>CM036765.1:1678227-2278227 GCA_020796225.1 Arion vulgaris
ACCGATGGGTTACGATGTCTATGGCACCGAGCCGAGGAGCTGAAAGCTCAAGTGCTCAAAAGAAAAAAAATCCAATACTCTAAAATTTGTAACGATATCTTGTGGTAGATTTGTTATCTGAAATCTGCTCTAGGCAGGATTAGACTAAACGTTATTTCACAAGTGTTCTCTGTAGTCATATCTGACCACAGCTTGATTAAACATCCACAGTTATCTGTCATTGCTGATATTAATAATTTATCTGTCATTGCTGATATTAATAGTTATCTGTCATTGCTGATATTAATAGTTATCTGTCATTGCTGATATTAATAGTTATCTGTCATTGCTGATATTAATAGTTATCTGTCATTGCTGATATTAATAGTTATCTGTCATTGCTGATATTAATAGTTATCTGTCATTGCTGATAATAATAGTTATCTGTCATTGCTGATATTAATAGTTATCTGTCATTGCTGATATTAATAGTTATCTGTCATTGCTGATATTAATAGTTATCTGTCATTGCTGATATTAATAGTTATCTGTCATTGCTGATATTAATAGTTATCTGTCATTGCTGATATTAATAGTTATCTGTCATTGCTGATATTAATAGTTATCTGTCATTGCTGATAATAATAGTTATCTGTCATTGCTGATATTAATAGTTATCTGTCATTGCTGATATTAATAGTTATCTGTCATTGCTGATATTAATAGTTATCTGTCATTGCTGATATTAATAGTTATCTGTCATTGCTAATATTAATAGACTACTTAAGTAGTTCCAACCACACAAAAAGATTTTACAGAATCTAAGTCAATAGTCCAATCAGAGAAGTCTAACTGTGTATCAACTTTCTTACTCTATGCTACATTTAAAACTATAGTTCAATCAGAAAGTCTAACTGTGTAACAACTTTCTCAATCTATAGCTCATTTAAAACTATAGTTCAATCAGAAAGTCTAACTATGTAACCAACTTTTCTCTCTATGCTCATTTAAAACTATAGTTCAATCAGAGAAGTCTAACTGTGTAACCAACTTTCTCACTCTATGCACATTTAAAACTATAGTTCAATCAGAGAAGTCTAACTGTGTAACCAACTTTCTCTACTCTATGCTACATTTAAAACTATAGTTCAATCAGAGAAGTCAATGTGTTAGAACAACTTTCTCTTCATCCATGAAACATTTAATATTATCAAGCCAGTCCTCCTTTCTCTCTCTCACACAAACACTTTCTCTCTCTCACACAAACACTTTCTCTGTATGTAGACGAATAATGAATGTCCGATCTCTCTCTCTCACACACACACACACACACACAAACATCTTTGACGTGTAAATACAGCGACTAAATGTCTCATCCCACACAGACAGCATGTTCACACAGACAACATGTTCACACAGACAACATGTTCACACAGACAACATGTTCACACAGACAACATGTTCACACAGACAACATGAGCACACAGACAGCATGTTCACACAGACAACATGTTCACACAGACAACATGTTCACACAGACAACATGTTCATACATACAACATGTTCACACAGACAACATGTTCACACAGACAACATGTTCACACAGACAACATGCTCACACAGACAACATGTGCACACAGACAACATGTGCACACATACAACATGTTCACACAGACAACATGTGCACACAGACAACATGTTCACATTGACAAAATGTCAACAAACAACTGTTCACACATACAACATGTTCACACAGACAACATGTTCACACAGACAACATGTTCACACAGACAACATGTTCACACAGACAACATGTTCACAAAGACAACATGTCACAAACATGTTCACACAGACAATATGTTCACACAGACAACATGTTCACACAGACAACATGTTCACACAGACAACATGTTCACACAGACAACATTGTATCAACAAGATTAACTATATTCTCTCAACTACTTACTATTGCTCAATTCATAAATTGTATAATTTTTTTAGAAACATTTTCATTTTTCACTTCCTAGTGTTTAATTCCTGAAATGCTACAAGCTACATAACACACCGCTCCAGCAATGCCAGTTCCTCAGCTAGCCGCCTCACAGACAAAATACATCATACAAATTAATTGACAACGTTAATTTAATACTATTTATGTGTAGTTTTGTGTAAAATACGTAAGTGCATTTATAAAAACAAGATTTCAGTTTTGCACATTCTGGTTGTCAACAATTGTTATTTTGTTGTGAAGTTCAACATTTGAAAGTTATAATGTATGTTTTATGACAATAAATATCGAACTGGCGTGTTGGGTCGCTGGACGCTGCTGGATTTGCTGAGGAGGAGATCGGAGCACCTATGGACATGTCCGGAGTGCTATGATGATAGTTCTCATAAAACTGATAACTGATATCTATACAAGGAAATTGTGCTTAAAAACCGTGATCTGAATGTGTGTTCACCATATGGTAACGTCTATAACCGTGATCTGAATGTGTGTTCACCATATGGTAACGTTTATAACCGTGATCTGAATGTGTGTTCACCATATGGTAACGTCTATAACCGTGATCTGAATGTGTGTTCACCATATGGTAACGTCTATAACCGTGATCTGAATGTGTGTTCACCATATGGTAACGTCTATAACCGTGATCTGAATGTGTGTTCACCATATGGTAACGTTTATAACCGTGATCTGAATGTGTGTTCACCATATGGTAACGTTTATAACCGTGATCTCAATGTGTGTTCACTATGTGGTAACGTTTATAACCGTGATCTGAATGTGTGTTCACTATGTGGTAACGTTTATAGTTTCCCATAAAACTTTTTAATCAACGTTTTCTCAGCTGTTACCTATCTCCTTAACCTCTAATGACCTTGTCCAATCACATTAACTCGCAATACTAACTTACTAAAATACCCACACGAAACTACACGCATCTACCAGATACCCACACGAAACTACACGCATCTACCAGCTATATTTCTCCTTTCCCAATCCTTCTTGAATACCTATATGTCTAAACTAGTTAGCTGTGAGATCCGACCTAAACTAGTTAGCTGTGAGGTCAGACCTAAACTAGTTAGCTGTGAGGTCCGACCTAAACTAGTTAGCTGTGAGGTCCGACCTAAACTAGTTAGCTGTGAGGTTCGACCTCTTGAAAGTCTGTACATCTTATCGCACACTACTATCAGATTGGAACAGTTTTGGTTTAAACCAAGATTTGTCAGTTTGTCTGTCGTTTTGATAGCTAGTATATTTCTAATCGTATTGAAGAGAATTCTGTTCAAGTGGAATATGAAAGACTGTTGGTCTGTACTGGTTAGTATAGATACGTTTTGAATGCCTACATTTGTATACTGGAACAATATAAACTTGTTGAGTCTACATGACACTTTCAATATGTTTAGTATTACTAAAGTATTAATAGTATTACTAGTAATAAGTATTCAGTATTTGAGTTGATAATAACATCATATTCATTGAAGTATGTGAAATGTAATGATGTATTCATTGAAGTATGTGAAATGTAATGATGTACTCATTGAAGTATGTGAAATGTATTCATTAAAGTATGTGAAATGTAATGATGTACTCATGAAAGAAAGGGAATATGTCTGACGTACTCATATTGAACACGTGACCTACGTTTTATCGTTCGTCTCCGATAGGACTAGGTTTGGCCTTAGCCACGAACGACTATACGCTGGGCCTCCGTTCCTACACAACTACACGTGCGAAAGGGAATCTAAAGAAGCATTCCTGCAAGAAAGGGAATATAAAATGATACTTATGTAAGACTAATATTATATAGATACAATCATGTATGTAAGACTAATATTATATAGATACAATCATGTATGTAAGATTAATATTATATAGATACAATCATGTATGTAAGACTAATATTATATAGATACAATCATGTATTAGAACCAATATTATATAGATACAATCATGTATGTAAGATTAATATTATATAGATACAATCATGTATGTAAGATTAATATTATATAGATACAATCATGTATGTAAGACTAATATTATATAGATACAATCATGTATGTAAGACTAATATTATATAGATACAATCATGTATGTAAGACTAATATTATATAGATACAATCATGTATGTAGGACTAATATTATATAGATACAATCATGTATGTAAGATTAATATTATATAGATACAATCATGTATGTAAGACTAATATTATATAGATACAATCATGTATGTAAGACTAATATTATATAGATACAGTCATGTATGTAAGAAACTCTACCAATGCCGGTTCCAAGCCCGGATGAAAAAAAGGAGGACTTGTGCGTGAGGCCAGCTACCTCATCACAAGAGATTGAAAGAGTTACGAAACTTGCAAGAAAGAACGCCATACCGGTAAACCGACCAGCCAGGTGGTGTGCGGTGCACCTAGTGCTTCAATGACGGTTGCTGATGAAAGCCGCTCTGCGGAAGTCAGCAACCTGACTCGTACATTACTTGGCTCAAAAACACACACGAAAATTGGATTTTGGAATGTGAGAACGATGGTTACGGCTACAAAATCAGCCCAAATTGCAGAAGAAATGAAGAGATACGAGCTGGACATACTGGGTTTAAGTGAGGTGAGATGGCCTGGAACAGATAGAAGAGTAGTTAGTGGATTAACTTTCATATATTCAGAGAGAGAGGATGGTAAGAATTTTGAGGAAGTGGGTATAATGATGACACCTAGAGTAGCAAATAGCATGTTAGAATGGGAACCCATCTCGAGTCGAATAATCAGAACCCGCTTCAGTATCAGGCATGTCAATATGACAATACTGCAGTGTTATGCACCAACAAACGAGGCTGACAATGATAACAAAGACACATTTTATGAGCAACTACAAGATCAAATTAACAAGACCCAAAAACATGACCTGTTAGTAATAATGGGGGACTTTAATTTACTTGGCACTCACCAGATGGAGTGACCAGGAATAAAATTGACCATATGTGCATAAATACACAATTTAGAACATCATTGCTGGATGTCCGTGCATACAGAGGGGCAGATGTAGGAAGTGATCATAATTTATGCATAGGTAAATTGAAACTGAAATTGAAAAATTCATCATACTAAAAAAGAACAACTGCGAATAGACAGTCAAAAACAACAAAATAAAGAAGTAAAAGAGAAATATCAGCTCGAACTTAAGAATAGGTTCAGTTACTCAATGTGAAAATCAACAGAACATTGAAGACAAATGGACTAAGATAAAGGACACACTATTGGGGGCAGCAAATAGTATTAAAGACGAAAGACAGAAAACCTTGGATACGCGATGATACTTGGAAATGTATTCAAGAAGAAGAAAGATGAAACTAGCGATATTTAATACTAAGGATGCAACAGATGAAATCCAAGCTAAAGAGGAATATAGACTAAAAGACAAGGAAGTGAAAAGAGCGGCTAGAAGAGATAAAAGAGCATATGACAATCGACTGGCTGAAAAAGGGAAAAGGCAGCTAAGACTGGAAACAGTAAAATGCTATACAACACACTAAAACAATTTACTGGAACTTTTGTTTCAAAGGGTGGCCCAATCAAGAGTAAAGATGGTAAAGTTCTAACATCAGATACTGAGCAGAAGAAAAGATGACAGAACATTTTGAAGAAATATTAAATAGACCTGATCCACCAGTACTACTCAAATTTGACGAAGAGGCAAGAAACAGCTCCCTACCAATTAACGAAGAAATGATAAGTGTAGCTGAGGTCAAGGAGGCAATCCATTCACTGATAAACAATAAGGCAGCGTGTGATGACAACATTACTGCAGAAATGCTCAAAGCGGCTGATAATGCAACTGGTAGCCAGGTGCAAGAACTATTTAATAAAGTATGGGAAGAAGAAACTGTCCCAGATCAATGGAAAAAGGAATAATTGTTAAGATCCCCAAAAAGGTGATCTCAAAGATTGCAACAACTGGAGAGGAATCACCCTATTATCAGTAATGACCAAGACTTTCTGCAAAAATCATTCTTAATAGAATCAAAGGAGCAGTGGACACAACCCTGAGAGAATAACAAACTGGTTTTAGACATGGGAGAAGCTGCTTAGACCAAATAATTACCCTACGACTAATTTTGGAAGAACATATTGAGAATCAACAACCACTTATACTAAATTTCATCGATTTTGAAAAAGCCTTTGATAATCTACACATAATCTCTCTGTGGAATATTCTGAGATGCTATGGAATACCAGACACAAAAATAAACATTATTAAGAGCCTCTATGAGGGTTCACAGTGTGCAGTTCGTACACAGCGACTGGTTTATGGTTGAAACCGGAGTAAAGCAAGATTGTATTCTATCTCCGCTATTGTTTGGAGTGGCCATTGACTGAGTGATGCGAAAATGTTGCAGGGGCGAAACTGGCATCGATTGGGTAGAAAATAGTCAACTAGAAGATTTGGATTTTGCAGATGATATTGCCTTGTTAAGTAGAAACAACCAAGATATACAAAGAAAAACAGACAACTTGTCATCTATAGCATCAAAAGTTGGACTGCAGATAAGCTATGAAAAACAAATATAATGAAGACACCTATGGCAAGTAACGCAGGTATCACCCTGGAATCTAAAATGATAAAAATAACAGAGCAGTTCACCTATAGATAGCAATTTTGATTGCACAGGAAATGTTAAAAATGAAATCATGATACGAATTGGCAAAGCAGCATCAGCTTTTAAAAGTCTAAATAAAATATGGAACTGCAAGTTATATAGTATTAAACTAAATTACGAATTTTCAATTCAAATTATGTATCAATCCTAACATATGCCAGCGAGAGTTGGAAAATGACTAAAGATATAGAAAGCAAGTTGAATGCATTTGAAAATAGATGTCTGCGAAAAATAATGAATATAAAATGGAACGAATTCAGGAGAAGTGATGAAATCAGAGACATGTCTGGTCAACCACTAGTGACAACTGTTATAAGAAAGAGAAGATGGAGATATGTTGGACACACCTTAAGGAGAAATGATCAACGAATATCAAAGCAGGCATTGAAGTGGGATGCAAAGGGTTCAAGAAAGAGAGGTAGACCTAAGGAGACCCTGAAACGTACTTTGTTGAGAGAGGCAAGAAATATCGGTCTCAGTTCCATGGAGGAGATTGAGCGAGTTGCCCAGGATAGAGCGGTATTGAGAAATCGCTTTCAGGCCCTATGTAACGTATATGAGAGGAATTATTATATTATCATTATTATATGTATGTAAGACTAAGATTGTATAGATACAATCATGTATGTAAGACTGAGATTGTATGGGCGGCGTTTCGAAGACTTGCATCATATTGAGAAAATATACCACACGGTCCTGGACTTAGGGAAGCTACCCTAGCAGATCATAAGCGTTGTGTTGACCTACTTGTAGGCGCATAACTGGCACAACGTACAATCGTTCTTAGGCTCAGATCACATACAAATCACACAAAGAGTTGTTAACTGGGGGTCGTTGTGTTGACCTACTTGTAGGCGCATAACTGGCACAACGTACAATCGTTCTTAGGCTCAGATCACATACAAATCACACAAAGAGTGGTTAACTGGGGGTCGTTGTGTTGACCTACTTGTAGGCGCATAACTGGCAAGACGTACAATCGTTCTTAGGCTCAGATCACACACGAATCACACAAAGAGTGGTTAACTGGGGGTCGTTGTGTTGACCTACTTGTAGGCGCATAACTAGCACAACGTACACTCGTTGTTAGGCTCAGATCACATACAAATCGCACAAAGAGTGGTTAACTGGCTCAAATCACATACAAATCACACAAAGAGTGGTTAACTGGCTCAGATCACATACAAATCACACAAAGAGTGGTTAACTGGGGCTCAGATCACATACAAATCACACAAAGAGTGGTTAACTGGCTCAGATCACATACAAATCACACAAAGAGTGGTTAACTGGCTCAGATCACATACAAATCACACAAAGAGTGGTTAACTTAGGCTCAGATCACATACAAATCACACAAAGAATGGTTAACTGGGGCTCAGATCACATACAAATCACACAAAGACTGGTTAAATGGCTCAGATCACATACAAATCACACAAAGAGTGGTTAACTGGCTCAGATCACATACAAATCACACAAAGAGTGGTTAACTGGCTCAGATCACATACAAATCACACAAAGAGTGGTTAACTGGCTCAGATCACATACAAATCACACAAAGACTGGTTAAATGGCTCAGATCACATACAAATCACACAAAGACTGGTTAAATGGCTCAGATCACATACAAATCACACAAAGAGTGGTGGGGAGTCGTTGTGGATCGTTGGAATAAAAAAAAGAGAAGATTTGAACTGGAAAAATAATGTCGAAACTGGAGACGGGTCTTGAAGTTACACCTAACTGGTACAACTAACTCACGCTCTAAGACTCACATCACATACAGACAAGAAAGGGCGGTGTAACTAGTGGTTGATGAATAAGAAGAAGAAAACGGATAATTGTTGGAGTCCATTCACATCTGCTAGTGAGTCCATTCACATCTGCTAGTGAGTCCATTCACATCTGCTAGTGAGTCCATTCACATCTGCTAGTGAGTCCATTCACATCTGCTAGTGAGTCCATTCACATCTGCTAGTGAGTCCATTCACATCTGCTAGTGAGTCCATTCACATCTGCTAATGAGTCCATTCACATCTGCTAGTGAGTCCATTCACATCTGCTAGTGAGTCCAAGAGTTTCAATGGTTATACCGGAGGAAGAGATTGAATTATTATCCAAATGTAACAAAATCAATAAAAATATTCAATAATACAGACCGGAACAATTGTTTACATAAATGTGTAATTATTTCTTACAATAAGGTGCAGCAAATATGAAAACAATGACTACAATACTAAGAGCAAACGTATTCCCATTGACAACGTGTTGGTGTAAAACATGGACACTTAGCTATTCAGTGAACAAGTGAATAAATGCTTTTGAAAATAAGTTGAGTTTAGTCGTCGGATCATCCTCACTGCACATGGAACCAATTACTCTATACGTGCTCTGATCTCCTCCTCAAGTATGTCTCTGATCTCCTCCTCAAGTATGTCTCTGATCTCCTCCTCAAGTATGTCTCTGATCTCCTCCTCAAGTATGTCTCTGATCTCCTCCTCAAGTATGTCTCTGAGCGTGTGGCGACCAACGACACCAGTTCTTTGTTGGTTTACTATTCTTCTTTGGCTACCAGTTGAAAATAAGTGTTACAGAAGAATCCTCCATGCACAATAGACAGAAGAATCCTCCATGCACAATAGACAGAAGAATCCTCCATGCACAATAGACAGAAGAATCCTCCATGCACAATAGACAGAAGAATCCTCTATGCACAATAGACAGAAGAATCCTCCATGCACAATAGACAGAAGAATCCTCCATGCACAATAGACAGAAGAATCCTCCATGCACAATAGACAGAAGAATCCTCCATGCACAATAGACAGAAGAATCCTCCATGCACAATAGACAGAAGAATCCTCCATGCACAATAGACAGAAGAATCCTCTGCATGCAAACATGCAAGACAGAAGAATCATCCATGCACAATAGACAGAAAGAATCCTCCATGCACAATAGACAGAAGAATCCTCCATGCACAATAGACAGAAGAATCTCTCATCCAATAACAGAAGAATCTCCATGCACAAAAGACAGAAGAATCCTCCATGCACATAGACAGAAGAATCCTCCATGCACAATAGACAGAAGAATCCTCCATGTACAATAGACAGAAGAATCCTCCATGCACACAGAAAATCTCCATGACAATAGCAGAAGAATCACTCCATGCACAATGACAGAAGAATCTCCATGCCAATGACAGAAGAATCATCCATGCACAATAGACAGAAGAATCCTCCATGCACAATAGACAGAAGAATCATCCATGCATGACAGAACTAGACAGAAGAAAATCTCATGCACAATAGACAGAAGAATCTCATGCACAATAGACAGAAGAATCATCCATGCACAATAGACAGAAGAATCCTCCATGCACAATAGACAGAAGAATCATCCATGCACAATAGACAGAAGAATCCATCCATGCAATGACAGAAGAATCATCCATCATAGACAGAAGAATCCTCCATGCACAATAGACAGAAAGAATCACTCCATGCACAATAGACAGAAGAATCCTCCATGCACAATAGACAGAAGAATCCTCCATGCACAATAGACAGAAGAATCATCCATGCACAATAGACAGAAAATCTCATGCACAATAGACAGAAGAATCTCCATGCACAATAGACAGAAGAATCATCCATGACATAGACAGAAGAATCTCCATGCACAATAGACAGAAGAATCTCCATGCTACAAAGACAGAAAATCTCATGCACAATAGACATGAAAGAATCTATGACAATAGAAGAAGAATCACTCTGCAATGACAGAAGAAACTCCATGTACAAATAGAAGAAGAATCTCATACAAATAGACAGAAGAAACTCCATGCATTCAATAGACAGAAGAATCTCAATGTACAAATAGATCAGAAAATCTGCATGCACAATAGAAGAAAACTCTTCATTTATCAAATAGATGAGAAAATCTGCAATGACAATAGAATGAGAAAATCTCAATGTTACAATAGAATGAAAAACTCTCAATTACAAATAGATAGAAATTGAATCTTACAATAGAATGAAAACTCTTGCAATCTTACAAATAGAATGAGAAAATCTCATTCATGAAAAAATCTCATTACAAATAGAATGAGAAAACTCTTGCAATGTTACAAATAGAATGAGAAAACTCTTGCAATCTTACAAATAGAATGAGAAAACTCTTGCAATGTTACAAATAGAATGAGAAAACTCTTGCAATCTTACAAATAGAATGAGAAAACTCTTGCAATGTTACAAATAGAATGATAAAACTCTTGCAATCTTACAAATAGAATGAGAAAACTTCAATTCATAAGAAAATGTTACAAATAGAATGAGAAAACTCTTGCAATGTTACAAATAGAATGAGAAAACTCTTGCAATCTTACAAATAGAATGAGAAAACTCTTGCAATGTTACAAATAGAATGAGAAAACTCTTGCAATCTTACAAATAGAATGAGAAAACTCTTGCAATGTTACAAATAGAATGAGAAAACTCTTGCAATCTTACAAATAGAATAGAAAACTCTGCAATTTACAAATAGAATGAGAAAACTCTTGCAATCTTACAAATAGAATGAGAAAACTCTTGCAATGTTACAAATAGAATGAAACCACAATAGAATGATGAAAACTCTTGCAATCTTACAAATAGAATGAGAAAACTCTTGCAATGTTACAAATAGAATGAGAAAACTCTTGCAATGTTACAAATAGAATGAGAAAACTCTTGCAATGTTACAAATAGAATGAGAAAATCTTAATGTTACAAATAGAATGAAAACTCTTGAATGACATATAAATGGAAATATAAGAAAGAATGAGAAAATCTTTTGCAATTTGGAATAGATGAGACAGCTCTTGAAGACAAATGAATCAGAAAACTTCTTAGCAACTTTCGTTACAAATAGATGAAAACTTAATCTTCAATGATGAATATGAAACTCTGATGTAATAGAATGAAAACTCTGCAATCTTCAAAAGAATGAGAAACTCTGCAATTTACAAAAGTGATAAAACTCTTCAATCTACAAATAGAATGAAACCTTGCAATGTTACAAATAGAATGAAATCTGCAATGTTACAAGAATAGAAACTCTTCAATGTTACAATATGAAAAGCATAAATACTTTGAACTTAGTAAAAAGCATGCTATTGATAGCATTATCAAAGCGAAATCATAGAGAATTAAACCAGAGACATAGCATGATGCTAATATGGTACAACTATGCAAGCTGACAGCTTTGGACAAACTTCAGAAAGATGTTTATGTACAACTTTCTTCAGCATACTATATGAAATATAACAAAACTATAGTACAATTTATTGCAGTGACATCTTATAGTACAACTTATCAACAAGCATACTATATGTAAATATCAAAAACTTTTACAACTATCAACAAGCATACTATATGTACAACTTATCAACAAGCATGCTATATGTACAACTATCAACAAGCTACATATACAACTTCAACAAGCGCTATGTCATCAAAATATATAGTACAACTATCAACAGGATACATTGTACAATTATCAACAACAACTTATGTAATTTTCAACATGATAAAGACAACTGACAACAAGCAAGACCATCAACAGACATTACCTTCCAGCTTTAAACAATCTTAATCTGTGAGCAAAGGAAGTGGAATGCGTTTGAATTAGTTGATGAGAAGATCGACTGGACATCCTGATGTTTACCTATTGTGGTTATTTGTCGCATGGATTGCTGTCTGATGGTTAGTGCGTGCTTTTATGCGTGTGCATACATTTGCTGTTAGAACATTTGCTGTTAGAACATTTGCTGTTAGAACATTTGCTGTTAGAACCGCGTGGGAGCTTGCAAAGTGCAAGTTGCACAAGTGTAGAGAGAAGTGTAAAGCTTTCTCAGGTAGAGAGGACATTGGAAGCTATCAAGTTACAGACAGAAGTTGAAACTGTACAGGTAGAGAGGACATTGGAAGCTATCAAGTTACAGACAGAAGTTGAAACTGTACAGGTAGAGAGGACATTGGAAGCTATCAAGTTACAGACAGAAGTTGAAACTGTACAGGTAGATAGAAAAGTTGAAACTGTACAGGTAGATAGAAAAATAGAAACTGTACAGGTAGATAGAAAAATAGAAACTGTACAGGTAGATAGAAAAGTAATAGCTGTCCATGTAAATAGAAAATATGAAACTGTACAGGTAGATATAAAATATGAAACTGTACAGGTAGATAGAAAATATGAAACTGTACAGGTAGATAGAAAACTGTACAGGTAGATATGAAAACTGTACAGGTAGATATGTAGCCGGCCTGTTGTTATTATTTATTCCGAATGTCTCTAATACCGGGTTACATCATCAAAATAATGTGACTGTAGCCGGCCTGTTGTTATTATACTGACATGGACATGTTACACATCCTCCATCATTGTCTATCTACAACTGTTCTAATTTCTGTTCTAGATTTTAGTTATCTAGTTGGCCATGGCACCCCTGGTATCTATACCAGAATGATATTGTCTGCAGGTATTTTGTAAATTTTAAAAATTTATTTCTGCTTCTATAAGAACAACATAATTTCTATCTCTCTCCAAATCAATCATAAATTCACCAAATACCTGAACAATGTCACAATTTAATTCCTCTCTCAGCTTTCCTTACTGAGAACTTAATCATTAAACATGAATTGATACAATAATCACACATAAATCAATAGTTCTCAGGGCTTCAGCCAATTCTGTCCTCCAATCTCAGGGCTTCAGCCAATTCTGTCCTCCAATCTCAGGGCTTCAGCCAATTCTGTTCTCCAATCTCAGGGCGTAAGCCAATTCTGTCCTCCAATCTCTGGGCGTAAGCCAATTCTGTCCTCCAATCTCAGGGCGTAAGCCAATTCTGTCCTCCAATCTCAGGGCTTAAGTCATTTCTGTCCTCCAATCTCAGGACTGAAGCCAATTCTGTCCTCCACTTTTCGTGTCTCCACCTATATAACAGAAAAATACTCTATCCTATGAAGAAAAGAATCAAACTCAATCCAACTCGTAATTCCATGGTCTCCGCTACTTCGACTATATTTTCTCTAGATCGAGATTCACATCCTCCACAATAACTGACTCAATTGAATATCTAGATATGCCTACCAAAATTGTCCTACTGGTCGGTCAGATCTGTTTCCACATCTACTGGATCTCTTATATCTACTGGATCTCTTATATCTACTCGATCTCTCTACAAATAACACCGGGTCTGCTCGAGCTACCATCCACAGAGATGTAACGGGTCTGCTCTGCTTGAGCAGCTATCCTGGCTTCAGTCTCTCGAATTCCATCCACCGTATTTATACCAGGCTGGTGTTATGCAATCTATATTCCTCCCGAAAGTTCTAGATCGGGGTTGTTTTTCTCAAAATACTACGCCTAACAATAATCTATGAATTTGATTGGTCTAGTTAACTATCCTCATTTAAAAATGCGTTGTGTTATGAAGATGAAAATCGTGGCATATCCTAAAGGACGTAGTCATCAATCACAGTAAACGAGTCGTTGATTTTCTAGGCACCACTTATACGTTCAGTAGTTTGCCATTGCTTTCTGAACGGTGAGGTCTATTTTACCTTTTGTAAAAATCCCACGGAAACGAATTTGCTTCCAAACTTGCCAACGTGGGGTTTGAACCAGGTACGCTTGGGTCTGTGATCAAACTCACTACCGCTTGAGCTACAGCCGCTCACTAGATCCTTAAATCAGTCATTCTTCGAAAAGCACGCGAATATCACCTGATGTTTACTTCCTCCTAAGTGTCCAATTTTCTTGAGTACACATATTTCTTTTCCTTGAAATACTCAGATTTTATAATGCGGGTATGGTTACATTTCTTCCTTACTTTCGTCTGCTTGATATCCGATCTCATTATATGATTATCTCCTGCTATAAACATAACTTCACTGTCACAGATAGAAAAGCAGAAGTTGTACATGTAGAACAGTAGAAACTGTACAGGTAGATAGAAAAGTAGAAACTTTACAGGTAGGACTAGGAACTCGATTTCACCTACACTGATATCAGGGACGTCTAGAAAAATATCCAGATTGTTCCACAAGGGAGCGAACCAGGTACCTTTGGCATGAGAGACGAGCAATTAACATTTACACCACAAGAATCAGGATATCAGGATATCAGGATATCAGGATATCAGGATATCAGGATATCAGGATATCAGGATATCAGGATATCAGGATATCACATTTACACCACAAGAATCAGGATATCAGGATATCAAACTGTATGAACTCACCCACCACAAGAATCAGGATATCACATTTACACCACAAGAATCAGGATATCAGGATATCAGGATATCAAACTGTATGAACTCACCTACCACAAGAATCAGGATATCAAACTGTATAAACTCACCTATCACAAGAATCAGGATATCAAACTGTATGAACTCACCTACCACAAGAATCAGGATATCAGGATATCAGGATATCAAACTGTATGAACTCACCTACCACAAGAATCAGGATATCAGGATATCAAACTGTATGAACTCACCTATCACAAGAATCAGGATATCAGGATATCAAACTGTATGAACTCACCTACCACAAGAATCAGGATATCAGGATATCAAACTGTATGAACTCACCTATCACAAGAATCAGGATATCAAACTGTATGAACTCACCTACCATAAGAATCAGGATATCAAACTGTATGAACTCACCTATCACAAGAATCAGGATATCACAAGAACATGTCGCCCGTTCACTACAAGCAGGCGGAAAGTGAATCAAGTACTTTTATAGCTATAATTTGTTTCCAAATTCGTGAACACGCTAAGGTTTAATTTGTACGAAAATCATGTACTAGATGTGATAACAGTAAATGTCTTGCAGTACCTGCTCACGATATTACGTTCAATTTCACTATTAGATAACAGTAAATGTCTTGCAGTACCTGCTCACAATATTACGAATTCGATAACAGTAAATGTCTTGCAGTACCTGCTCACGATATTACGAATTCGATAACAGTAAATGTCTTGCAGTACCTGCTCACAATATTACGAATTCGATAACAGTAAATGTCTTGCAGTACCTGCTCACGATATTACGAATTCGATAACAGTAAATGTCTTGCAGTACCTGCTCACAATATTACGAATTCGATAACAGTAAATGTCTTGCAGTACCTGCTCACGATATTACGAATTCGATAACAGTAAATGTCTTGCAGTACCTGCTCACAATATTACGAATTCGATAACAGTAAATGTCTTGCAGTACCTGCTCACGATATTACGAATTCGATAACAGTAAATGTCTTGCAGTACCTGCTCACGATATTACGAATTCGATAACAGTAAATGTCTTGCAGTACCTGCTCACGATATTACGAATTCGATAACAGTAAATGTCTTGCAGTACCTGCTCACGATATTACGAATTCGATAACAGTAAATGTCTTGCAGTACCTGCTCACAATATTACGAATTCGATAACAGTAAATGTCTTGCAGTACCTGCTCACGATATTACGAATTCGATAACAGTAAATGTCTTGCAGTACCTGCTCACAATATTACGAATTCGATAACAGTAAATGTCTTGCAGTACCTGCTCACAATATTACGAATTCGATAACAGTAAATGTCTTGCAGTACCTGCTCACAATATTACGAATTCATATTTCATTAATTGTAACTTGGTTGATGTAAAAGACGTTTAGAAAACACAAATTTGTTTACATAACCGAAACAAAAATGATAATCAAGGTTTAGAATTTACAGTAATACACAAAATGGTGGCAAAAGTTTGCAAAGTCGTATCCCTAATACATATTATAAAAGGCAATGTAACATATTGAACAAATGATACTTTGCACTTTACAAATGTATACACTAATGACAATCATTCGGATACAGTGTGAAATGATGAATTCCACGAGATTCCCGAATTTAACTAGCGCTAAATTGTATGGGGAGCACGAATTGCGTAATTGTATGAATACTTAACTATCGTACTTTTAAACTTCTACGTGTGCACCAAATCAACATTGCTGTTAGTTTACTAATAACAAATTAGTGGTTTCGTGATCAAAAACTAAATGGTTTAGGTGAGCAAAAATTACTGTACAAAGGTCGTGGCGATATCTATGTTATCTAAAGAAAAATGTAAAAATCAATAATTTCTGTCTGCGGATGATTTTATATCGATTGGTAAAGATGTTCACGAATTTTGGAACGAACTATATTACACTATAGTACACCACATACCCAAGCTATAGACTGTACCTATCCTTGCCACAGACTTTATATAGTTGATCCGGTAACATCGTACACCACATACCCAAGCTATAGACTGTACCTATCCTTGGCACAGACTTTACATAGTTGATCCGGTAACATCGTACACCACATACCCAAGCTATAGACTGTACCTATCCTTGCCACAGACTTTATATAGTTGATCCGGTAACATCGTACATCACATACCCAAGCTATAGACTGTACCTATCCTTGGCACAGACTTTACATAGTTGATCCGGTAACATCGTACACCACATACCCAAGCTATAGACTGTACCTATCCTTGCCACAGACTTTACATAGTTGATCCGGTAACATCGTACACCACATACCCAAGCTATAGACTGTACCTATCCAAGCCACAGACTTTACATAGTAGATCCGGTTACATCATTAATCTATCGTTAGATAGAAAATTATAGAAAAAAAAGAGAAAAAGAATGATAAAAATACAATATACTTGTCGGAATAGAAAGAAATACTCAGGATAAAATGGAAGAGGAAAGAAATGAGAGAGGGAGAATGAAAGAAAGGTTTGGGAAAATGAGACCAAAGAAATGCATTAATCATTTGATAGTGTTCGTATGTTGAAGTTATGTCAGAACAGTGAACAGAAATATCCGTTTTAGAGCGCTCAAAGTACAGCACATCCGGATATCATGAATCTTATCATGTGTTTCTCCGGTTAGTTATCTTTGCGCGTGCTCACTATTTATGTCTTTTATCACACTCTTAGATATTTTGTGGTTTTGTTTACCTTGGATACCAACTTCAGCATTATTGTTTGCTTTACATTTTTCCCTGTTTTTCTATTTGTGAGAAGTTGCATACGGCTGACATCTGGTTACGGTGCAATGGAAAGCTAATGTAAAGTTTGTGAGAAGTTGCATACGGCTGACATCTGGTTACGGTGCAATGGAAAGCTAATGTAAAGTTTGTGAGAAGTTGCATACGGCTGACATCTGGTTACGGTGCAATGGATAGTTAGTGTTAAGTTTGTGAGAAGCTGCATACGGCTGACATCTGGTTACGGTGCAATGGAAAGTTAGTGTTAAGTTTGTGAGAAGTTGCATACGACTGACATCTGGTTACGGTGCACTGGAAAGTTAGTGTTAAGTTTGTGAGAAGTTGCATACGGCTGACATCTGGTTACGGTGCACTGGAAAGTTAGTGTTAAGTTTGTGAGAAGTTGCATACGGCTGACATCTGGTTACGGTGCACTGGAAAGCTAGTGTTAAGTTTGTGAGAAGTTGCATACGGCTGACATCTGGTTACGGTGCAATGGAAAGCTAGTGTTAAGTTTGTGAGAAGTTGCATACGGCTGACATCTGGTTACGGTGCAATGGAAAGCTAGTGTTAAGTTTGTGAGAAGTTGCATACGGCTGACATCTGGTTACGGTGCAATGGAAAGCTAATGTAAAGATGCGCAATTTAAGTTAATGTGGTTGTTGTTGATATCGTTGACTTGACCTGACAGAGATTGTGTAGATACGCCCATGTTTGTATTGTGTAGGTACGCCCATGTTTGTATTGTGTAGGTACGCCCATGTTTGTATTGTGTAGATACGCTCATGTTTGTATTGTGTAGATATGCTCATGTTTGTATTGTGTAGATACGCTCATGTTTGTATTGTGTAGATATGCTCATGTTTGTATTGTGTAGGTATGCTCATGTATGTATTGTGTAGGTATGCTCATGTTTGTATTGTGTAGATATGCTCATGTTTGTATTGTGTAGATATGCTCATGTTTATATTGTGTAGATATGCTCATGTTTGTATTGTGTAGATATGCTCATGTTTGTATTGTGTAGATATGCTCATGTTTGTATTGTGTAGATACGCTCATGTTTGTATTGTGTAGATATGCTCATGTTTGTATTGTGTAGGTATGCTCATGTTTGTATTGTGTAGGTATGCTCATGTTTGTATTGTGTAGATACGCTCATGTTTGTATTGTGTAGATACGCTCATGTTTGTATTGTGTAGGTATGCTCATGTTTGTATTGTGTAGGTATGCTCATGTTTGTATTGTGTAGATATGCTCATGTTTGTATTGTGTAGATATGCTCATGTTTGTATTGTGTAGATACGCTCATGTTTGTACTGTGTAGATATGCTCATGTTTGTATTGTGTAGGTATGCTCATGTTTGTATTGTGTAGGTATGCTCATGTTTGTATTGTGTAGATATGCTCATGTTTGTATTGTGTAGATATGCTCATGTTTGTATTGTGTAGATACGCACATGTTTGTATTGTGTAGATATGCTCATGTTTGTATTGTGTAGATATGCTCATGTTTGTATTGTGTAGATACGCCCATGTTTGTATTGTGTAGATATGCTCATGTTTGTAATGTGTAGATATGCTCATGTTTGTATTGTGTAGATATGCTAATGTTTGTATTGTGTAGGTATGCTCATGTTTGTAATGTGTAGATATGCTCATGTTTGTATTGTGTAGATATGCTCATGTTTGTATTGTGTAGGTATGCTCATGTTTGTATTGTGTAGGTATGCTCATGTTTGTATTTTGTAGATATGCTCATGTTTGTATTGTGTAGATATGCTCATGTTTGTATTGTGTAGATACGCTCATGTTTGTATTGTGTAGATACGATCATGTTTGTATTGTGTAGGTATGCTCATGTTTGTATTGCGTAGATATGCTCATGTTTGTATTGTGTAGATACGCTCATGTTTGTATTGTGTAGGTATGCTCATGTTTGTATTGTGTAGATACGCCCATGTTTGTATTGTGTGGATACGTCCATGTTTGTATTGTGTAGATACGCCCATGTTTGTATTGTGTAGGTACGCTCATGTTTGTATTGTGTAGATACGCCCATGTTTGTATTGTGTAGGTATGCTCATGTTTGTATTGTGTAGATACGCCCACGTTTGTATTGTGTAGATATGCTCATATTTGTATTGTGTAGATACGCCCATGTTTGTATTGTGTAGATATGCTCATGTTTGTATTGTGTAGATATACTCATGTTTGTATTGTGTAGATACGCTCATGTTTGTATTGTGTAGATACGCTCTTGTTTGTATTGTGTAGATACGCCCATGTTTGTATTATGTAGATATGCTCATGTTTGTATTGTGTAGATACGCCCATGTTTGTATTGTGTAGGTATGTTCATGTTTGTATTGTGTAGATACGCTCATGTTTGTATTGTGTAGATACGCTCATGTTTGTATTGTGTAGATATGCTCATGTTTGTATTGTGTAGGTATGCTCATGTTTGTATTGTGTAGGTATGCTCATGTTTGTATTGTGTAGATATGCTCATGTTTGTATTGTGTAGATATGCTCATGTTTGTATTGTGTAGATACGCTCATGTTTGTATTGTGTAGATATGCTCATGTTTGTATTGTGTAGGTATGCTCATTTTTGTATTGTGTAGATATGCTCATGTTTGTATTGTGTAGATACGCTCATGTTTGTATTGTGTAGGTATGCTCATGTTTGTATTGTGTAGATACGCCCATGTTTGTATTGTGTAGATACGTCCATGTTTGTATTGTGTAGATACGCCCATGTTTGTATTGTGTAGGTACGCTCATGTTTGTATTGTGTAGATACGCCCATGTTTGTATTGTGTAGGTATGCTCATGTTTGTATTGTGTAGATACGCCCACGTTTGTATTGTGTAGATATGCTCATGTTTGTATTGTGTAGATACGCCCATGTTTGTATTGTGTAGATACGCTCATGTTTGTATTGTGTAGATACGCCCATGTTTGTATTGTGTAGATATGCTCATGTTTGTATTGTGTAGGTATGCTCATGTTTGTATTGTGTAGATACGCACATGTTTGTATTGTGTAGATATGCTCATGTTTGTATTGTGTAGATATGCTCATGTTTGTATTGTGTAGATACGCCCATGTTTGTATTGTGTAGATATGCTCATGTTTGTATTGTGTAGATATGCTCATGTTTGTATTGTGTAGATACGCTCATGTTTGTATTGTGTAGATACGATCTTGTTTGTATTGTGTAGATACGCCCATGTTTGTATTGTGTAGATATGCTCATGTTTGTATTGTGTAGATACGCCCATGTTTGTATTGTGTAGGTATGTTCATGTTTGTATTGTGTAGATACGCTCATGTTTGTATTGTGTAGATACGCTCATGTTTGTATTGTGTAGATATGCTCATGTTTGTATTGTGTAGGTATGCTCATGTTTGTATTGTGTAGGTATGCTCATGTTTGTATTGTGTAGATATGCTCATGTTTGTATTGTGTAGATATGCTCATGTTTGTATTGTGTAGATACGCTCATGTTTGTATTGTGTAGATATGCTCATGTTTTGTGTAGGTATGCTCATGTTTGTAATGTGTAGATATGCTCATGTTTGTATTGTGTAGATATGCTCATGTTTGTATTGTGTAGGTATGCTCATGTTTGTATTGTGTAGGTATGCTCATGTTTGTATTTTGTAGATATGCTCTTGTTTGTATTGTGTAGATATGCTCATGTTTGTATTGTGTAGATACGCTCATGTTTGTATTGTGTAGATACGATCATGTTTGTATTGTGTAGGTATGCTCATGTTTGTATTGTGTAGATATGCTCATGTTTGTATTGTGTAGATACGCTCATGTTTGTATTGTGTAGATACGCACATGTTTGTATTGTGTAGATATGCTCATGTTTGTATTGTGTAGATATGCTCATGTTTGTATTGTGTAGATACGCCCATGTTTGTATTGTGTAGATATGCTCATGTTTGTATTGTGTAGATATGCTCATGTTTGTATTGTGTAGATACGCTCATGTTTGTATTGTGTAGATACGCTCTTGTGTGTATTGTGTAGATACACCCATGTTTGTATTGTGTAGATACGCCCATGTTTGTATTGTGTAGGTATGCTCATGTTTGTATTGTGTAGATACGCTCATGTTTGTATTGTGTAGATACGCTCCTGGAACTCAGTCTCATTTTCATGCCACCAGCATTTACCAGTTAATATTCAATTGTACGTAATATTTCAGAAACCCGCATTGCTGCTTTTCTGACAAGATTCCAAAGATGTCATATATGATATGTTCACTACTTCGTGTTAAATTCTATCTCCGTGTTTCCTTTAGTTTGTATTATTGATGTTTAGATGGAGTTGTTATATTTCAACTTATTATAAGGCATGATGTGTATGATGTTGATCTCATGATGTGTATGATGATGATATCATGATGTGTATGATGTTGATCTCATGATGTGTATGATGTTGATCTCATGATTTGTATGTTGTTAATCTCATAATGTGTATGATGTTGATCTCATGATGTTGATCTCATGATGTGTATGATGTTGATCTCATGATGTGTTTGATGTTGATCTCATAATGTGTATGATGTTGATCTCATGATGTTGATCTCATGATGTGTATGATGTTGATCTCATGATGTGTATGATGTTGATCTCATGATGTGTATGATGTTGATATCATAATGTGTATGATGTTGATCTCATGATGTTGATCTCATGATGTGTATGATGTTGATCTCATGATGTGTATGATGTTGATTTCATGATGTTGATCTCATGATGAGTATGATGTTGATCTCATGATGTTGATCTCATGATATGTATGATGTTGATCGCATGATGTTGATCTCATGATGTGTATGATGTTTATCTCATGATGTATATGCTGTTGATCTCATGATGTGTATGATGTTGATCTCATGATATCTATGATGTTGATCTCATGATGTATATGATGATGATATCATGATGTGTATGATGTTGATCTCATGATGTGTATGATGTTGATCTCAGATGTACGATGTTGATCTCATGATGTGTATGATGTTGATCTTTGATGGTATGGGTGTGATCTCAAACGTTAATCATGGAAATATCCTCAACATTTTAACAACAGGATAGGTTCACTAACTTGGTTTATATAACACTTTATATATGTGTTTGATAAATCAAATGTCATGTTAACTTAGTGTATATAACACTTTATATATATGTTTGATACATCAAATGTCATGTTAACTTAGTGTATATAACACTTTATATATGTGTTTGATACATCAAATGTCATGTTAACTTAGTGTATATAACACTTTATGTATGTGTTTGATACATCAAATGTCATGTTAACTTAGTGTATATAACACTTTATATATATGTTTGATACATCAAATGTCATGTTAACTTAGTGTATATAACACTTTATATATGTGTTTGATACATCAAATGTCATGTTAACTTAGTGTATATAACACTTTATATATGTGTTTGATACATCAAATGTCATGTTAACTTAGTGTATATAACACTTTATATATGTGTTTGATACATCAAATGTCATGTTAACTTAGTGTATATAACACTTTATATATGTGTTTGATACATCAAATGTCATTACTGCTTGTATTCCGGTTTTTAGGCGGTGCAGGAAAGGGAGGGGGAGTTATGTGCCTGCGGAATTTAATGAGCACATGGCTAGCGCTGTCGTCTCGAAACAGATCAGGTTAGGGTTTGCTCTTTATGTACCTCACAATAGACACTGTGCGGCTTTATCGGGGATTGAACCCGAGTCTTTCGTATGGGAGCCGCACTCTAATACATTCTGACAGCCGCTACCTTATGTATGTGAACTAATGTAAGACATATGTATGTGAACTAATGTAAGACATATGTATGTGAACTAATGTAAGACATATGTATGTGAACTAATGTAAGACATATGTATGTGAACTAATGTAAGACATATGTATGTGAACTAATGTAAGACATATGTATGTGAACTAATGTAAGACATATGTATGTGAACTAATGTAAGACATATGTATGTGAACTAATGTAAGACATATGTATGTCGCACAATTTGAAACATAGAAATGTATTCTCTCCCAGAATTCAATTATTGATGAGTTTCAGTGGAAGTGTCATATTCTCATATGTACAATATCTTTGGCACTTTCAATACATTGCTATAGTTCATATCTTACACACATATGTTGCTACTGTGTATATGTATGGTTGTAGTATCCTGCGCCTTGTTGTACTACATCAGTGTTTCCAACCTTTTTGTGCCACGCACAACCAAAGCCTTTCAAAATTTCGTATGGCCCCTCCTCCCCCACCGTAACATATAAACAATTTTTATTTCCAAAATTGAATTGTTCACTGAATAAACATAAATGATCGGTTTTAGGAAGAAATCGCTAGAAAATTGTTGAGGAAACACAGTAAGTCAATTTTCAAAACATATAATGGAGAACTGAAATTAAAGAATGAAATTATTTTTATTGACAGATTTTTCTATATTATTTTAATTATTAGTAATTATGTATTATTTCCATTTAGTGAGATCCTTGCGCTTGATGCATGCTGCAAAGAGATTTTATGTTAGGTTTAAATTTAGTTAGCTTTAGTCTCAAGTCTCCTTACTGTGTTACATGCCAACCGATTTTTTTTTAAAGCAGCAAATCCCTTGTTGCAATAAATCCACACATTCAGCTAATTATGAAGATGGAAACGGTAAGAATTGTCTTGCACATTTGGTTGAATTTGTATATTTTATTTATGTTTCCTCACAAAGCTATGCCATCGATTTTTAATATTATACTAGCTAATTAACCTGGCTATACTAGCTAATTAACCCGGCTATACTAGCTAATTAACCCGGCTATACTAGCTAATTAACCCGGCTCCGCACGGGTGAAAGTTGTTATTAAACCTTGATAAGGAATTGGGTAAGCCTTTACAAAAGATGTCATTTAATAGCATGAATTGTATTTTCTGATATTTTTTAAGAAGTGGTTTGAATCGGCTATGTCGTCGTTAAACAATTTTAAGGGTCCGAGTGGTTCTTGTAATGCTTCACGTCTAATCAAAGTAGCGTCTTCGCATTCTTCCTAATTACTTTAACATTTATATAGCGTAGCTTGAAACAGAAAAGTGAAGCTGTAATGACATGAAAATTATACATTCTGCACCAGTCAACGCAAACAGAAAAACTCAACTAATGGTACGTTAAGGGACGTAATCCATGACTATGTTGTAGAGGCCATCTGGCAATTTTTTGATTATATCCCTCTCACTGTTAAGCTTTCTTAACCGCGTGTCGGAATGTAACAAAGATGGTGAATTTAAATGTCGAATCGGACATCAAGAATTCGATTTTATTTAATTTTACAGCTAATATTAATTCGATTTCGAAACTATTTCTTTAGCTGATCTAATTTTAGCCCGAAAAAAATTTGTCGAAATATTGTAAATATTGCATGGAAACTGTAGCCGTGTATACCCGGACACACATCGGACACTAAGGATTATATATATAGAAAAAGTTTATACTGACTCATCATTTTGAATTTCTGCTTTTACTTCTTTATACTGCATATTTGAAAAATCAGACATATCTACTAACAATGACTGCATCATCCAAGTTGGAAAATCAAGTTGTTTCAAATCATAAAATCATTCTTTTAAATCAGCATATATAATTTTCAAATGATCAAGAATAACTAGTATATAAGTATCAATCACTTCACATTTCTAGAGCCAATGAAGCTTTTCACAATTTTTTGTTATAAATATATTTCTGACACAATTCAATAAAGGTAATGAAACCAAATATCTTCGCTTTTCCATCAACAAGAGTTTTATTTGTTCCTTGAATTTGGTTATTTAGTATGTTTAGTTTTTCAATAATATTGGCTATATATCTCACAAATGCTTTACCATCTTTTTTTAATATATACTTAAATTCTGGTTTGTCGCTTAAAAAATCACTCAGAGTATCAAATAGTTTCATAAATCTTTTCAAGCAGTTCCCTCTCGAGAACCATCTTACTTCAGTGTGTAGTAAAACTCTCATTTGGTCTGCATTTTGTTCTTCACAAAATAGCTTGAAGAGACACTCGAATGTGGCATTAACTTCAATAGCTTTGATACACTTTATAACTGAATTTAGTATTTCATTTAGAACAGGCGAAATATTGTTAGCTATGAAAATTTCTCAGGTGATATACGTTTGAGACAATTTGATTATTGTAGCATGACTATTTTGAAAAACAACAAATCATTAAAAATATTTATGGTTAGATTTTACATTTTAATATTCATGCATTTATCCAGAAGCAGTAGTTAAATGAAGATAATCCATGTGTGAACATATTCTATAAGTTTCATCTCATTAGGTGCCGTAATTTTTTATGATATTTACTTTTTAGTGCGGACACGTCAGCAAATATAAATTCCAAAACAAAATTAGCATACAAAGATACTAAACTACGTAATATATTTACTTGTAGAAATATATTGATAGTTACTATCACATTATCACATTACTATAACGTTACTATACACATTATAATCATTCTATTATATTATTATTATATAGTCGGCAGAAAGGATCGTACCCTATGGAAAGTTCACCCTAGTAAATCAAAAGCTGGCTGAAAACGGACGGGCGGGCCTAGTCACCATGGGCGCACACTCGTCCCGACGTAGATCACTCCGTTCTTGCCAGTGGACCAATTATACATCACAATAAGAATGATCAAATTGGCCGTGAAGAACGAACGCAGAAGAAGAAAAAAAAAAGATATCTACAAGATTAGAAGAAGACAAATATGAAGCGAAATATATCTACAAGATTAGAAGAAGACAAATATGAAACGAAATATATCTACAAGATTAGAAGAAGACAAATATGAAGCGAAATATATCTACAAGATTAGAAGAAGATAAATATGAAGCGAAATATATCTACAAGATTAGAAGAAGACAAATATGAAACGAAATATATCTACAAGATTAGAAGAAGACAAATATGAAGCGAAATATATCTACAAGATTAGAAGAAGACAAATATGAAGCGAAATATATCTACAAGATTAGAAGAAGGCAAATATGAAGCGAAATATATCTACAAGATTAGAAGAAGACAAATATGAAGCGAAATATATCTACAAGATTAGAAGAAGACAAATATGAAGCGAAATATATCTGCAAGATTAGAAGAAGACAAATATGAAGCGAAATATATCTACAAGATTAGAAGAAGACAAATATGAAACGAAATATATCTACAAGATTAGAAGAAGACAAATATGAAGCGAAATATATCTACAAGATTAGAAGAAGACAAATATGAAGCGAAATATATCTACAAGATTAGAAGAAGACAAATATGAAGCGAAATATATCTGCAAGATTAGAAGAAGACAAATATGAAGCGAAATATATCTACAAGATTAGAAGAAGACAAATATGAAGCGAAATATATCTACAAGATTAGAAGAAGACAAATATGAAGCGAAATATATCTACAAGATTAGAAGAAGACAAATATGAAGCGAAATATATCTACAAGATTAGAAGAAGATAAATATGAAGTGAAATATATCTACAGGATTAGAAGAAGACAAATATGAAGCGAAATATATCTACAAGATTAGAAGAAGAATAACACAATAAAGGTGGAGTCATGATGTGATAGATCATTTGATGATGTCGGAATCGGAGACGAAAACTTCTGACATATGAGAGAGATATACATTGTGTAAGGTTGTTAGTCAGAGTTGAGCTCTGACGAAGCTAGTAGACAATGGTGATGATATCACAGTTGAGTTCAGACGAAGCTAGTAGACAATGGTGATGATGTCACAGTTGAGCTCAGACGAAGCTAGTAGACAATGGTGATGATGTCACAGTTGAGCTCAGACGAAGCTAGTAGACAATGGTGATGATGTCACAGTTGAGCTCAGACGAAGCTAGTAGACAATAGTGATGATGTCACAGTTGAGCTCAGACGAAGCTAGTAGACAATGGTGATGATGTCACAGTTGAGCTCAGACGAAGCTAGTAGACAATGGTGATGATGTCACAGTTGAGCTCAAACGAAGCTAGGAGACAATGGTGATGATATGTCACAGTTGAGCTCAGACGAAGCTAGTAGACAATGGTGATGATGTCACAGTTGAGCTCAAACGAAGCTAGTAGACAATGGTGATGATGTCACAGTTGAGCTCAGACGAAGCTAGTAGACAATGGTGATGATGTCACAGTTGAGCTCAGACGAAGCTAGTAGACAATGGTGATGATGTCACAGTTGAGCTCAGACGAAGCTAGTAGACAATGGTGATGATGTCACAGTTGAGCTCAAACGAAGCTAGTAGACAATGGTGATGATGTCACAGTTGAGCTCAGACGAAGCTAGTAGACAATGGTGATGATGTCACAGTTGAGCTCAGACGAAGCTAGTAGACAATGGTGATGATGTCACAGTTGAGCTCAAACGAAGCTAGGAGACAATGGTGATGATATGTCACAGTTGAGCTCAGACGAAGCTAGGAGACAATGGTGATGATATGTCATCAACTATTTTAAATTTCGGTAAGAGCTAACGTCATCTGTAATAATGCGAGTAATAATAATAATACCTCTCGTACCGTTGTACCTTACATAGCACCAGCAAGTAATTTATCCATACCGCTCTGTCCTGGGCAACTCGCTCAATCTGTTACATGGAATTGAGTCCGATATTTCTTGCCTCTCTCATCAAAGTTTGTTTCAGTGTTTCTCCACCTTCTCCTTCTTACAACAGTTGTTACTAGTGGTTGACCAGACATAACTCTAATGTCATCACTTCTCCTTCTTACAACAGTTGTTACTAGTGGTTGACCAGACATAACTCTAATGTCATCACTTCTCCTTCTTACAACAGTTGTTACTAGTGGTTGACCAGACATAACTCTAATGTCATCACTTCTCCTGAATTTGTACCATTTTTTTCATTTTTATTCACTGTCATCTATTTTCGAATGTATTCAACTTGCTTTCTATATCTTTAGACATTTTCCAACTCTCACTGGCATTCAACTTGCTTTCTATATCTTTAGACATTTTCCAACTCTCACTGGCATTCAACTTGCTTTCTATATCTTTAGACATTTTCCAACTCTCGCTGGCATTCAACTTGCTTTCTATATATTTAGACATTTTCCAACTCTCACTGGCATTCAACTTGCTTTCTATATCTTTAGACATTTTCCAACTCTCACTGGCATTCAACTTGATTTCTATATCTTTAGACATTTTCCAACTCTCACTGGCATTCAACTTGCTTTCTATATCTTTAGACATTTTCCAACTCTCACTGGCATTCAACTTGCTTTCTATATCTTTAGACATTTTCCAACTCTCGCTGGCATTCAACTTGCTTTCTATATCTTTAGACATTTTCCAACTCTGGCTGGCATTCAACTTGCTTTCTATATCTTTTGTCATTTTCCAACTCTCACTGGCATTCAACTTGCTTTCTATATCTTTAGACATTTTCCAACTCTCACTGGCATTCAACTTGATTTCTATATCTTTAGACATTTTCCAACTCTCACTGGCATTCAACTTGCTTTCTATATCTTTAGACATTTTCCAACTCTCACTGGCATTCAACTTGCTTTCTATATCTTTATACATTTTCCAACTCTCACTGGCATTCAACTTGCTTTCTATATCTTTAGACATTTTCCAACTCTCACTGGCATTCAACTTTCTTTCTATATCTTTAGACATTTTCCAACTCTCACTGGCATTCAACTTGCTTTCTATATCTTTTAGTCATTTTCCAACTCTCACTGGCATTCAACTTGCTTTCTATATCTTTAGACATTTTCCAACTCTCGCTGGCATTCAACTTGCTTTCTATATCTTTTGTCATTTTCCAACTCTCACTGGCATTCAACTTGCTTTCTATATCTTTAGACATTTTCCAACTCTCACTGGCATTCAACTTGCTTTCTATATCTTTAGACATTTTCCAACTCTCGCTGGCATTTAACTTGCTTTCTATATCTTTAGACATTTTCCAACTCTCGCTGGCATTCAACTTGCTTTCTATATCTTTAGACATTTTCCAACTCTCACTGGCATTTAACTTGCTTTCTATATCTTTAGACATTTTCCAACTCTCGCTGGCATTTAACTTGCTTTCTATATCTTTAGACATTTTCCAACTCTCGCTGACATTCAACTTGCTTTCTATATCTTTAGACATTTTCCAACTCTCACTGGCATTCAACTTGCTTTCTATATCTTTAGACATTTTCCAACTCTCGCTGGCATTTAACTTGCTTTCTATATCTTTAGACATTTTCCAATTCTCACTGGCATTTAACTTGCTTTCTATATCTTTAGACATTTTCCAACTCTCACTGGCATTCAACTTGATTTCTATATCTTTAGACATTTTCCAACTCTCACTGGCATTTAACTTGCTTTCTATATCTTTAGACATTTTCCAACTCTCGCTGACATTCAACTTGCTTTCTATATCTTTAGTCATTTTCCAACTCTCACTGGCATTTAACTTGCTTTCTATATCTTTAGACATTTTCCAACTCTCACTGGTGTATGTTAGGATTAATACAACATTGGGGGTTGAAATTTTAAAATTTAGTTTTAAAACTATATAACTTGCAATTCCATATTTTAATTATACTTTTGAAAGCCGATATTGCTTTGACAATTCGTAGAATAATTTTTGTTTTAACATTCCATGTTCTAAGGTTACTGGAATATAAATGGTAAATCCCATGAGATCATCCGTGTGATTGTGACGCATTCAAGACGGATGGTAAAAGAAATCAACGGTAGTTTCAGGCTCAGACAGGTAGAGGTCAACTGGGACTCCAGACCGTATAAGTCTGTTAAGTTAATCCACTCAACGGTCACACACAGTCAGTTAAGCCTGGAGTTGACTTTCAGTTTCTACCTTATCAGTTACTACAAAGTAGGTTTAATTGCAACATTATCAGTTACTACAAAGTAGGTTTACTTGCAACATTATCAGTTACTACAAAGTAGGTCTACCTGCAACATTATCAGTTACTACAAAGTAGGTCTACCTGCAACATTATCAGTTACTACAAAGTAGATTTACTTGCAACATTATCAGTTACTACAAAGTAGATTTACTTGCAACATTATCAGTTACTACAAAGTAGGTTTACCTGCAACATTATCAGTTACTACAAAGTAGGTTTACTTGCAACATTATCAGTTACTACACAGTAGGTTTACCTGCAACATTATCAGTTACTACAAAGTAGATTTACTTGCAACATTATCAGTTACTACAAAGTAGGTTTACCTGCAACATTATCAGTTACTACAAAGTAGGTTTACTTGCAACATTATCAGTTACTACAAAGTAGGTTTACTTGCAACATTATCAGTTACTACAAAGTAGGTTTACCTGCAACATTATCAGTTACTACAAAGTAGGTCTACCTGCAACATTATCAGTTACTACAAAGTAGGTTTACTTGCAACTTTATCAGTTACTACAAAGTAGGTTTACCTGCAACATTATCAGTTACTACAAAGTAGGTTTACCTGCAACATCAGCAACTGTAATTGTTCACTTAAGGCGGATTTATTTTGCCGGTAAGCTTAACCACGAAGAGGATATAATGGTTTCGTGAGCAAGCTAATATTGTTGTAGTTGGCGGAGGCTAGTAGTCCATTAGCTGGGCTGGGAACAATGTTTGCACACTGGATAAAGGAACATGAGTTTGATAAATGAGTGATTTAGGTAGTGACAGGTGCATGAAAGCAATGTAGATGTTTTTAAGTAGGTCTTTCTGAAGAATGGCAGGTTACAAGTACGTATGATTTATTTGTGGAAGGGTTCACTTAGGAGAGGTGGAAGATCAAGAAGTAAGGGAAATACGCAGATGAAGGGTAGACACAGATTAAACAACAGAAGGTATAGTATGATACAGCAAACTAAAATAGTGCTTTCAATATGAGAAATAATCAAGATTTTCTACTATATAATTTCAGGAAGGAAGGCGAGAGAAAGATAGTGAGAGAAAGATGACGAGATAAAGATGGCGAGAGAAAAGTGACGAGAGAAAGGTGGCCAGAGAAAGATGACGAGAGAAAGATGACGAGAGAAAGATGGCGAGAGAAAGATGGCGAGAGAAAAGTGGCGAGAGAAAAGTGGCGAGAGAAAGATGACGAGAGAAAGATGATGAGAGAAAGACAAAGAGGAGGCAGAGAGAGAGAGAGAGAGAGGTGGCAGACAAAAAGGAGGCAGAGAGAGAGAGGTGGCAGAACAAAAGGCAGAGAGAGAGAGAGGTGGCAGACAAAAGGAGGCAAGAGAGAGAGAGGTGGCAGACAAAAGGAGGCAGAGAGAGAGAGAGGTGGCAGACAAAAGGAGGCAGAGAGAGAGAGAGGTGGCAGACAAAAGGAGGCAAAGAGAGAGAGAGGTGGCAGACGAAGAGGAGGCAGAGAGAGAGAGTTGGCAGACAGTGAGGAGGCAGAGAGAGATATGTGTGGCAGGAAAAGAAAGTGGGAAAGAGATATATGACAGAGACATAGAGGATGGCAGAAAAAAGAAGCAGAGGGAGGTTGTAAAAATAGAGACCGCACAGAAGAGATGTGGTGGAGAGAGAGATCTCTTAGAAGGACGCTCATAGACCGAGATTTGGGAGAGAGATGGCACAGACATGGCGTTGCATGGACAGAGAAATGGTGGAGAAAGATATAACATGAAAGAGAATCGATTGAAAAGTGTAAATGGCAGAAAGAAGCGACAGAGAGATGGGACTGAGAGAAAGTGAGAGAGCGAAAGAGAGAGAGAGAGAGATGTAGCTGAGAGAAAGAAAATGAGAGAGGTGGTAGAGAGACGGAAGATGGACAAAATATAATTGAGTTTAATTTCATAGAAACGAAAAAAGTTAGAATTCAGATTTGATAGTCATTCGCAGCCATTCACAGATATTCACATACATTCGCAGACATTTGCAGACATTTGCAGACATTCGGCTATTAGAATCCAGTACACCAAGGGCAAGATACACGATAATAATGATGTCAATTTTAACCTTGATATCCGACAGTTAAGTTAGATGTTATGAATCGTACCTTCTCTTAAAACAAGTAGATAGATAGATATATAACTATATTTAGTATGTCCTTTGTAGAAGATTGTTCTCATCACAATTTGACTGAAAGATGAAAACACGATTGTTTCATCAAAAAATGTATTTCATCTTTCCTGTTCGTGTTTTCTTCTTTACTTTAATCATGTTTTGTTTCACAGCATCAGCTTGTTAAATAGTCTACAATTCTATGATCAAATCAGCTTGTTAAATAGTCTACAATTCTATGATCAGATCAGCTTGTTAAATAGTCTACAATTCTATGATCAAATCAGCTTGTTAAATAGTCTACAATTCTATGATCAGATCAGCTTGTTAAATAGTCTACAATTCTATGATCAGATCAGCTTGTTAAATAGTCTACAATTCTATGATCAGATCAGCTTGTTAAATAGTCTACAATTCTATGATCAGATCAGCTTGTTAAATAGTCTACAATTCTATGATCAGATCAGCTTGTTAAATAGTCTACAATTCTATGATCAGATCAGCTTGTTAAATAGTCTACAATTCTATGATCAGATCAGCTTGTTAAATAGTCTACAATTCTATGATCAGATCAGCTTGTTAAATAGTCTACAATTCTATGATCAAATCAGCTTGTTAAATAGTCTACAATTCTATGATCAAATCAGCTTGTTAAATAGTCTACAATTCTATGATCAGATCAGCTTGTTAAATAGTCTACAATTCTATGATCAGATCAGCTTGTTAAATAGTCTACAATTCTATGATCAGATCAGCTTGTTAAATAGTCTACAATTCTATGATCAGATCAGCTTGTTAAATAGTCTACAATTCTATGATCAGATCAGCTTGTTAAATAGTCTACAATTCTATGATCAGATCAGCTTGTTAAATAGTCTACAATTCTATGATCAGATCAGCTTGTTAAATAGTCTACAATTCTATGATCAGATCAGCTTGTTAAATAGTCTACAATTCTATGATCAGATCAGCTTGTTAAATAGTCTACAATTCTATGATCAGATCAGCTTGTTAAATAGTCTACAATTCTATGATCAGATCAGCTTGTTAAATAGTCTACAATTCTATGATCAGATCAGCTTGTTAAATAGTCTACAATTCTATGATCAGATCAGCTTGTTAAATAGTCTACAATTCTATGATCAGATCAGCTTGTTAAATAGTCTACAATTCTATGATCAGATCAGCTTGTTAAATAGTCTACAATTCTATGATCAGATCAGCTTGTTAAATAGTCTACAATTCTATGATCAGATCAGCTTGTTAAATAGTCTACAATTCTATGATCAGATCAGCTTGTTAAATAGTCTACAATTCTATGATCAGATCAGCTTGTTAAATAGTCTACAATTCTATGATCAGATCAGCTTGTTAAATAGTCTACAATTCTATGATCAGATCAGCTTGTTAAATAGTCTACAATTCTATGATCAGATCAGCTTGTTAAATAGTCTACAATTCTATGATCAGATCAGCTTGTTAAATAGTCTACAATTCTATGATCAGATCAGCTTGTTAAATAGTCTACAATTCTATGATCAGATCAGCTTGTTAAATAGTCTACAATTCTATGATCAGATCAGCTTGTTAAATAGTCTACAATTCTATGATCAGATCAGCTTGTTAAATAGTCTACAATTCTATGATCAGATCAGCTTGTTAAATAGTCTACAATTCTATGATCAGATCAGCTTGTTAAATAGTCTACAATTCTATGATCAGATCAGCTTGTTAAATAGTCTACAATTCTATGATCAGATCAGCTTGTTAAATAGTCTACAATTCTATGATCAGATCAGCTTGTTAAATAGTCTACAATTCTATGATCAGATCAGCTTGTTAAATAGTCTACAATTCTATGATCAGATCAGCTTGTTAAATAGTCTACAATTCTATGATCAGATCAGCTTGTTAAATAGTCTACAATTCTATGATCAGATCAGCTTGTTAAATAGTCTACAATTCTATGATCAGATCAGCTTGTTAAATAGTCTACAATTCTATGATCAGATCAGCTTGTTAAATAGTCTACAATTCTATGATCAGATCAGCTTGTTAAATAGTCTACAATTCTATGATCAGATCAGCTTGTTAAATAGTCTACAATTCTATGATCAGATCAGCTTGTTAAATAGTCTACAATTCTATGATCAGATCAGCTTGTTAAATAGTCTACAATTCTATGATCAGATCAGCTTGTTAAATAGTCTACAATTCTATGATCAGATCAGCTTGTTAAATAGTCTACAATTCTATGATCAGATCAGCTTGTTAAATAGTCTACAATTCTATGATCAAGATAGACGTGTTAAATAGTCTACAATTCTATGATCAGATCAGCTTGTTAAATAGTCTACAATTCTATGATCAAATCAGCTTGTTAAATAGTCTACAATTCTATGATCAGATCAGCTTGTTAAATAGTCTACAATTCTATGATCAGATCAGCTTGTTAAATAGTCTACAATTCTATGATCAAGATAAACTTTTTAAATAGTCTACAATTCTATGAAATTTAAAAAAAAACGTTTGATTCTAATAGATAATTAGAACGGCCATTAGAGATTAGAGAATTGCATTTTATTCTTAGAGTTGGATTGTATGTGTGGGCAGTGGCGCCTAGTATTCATATTCGTTGATGGGGTCCGGCAGCACTGGCACTTAATGAAGATCCACCGCTGTGTGTGTTGTATGGTTGGAAGTGTAGGACAATCTTCTCTCAAAGCAGAGTTCTGTCAGTGAACACAATCTTCTCTCAAAGCAGGATTCTGTCAGTGAACACAGTCTTCTCTCAAAGCAGGATTCTGTCAGTAAACATAATCTTCTCTCAAAGCAGGGTTCTGTCAGTGAACACAATCTTCTCTCAAAGCAGGATTCTGTCAGTGAACACAGTCTTCTCTCAAAGCAGGATTCTGTCAGTGAACACAGTCTTCTCTCAAAGCAAAATTCTGTCAGTGAACACAGTCTTCTCTCAAAGCAGGATTATGTCAGTGAACACAATCTTCTCTCAAAGCAGGGTTCTGTCAGTGAACACAATCTTCTCTCAAAGCAGGGTTCTGTCAGTGAACACAATCTTCTCTTAAAGCAGGGTTCTGTCAGTGAACACAGTCTTCTCTCAAAGCAGGATTCTGTCAGTGAACACAGTCTTCTCTCAAAGCAGGATTCTGTCAGTAAACATAATCTTCTCTCAAAGCAGGGTTCTGTCAGTGAACACAATCTTCTCTCAAAGCAGGATTCTGTCAGTGAACACAGTCTTCTCTCAAAGCAGGATTCTGTCAGTAAACATAATCTTCTCTCAAAGCAGGGTTCTGTCAGTGAACACAATCTTCTCTCAAAGCAGGATTCTGTCAGTGAACACAGTCTTCTCTCAAAGCAGGATTCTGTCAGTAAACATAATCTTCTCTCAAAGCAGGGTTCTGTCAGTGAACACAATCTTCTCTCAAAGCAGGATTCTGTCAGTGAACACAGTCTTCTCTCAAAGCAGGATTCTGTCAGTGAACACAGTCTTCTCTCAAAGCAGGATTCTGTCAGTGAACACAGTCTTCTCTCAAAGCAGGATTCTGTCAGTGAACACAATCTTCTCTCAAAGCAGGGTTCTGTCAGTGAACACAATCTTCTCTCAAAGCAGGATTATGTCAGTGAACACAATCTTCTCTCAAAGCAGGGTTCTGTCAGTGAACACAATCTTCTCTCAAAGCAGGGTTCTGTCAGTGAACACAATCTTCTCTTAAAGCAGGGTTCTGTCAGTGAACACAGTCTTCTCTCAAAGCAGGATTCTGTCAGTGAACACAGTCTTCTCTCAAAGCAGGATTCTGTCAGTAAACATAATCTTCTCTCAAAGAAGGATTCTGTCAGTAAACATAATCTTCTCTCAAAGCAGGGTTCTGTCAGTGAACACAATCTTCTCTCAAAGCAGGGTTCTGTCAGTGAACACAATCTTCTCTTAAAGCAGGGTTCTGTCAGTGAACACAGTCTTCTCTCAAAGCAGGATTCTGTCAGTAGAACACAGTCTTCTCTCAAAGCAGGATTCTGTCAGTAAACATAATCTTCTCTCAAAGAAGGATTCTGTCAGTAAACATAATCTTCTCTCAAAGCAGGATTCTGTCAGTGAACACAGTCTTCTCTCAAAGCAGGATTCTGTCAGTAAACATAATCTTCTCTCAAAGCAGGATTCTGGTCTGCACTGTGTTTTGTTAATGGAACACAAATAATCTGTTTGATTCCATTGGATGAAATCTTTATTTATCCCTTTGATGGTCGAAGAAGGAACGCCTGTATGGCGACTGTATGGCGACTGTATGGCGACTGTATGGCGACTGTATGGCGACTGTATGGCGAGAGTCATTGATAAAATGGAAATCAGGCTCTCACGCAAAAATTAGTCTAATGCGCCATACCAGGCACCCTGACTACGCCTGAATTTATAGCGGCGAATACAAGAAGAAGAAGACCATTATTTGAATAAAAAATCATGTCATATACAGAGTGTTCAAGATAAAAGTAGCCCCATTGACAAATTAAAAGTTGTCAGTTACTTATGCTGTTGTTAACGAAGTTATACACACACACACACACACACAGAGAGAGAGAGAGACAGAGAGAGAGATATAGACAGATAGAGAGAGATAGAGAGAGACAGATAGTGAGAGATAGAGAGAGATAGAGAGAGATAGAGAGAGATAGAGAGATAGTGAGAGATAGAGAGAGAGATAGTGAGAGATAGAGAGATATAGTGAGAGATAGAGAGAGATAGAGTGACAGATAGTGAGAGATAGAGAGAGATAGTGAGAGATAGATATAGTGAGAGATAGAGAGAGATAGAGTGACAGATAGTGAGAGATAGAGAGAGATAGAGTGACAGATAGAGAGAGATAGAGAGATAGAGAGAGATAGAGAGAGATAGAGAGAGATAGAGAGATAGAGAGAGATAGAGTGACAGATAGTGAGAGAAAGAGAGAGATAGTGAGAGATAGAGAGAGATAGTGAGAGATAGAGAGAGATAGAGAGAGATAGAGAGAGATAGTGAGAGATAGAGAGAGATAGAGAGAGATAGAGTGACAGATAGTGAGAGATAGAGAGAGATAGAGAGAGATAGAGTGACAGATAGTGAGAGATAGAGAGAGATAGAGAGAGATAGAGAGAGATAGAGAGAGATGAGAGAGATAGTGAGAGATGAGAGATAGAGATAGGAGAAGAGAAGATGAGAGATAGAGGAGAGAGTAGGAGAGATAGAGTGAGAGATAGTGAGAGATAGAGAGAGATAGTGAGAGATAGAGAGAGATAGTGAGAGATAGAGAGAGATAGTGAGAGATAGAGAGAGATAGTGAGAGATAGAGAGAGATAGAGAGAGATAGAGTGAAGATAGGAGAGATAGAGAGAGATAGAGTGACAGATAGTGAGAGATAGAGAGAGAGAGAGATGAGAGATAGTGAGAGATGAGAGAAGAGACGAGAGAGATAGAAGATGAGAGATGAGAGATAGTGAGAGATAGAGAGAGATAGAGTGACAGATAGTGAGAGATAGAGAGAGAGAGAGAGAGAGAGAGATAGAGAGATAGAGAGATAGAGAGAGAGTGAGAGATAGAGAGAGATAGAGTGACAGATAGTGAGAGATGAGAGATGAGTGACAGATAGTAGAGATAGAGATAGAATGAACAAATAGACAACTATGAGTACAAACCGGCAATATTTCATGACACAAAATACCCACTTTTTTCCTGGCTACAAAGCTAGTCTCAGCAATGCTGCAATATGACTAAAAAAAGTTGAAACTTCAGTCTACAGTTTCATGAGGTCATTAATAACAATAAAAGTCAGGACATCCCGTGGAGCGATCCTTGCTCAATTGTAGACCACCTGTAGGCAGTCTAGAGAATGCGACTGCGAATGTTCAGGCCAACACAGATAAGGAGTATTTACTTCTGTCATATTAGATAGTAAAGTGCAGTCTCCAGCAGTATCTCTCAATGAGGGTCGACAGACAGGGAAACATGTGTGTTAGCGAGAGAGAAAGAGAGAGAGAGAGAAGGGGCGGTGGTAAATAGAGATAGGAAGAGAATGAATGAAGGAGAAGAACACATGGTTACTCACTGAAGTGAAATAATGATGGTATTATCAATCAATTTAATAAAGCTTGGGAAGAAGAAACTATCCCAGATCAATTGAAAAAGGGAATAATTTTAAGATTCCCCAAAAAGGTGATCTCAAAGATTGCACAACTGGAGAAGGATCACTGATAGCAGACAGGACAGAGAGATTGAAATTAGAATCTAGCAATATATCAACTTATTCCAATCTTGAAAAGTCCAGCAATTCCAGTAGAGACTCAAATATACTGATTATAAATGCAATCTTCATACCAACAATGTGCAACCAGTGCTCCCCAAAATTCATAAACTCCACAACCCTGGAAGGCCTATCGTTTCTGCTTGCTCTTGCCCTACGGAACACATCTCCGAATTCCTTGATAGTATCCTTAATCCCATAGTCACCACACTCCCGTCATTTTTGAAAGATACGAACCACGCTTTGTCTGTCTTTTCTTCCATTGAGTTGCTACCTGAGAGAACCTACCGTCTCTTCCTCCTTGATGTGTGCTCATTGTACACTTCTATACCTCATCCTGACGGTCTTAAAGCTTTCCAGTCCTTTCTCGATAGGAGAACTAATCCACTTGTGTCAACTTCTGCTCTCCTTCGTCTTGCGGAACTAGTTTAGTTTAATGACCAATTCTTTGAGATGCTTGTCTCGGATATGCATCGAGTTCAGAAAATCACTAGCCAGCAGGCTATTACCAGCCAGCATAGGACTACTAACTCTGACAGAGTAAAACTTATCTTAACTTTCCACCCCCATAGTTCACTGGTGAAAAATGTTTTATTCCGTCATCTGTCTATCCTTAATCGTGAGACCCGTTCTGTCTTCCCCAACTATCTTTTAGTGGCTTACAGACGGGACAGAAGTCTTAAGGATATGTTGGTACACAGTCGCCTTAAGTCCAATATCCAGACTCATTTTGGCACTGTCCAGTGTGGCCGTCGGCGTTGCAACACGTGTGCTTATGTGATACAGACGCGTACTGTATCTTTTCCTTTAGGCACGTTTCTTATTGACGATGGGTTCACATGCGAGTCCCGTAATCTTATCTATGTCATTATCTGTAAGCGGTGTAACAAGGCTTATATTGGCGAGACAGGCAAGAGACTCAGTGACCGATTCGCCCAACACTTGCGAGACATACGCCAATGCTCTGTGACCCTGTAGCCACCCATTTCAATGATACTGGCCATTTAGGAGCTCACGATGTCCAGGTAACAGCCATCCGATCATGTTCCTCAGATGATCGCAGTCGATTTGCTCTGGAGAATCGGTTGATTTCTTTGTATGGTACCTTGCGACCACGTGGGCTCAACGTATTACACTCCTATGCTTCTTAGTACTTTCTCTTCCCATGCTTTGTAATCTATATGGGTATATGTTGCATGTATTCAAGGTATATATTTACTAGATTTTTCATTGTTTCTCTTCCGTTCTATTTCTAGTTTTTATGTGTGTTTTTGTGTTACATTTATTTCGTTATTTGTTTTTATTCCTAGATTTTCATTAGAAACGTTTGTTTTTGGTCGTCCATTTTTTTATTTGTCATTTCCTGTTGTTCGTTTGTTTGATAAAGACCTTTTGTTGGTCGAAACGTTGCTGTATTTTGTCATTGTTTTTTAATTTGTAAAACTACATTACTTTGTGATTACGTGTTTTGCTACCAACGCCAAACATGGGCACTGACAAAAGAACAAGAAGGGAAAATGACCACCTTGAAATAAGATGTTTAAAAAGGGTAAATAAACAAGAAGAGACTATATAAGGAATAAGTTTGACGTTGAAAAAGGATAGAATTTTTAAACAAGGGGAGAAATAAATACAAGGAAAAGAAAAGGGAACATCGGAATAGACAGAAAAGATGAATTAGGAGACAGATATAAAATCATGAATAGTCTATATAAGCGACGGTAAGAATAGCACTGACGACAACCGGGAAAGGAACATACTGGATGGAACGCACTATCAGGAGGTACACACATAAAAGGATGGTATTGGAGGTACAGCAATTCAGCGAGAATCTACACATCGCATATCAAGCGACGGTACATCCCAATATAAAGCGCGACACAACGCGAGGAATGCAATATCAAGCGACGGTACACGCACATAAATAACGCAACATATCAAGCAACGGTACACGAAATATCAAGCGACGTACATGCACTTACAATACAAGCGATAACGCACATATCAAGCGACGGTACATGCACATATCAAGCGACGGTACACGCACATATCAAGCGACGGTACAGGCACATATCAAGCGACGGTACACGCACATATCAAGCGACGGTACATGCACATATCAAGCGACGGTACATGCACATATCAAGCGACGGTACACGCACATATCAAGCGACGGTACATGCACATATCAAGCGACGGTACATGCACATATCAAGCGACGGTACACGCACATATCAAGCGACGGTACACGCACATATCAAGCGACGGTACATGCACATATCAAGCGACGGTACATGCACATATCAAGCGACGGTACACGCACATATCAAGCGACGGTACATGCACATATCAAGCGACGGTACACGCACATATCAAGCGACGGTACATGCACATATCAAGCGACGGTACATGCACATATCAAGCGACGGTACATGCACATATCAAGCGACGGTACACGCACATATCAAGCGACGGTACATGCACATATCAAGCGACGGTACATGCACATATCAAGCGACGGTACATGCACATATCAAGCGACGGTACATGCACATATCAAGCGACGGTACACGCACATATCAAGCGACGGTACATGCACATATCAAGCGACGGTACATGCACATATCAAGCGACGGTACATGCACATATCAAGCGACGGTACATGCACATATCAAGCGACGGTACATGACAATCAAGCGACGGTACACGCACATATCAAGCGACGGTACATGCACATATCAAGCGACGGTACACGCACATATCAAGCGACGGTACATGCACATATCAAGCGACGGTACACGCACTTTCAAGCGACGTACACGCACATATCAAGCGACGGTACACGCACATATCAAGTTAAACGGTCATGAGCTATCAAGGAGGTATGTACTACTGACGGACGGCCATATCGAGGGTTACCTATAAGCGCTACATGATATCAAGCGCGTACATGCTTGGAGCCGCCATATTTAGTTACTCTAGCGCCATATTCATGCGACTACACGCCATATCAAGGTTACTGCCCATAAAGCGACTACAGCACATATTCAGACGTACACGCACATAGTCAGCGACTCACGCCATATTAGAACGTTACTCCTGAGCGCACGGTACATGTTATCCTGAGCGCACATCTAGCGAGAGCACATTCAGCTACTGCACTTCGCGAGTCGCCATATCAAGCGAGAAGAATTAAATGCGACTACATGCCATATCAGCGAGAGAATTCATGTTACTACAGCCATATCGAGAAGAACGACATATCAAGACTCACGCAACATATAAGCAAGAGAATTCAGCCGTACTCTGAGGCCGCCATCTAAGGAGAAGAATTCAGGACGTTACTTGGAGCGCACATATAGAAGCGAGTTCATGCTTCAGCACTGACGCCATATCAAGCGACGTAATGCACTATGGAGCATCACCATCTAAACGATAATTAGTTAAATCTGAGTCAAAATAGAAAAGAAAAGAAGAACATGTTACTCTGAGCGCCATCTATAAGAGAATTAATGTTACTCTGAGCGCCATCTAGAAGAGAATTAATGTTACTCTGAGCGCCATCTAGAAGATAATTCATGTTACCTGAGGCCATCTAGAAGAGAGTTCATGTTACTTGAGCGCCATCTAGAAGAGAATTCATGTTACTCTGAGCACCTTAGAAGAAAATTCATGTTACTCTGAGACCATATAGAAGAGAATTCATGTTACTCTGATGCCATAGTTCGAAGAGAATTCTGTTACTCTGAGCGCCTATCATGTACTGAGCGAAGTTCATGTTACTCTGTTCGCTACTCTGAACCATTGTTCATGTTACTCTGAGCGCAATTATGTTAGAGACGCCATGTTACTCTGAGCGCCTTATGAAGCGAATTCATTTTACTCTGAGCGCCTAGTTCTTTTAGAGCGAGAATTCATGTTACTTGAGCGCCATCTAGAAGAGAATTCATGTTACTCTAAAGCGCCATATAGAAGGAATTCATGTTACTCTGACCCGCCATATAGAAGAATTCATGTTACCTGAGTGCTATATAGAAGAGAGTTCATGTTACTCTGAGCGCCATATAGAGAATTATGTTACTCTGACCATCTGAAGAAAAGTTCATGTTACTCTGAGCTACAAAAGAAGATAATTCATGCTTCCTGAGGGCCATCTAGAAGAAGTTCATGTTACCTTGAGCGCCATTTAGAAGATAGTTCATGTTACTCTGAGCGCCATATAGAAGAGAGTTCATGTTACTCTGAGCGCCATATAGAAGAATTCATGTTACCTGAGCGCCATATAGAAGATAATTCATGTTACTCTGAGGGCCATCTAGAAGAGAGTTCATGTTACTCTGAGCGCCATCTAGAAGAAAAGTTCATGTTACTCTGAGCGCCATAAGAAGAGAATTCCCCATTGTTATTTTTCCTGAGAAAAGCCACATAGAAGAGGAGATCTCCATGTTACTTCCTCTGAGCTTAAAATCATGACCTGACCCCATCTAGAAGAGAATTATGTTACCTGACGCCATTAGAAGAAAATTTCCCTGTTACCTGATCGCCAATGAAGAGATTTCTGTTACTCTGAGCCCCAATAGAAGAGAGTTCATGTTCCCTTGAGTTAAGAAGAGAATTCAACTCTGAGACCATTAAAGATAGTTCATGTTACCTGACGCCATCTAGAAGATAGTTCAGGTTTTGACCCCATATAGAAAAAGTTCGTTACCTGAGCGCCATATAGAAGATAGTTCAGTTACTCTGAGGCCATATAGAAGAGAATTCATGTTATTTGAGCGAAAAGAAGAGAATTCATGTTACCTGAGAGCCAATAAAGAAGTTATGTTATTTTGAATGCCATATAGAAGAGAAACGCTTACTCTGAGCGCAATAGAAGAGAACCATGTTACCTGAGCTCCAAAAGAAGATAGTTATGTTACCTACGCCAAAAGAAGAGAGTTCATGTTATCGCCCCAAAAGAAGAGAAGGCTTTTGAGCCCCATATAGAAGAGAACCTTACTTGACCCCAAAGAAGAGAATTCATGTTACCTGGGGCCCCATTAGAAGAGAATTATGTTGCCTGAGCCCCAAAAAGAAGTGAGTTCAAACCAGAGTCCATAGTTAGTTAGTTTTTTCCCTTTTCTGCCAAAGGCGGAAATGGGGCAGGGGTTTTAGATCTCCATGTGATACGGCTTTTAGCAGTTGCAGATCTTGATGGTTTTACATCCCAATAGTTTACTTTGTTGGATGGTTCTTCGAAGAGTGGTCTTTGGTCTTCCACGTTTTTTTCCCAACTGGTGACCACATAAGGACTTGTCGATTTAGTCTCTTTTCGTCTGATCTAAGAACATGACCTAAATATTTCCAACTTCGTTTCCTTATAATATTTGATACGGGTTGTTGGTCTGTTCTATCTCTCACTGTGTTGTTAGAAACGAAATCACCCCATTTGACTTTTAATAATTTTCGTAGACATTTATTCTCAAAGCTGTCCAGTTTCTTATCAATTTTCTTTGTTGATTTCAACTTTCACAACCGTAGGTCAGTACAGAAATCACACATGACCTAAATAATTTAACTTTTTTGCATATACTAAAGTCTTGAGATTGCCAGATATTCGTTAATTTAGTGAAGGCACAAGCTGCATAGCAATACGAGAGTTTATTTCTTTCATCGTGTCTCCGTTGTTTGACACTTTACTACGCAAATATGTAAAATGTTCAACTTTCTCCAGTGTTTGGCCATTTATTACGATGTTGTCAGTCGAGTTTGTGAGGTCCATAATTTTGGTCTTGGCAGAATTAATTTGGAGACCAACCTGCTCTGCAAGTGTGCAAAGATTGCTCGTTAGTTTGTGGGTTCCTTGTGTGGTTGAATTCAATATGGCCACGTCATCTGCAAAGTCAAGATCAAATAGTTCAAGCCCCAGAGTCTATCTGACGCCTAAAGTTATTTAACGATTGAAGTTCCTGTCCTACCATTTGAATTTTGCTACCCCTTTAGAAGAGAATTCAAACCCGAAAGTCCCCTTTAGAGAACTTAGTTATGACGATTTAAAAAGGTTCATGACTCTTTCCCACCAACCCTTTGAAAGAAAAGAGCCTTAAAGGCATGTTAGATTATTGATAACTTATGTTATTACTTAAAAATTACTTAATCCCTTGGGTCATGCCTTAGTTTTTTACCACATGGGCTTCATCGAGAAGGAACTTTCCATGCCTTTTTTTCCCTGTCCCTTTGGAACAACCTTCAAAAACGCAGAGCCCTTTTGATCGTTTTAAGAGAAAAGCGCTGTCCCCAGTTCCTCTTCCCATTCATTTGCGCCTTTTCCATGTTCTGTCCCGAGGTTTTGCCTTCCTTTTTCTTTCCTTCTTTGGGGTGTTCCAATTTGAGGATTGTCTCTTGCCTTTTGGGGCATTTCTCTGTCGCATTTGGGAAAATTTATGTTCCTGAGCCTTAAAAATTTTATCTTCTCTTTGAGAATTTATGTTATTGATCGCCTTTGATTCTGCTATCCCTTTGGAGATAGTTTTTGGTTTAGGATTATTTTTATCTGGCCAAAAAAGATTCCCAAAAAATTCTGCATTGAAGAAAAAAAAGAAAAATGGTGGAAAACTTGGACAAACCTGCTAGTATTCTTCCTTTCGTCATCCTCCAACCAAAAATCCTGTCCGTGAGCAAAACCTTGGCAAAACAACTGCTTTTATAGAGGGTTTAAGCTTTTGTGTCCGTACCTCTTGTAGGATTTCCATTCTTTCCACATTACTGGTTTCATTCTTTGGCAAGTAGCAGGTTTTTTTGGCCTTATCTTAAAACGTGCAGTCTATATCTTTCCCTTTGTTTTCCCACCATTAAGGTGCTTATAGAGTTAAGCTACCAAGATTTTGTTAAACTGCTAAACACTTTCCAAGTGTTTATTTTCTTAATTTTCATTACTGGCTTTGTTTCATTTCACTGTTTGTCATAATTTTTGTTTTTCCTGTGTTTGTTTTGAGGCCTACTGTCTTTGCCCTGCTGTGAAGTATTGTACTTTTCTCTTGTATATGTTCATATTTGTGTGACACCAGGCTATATCATCTGCAAAGTCCAGATCCTCAAGCATATCGAAAGGGGTCCATCTTATTCCTCTTGGTGCTTGTTGTTAATGGCATTTTTAGCACAGTCAATTGTAATACTAAACAAAAGAGAGGTAACTATATTATACCGAGAGTTAAACAACAGACACCCCATGCACATAGGAGAATAAGACAAGATGTCACTGTTGTCTACTAAACCTTTGATCTCTAGGTTCAAGAATGCAGATTTCGGAACTGAAAATAATTTCACATTGTTCACGAGTTCTTTTTCTTCTGCCAACGCCCGCTGTTAATTCAGGCACAAGTGTTAACCTGGCATTGCGCTTCTGACTGAGTTTTTGTGAGTCTTCTTTCTTCTTAAAACTTGGGGCGAAACGCCCTTGCTGTTAAAGAAACAACACACTGAAGCAATTAAAAGAAAAAATAGAGAAATGCAAGATTGAAGGAGAGAAGAAACAACACACGTAGATAGGGAAAAGCAAGATTAAAAAAGACAACAAAGTGCATAACAAATTTGTTAACGAATGCACTACCGGTGTCATGTCATATCTGAGATCTAACGTCAGCGGAAAACGAACAATATCAATGAAATAATAAGGATGAAAGGAAGTCAAATGTACGAAATAGGCAAAGATAGTTATCTAAAAACTTCACTGAGGATAACAAATAATTGTTGTCATTTAATTGAATCTTTGTTGGGAAAAGTCCTAGGAGAATAATATCAATGATATGAATAATTCTAAACAAGACATAACTTTGTAATGAAAATTTGAATTCACATAACTTTATAATGGAACTTTTCTTGTTCACATAACTTTGTTCACATAACTTTGTTCACATAACTTTTGTTTTACATAACTTTGTATGAACTTTGTTACATAACTTTGTATATGAAATTTGTTCTTTTACATAACTTTGTATGAAATTTGTTCACATAATTTCCTTTGTATGAAATTTGTTCACATAACTTTTTTGTCCAAAAAAGAAACTTTATTCACATAACAAATTTGTTCACATAACTTTTGTTCACATAACTTTGTTTGAACTTTGTTCACATAACTTTGTAATTTTTAACTTTTTCTTTTTACAAGTAAAACTATGTGCACATGACATAATATTACAGATATTGAAAAGTAATCTCAAGATGAAAGACTGATTTCATCGAATGGGGTAACTTTATATTTTTTGCTCTCTCTCTCTCTCTCTCTCCTCAGACGTGCACGTCGCTTGCTGAGAGTCTTGTACAACGTGTGAATTCCATAGCTAAAGCAACAATCTGAAGCCTCTCTGAAAAAAATGCACTCGTGAACCTAACGGCGCAGTCCGGATTCGAACCCACGATCTTCAGAACTCAAGGAGAATTGCTTAACCACTTTGCCACAGAGGAACCCCCGCCCTCAATCACTTTGCCACAGAGGAACCCCCACCCTCAATCCGCCCAAAGGAATGAGGAAGATGTTGGTCACTTCAAAAAACTAGACATCAGCATATGTGATGAGGTAAAAGTTCATTAAAAACTAATGTCTTGGCATATGAGATGAGGTTTGAGTTTCAGTTTGGAATATCTTCATTGCACTCCGGACATGTCTATAGTGTTCCGATCTCCTTCACAATATCTCCAACAGCGTCCAGCAACTAACTGTACACTTTCAATGTTGAGTGATGAGCCTACTGACATACCTGTGGTGCTGTTCTTTTCAGGAGGCATTCACACGAAAACCTGTTCTACACATCTCTTCTTATCCTGACGCTGTGAGACAAAACAACTTTAGAGAAAAAAAGTAGAAGGTAGGGTTCGGCTTGGAGTTGGCTACCACATCCTAATGATAATTTTAGCTACAACTGCAACCAGTATAGAAGGAAAATATTAACTGTTGATCATAGACTGAGAAAAATATAGGCTCCTCTTGAAACTGAGATTATCAATATACACAAGACATAGAAGGATCTGTAAGAGTTAGGTAAGACTTAGATTATCGATATACACAAGACATGGAAGGATCTGTAAGAGTTATTTAAGACTTAGATTATCGATATACAGAAGACATGGAAGGATCTGTAAGAGTTAGGTAAGACTGAGATTATCGATATACACAAGACATGGAAGGATCTGTAAGAGATAAGTACAGACAAAAAGACATCGTATGAATAGGTTGAAGGCATATGTCTTAATTAACTGAGATTAAAACGGACAAGAATGGGAGAGTCACAAAACTACAGTCATGCGTGCATTCTGAGTGATTTATTGAATGTAATCTGCAAGGTTCGGTGCGCAGGCAATGGACTGAATCACTACAAGCGTCAACAATTTGCAGAATTACACGTATCTTCGTTTCGGGGCACATGGGCGTCGTTGGAAATGAGAGAGCAAACAGGCTGGCTGAATATGACACCATATCGGGGAACCAGATAATAGATAGAGCCGACATTCAGAACACCCTCACAGAGTGTGGTCACCAAGAGGATATTATTTTTAACCAATCCACGACAACTGCTAGATTGCAAGAGCTTTGATTGAAGAAGTGGCCAGAAAAGAAAAGCACAACAGAGATATGAGTAAGCTCATCAATCAACATGGTACTGGTATTGTCAGTCTCTGGATGCTGTTGGAGATACCGCGAATGAGATGGGAGCATCTATGGACATGCCTGGAGTGAAGATCTTCCACTCTGAAATGGAAACTGATATAAGGAAATCGGAAAACAATAATACTCAAAATAATACAACACTCGTTGGGTTAGTAAGATAATCTAGTGCAAGAAGAGCTAACAGTTGTTCAATTGTTGTAATGTCACGAAGTCACAACTGACAAACAGTTGTTCAATTGTTGTAATGACACGAAGTCACAACTTACAAACAGTTGTTTAATTGGTGTAATGTCACGAAGTCACAACTGACAAACAGTTGTTCAATTGTTGTAATGTCACGAAGTCACAACTGACAAACAGTTGTTCAATTGTTGTAATGTCACGAAGTCACAACTGACAAACAGTTGTTCAATTGTTGTAATGTCACGAAGTCACAACTGACAAACAGTTGTTCAATTGTTGTAATGTCACGAAGTCACAACTTACAAACAGTTGTTTAATTGGTGTAATGTCACGAAGTCACAACTGACAAACAGTTGTTCAATTGTTGTAATGTCACGAAGTCACAACTGACAAACAGTTGTTCAATTGTTGTAATGTCACGAAGTCACAACTGACAAACAGTTGTTCAATTGTTGTAATGTCACGAAGTCACAACTGACAAACAGTTGTTCAATTGTTGTAATGTCACGAAGTCACAACTGACAAACAGTTGTTCAATTGTTGTAATGTCACGAAGTCACAACTGACAAACAGTTGTTCAATTGTTGTAATGTCACGAAGTCACAACTGACAAACAGTTGTTCAATTGTTGTAATGTCACGAAGTCACAACTGACAAACAGTTGTTCAATTGTTGTAATGTCACGAAGTCACAACTGACAAACAGTTGTTCAATTGTTGTAATGTCACGAAGTCACAACTGACAAACAGTTGTTCAATTGTTGTAATGTCACGAAGTCACAACTGACAAACAGTTGTTCAATTGTTGTAATGTCACGAAGTCACAACTGACAAACAGTTGTTCTATAATGGCTTCATTCATTTCAATTGAAGAACAATAATTATTTCAATAACTCTTTCCACTGAAGGTGAATATTCTACATATACAGCAGCTGAAACTATTTGGAGATGGCACGTTTCATTTCACATCAAAATGAAAGAAACTATTTTAGAATAAATTGCTGACGTGAAATATTAGGAGAAAGTGATTTATGTACTTTGTTGAGGAAATGTACAGATTATAGATCATGTCGGGAGATGATTTCATCCGATTATTTGTAAGTGCTATGTAATGTGGGCATGTTTTAAGCAGAAATACAAAGAGTCTGCATGTCAGACTGAAACACCGACTCTAGAGCACCTCCTGTAGTCATGTCCATCATACATACATCAGGGAAACCAAACCTGGTCTCATGAACGGAGCTTACAGAGATCTATTGGCAACTCTCCATGAATTCCAACTGACATGCAGCTGTATAGAGGTAACCCATCTCATGGTGTTTGGCAAGCATTCGAGACACAACGCAAAGAAGAAGAAGAATAGTTGTCAATGTCACCATTAGATAAACATCTGTCTCCATAATGAAAGTTGTATCTAGGTCATATTAGATAAACATCTGTCTCCATAATGAAAGTTGTATCTAGGTCATATTAGATAAACATCTGTCTCCATAATGAAAGTTGTATCTAGGTCACATTAGATAAACATCTGTCTCCATAATGAAAGTTGTATCCAGGTCACATTAGATAAACATCTGTCTCCATAATGAAAGTTGTATCTAGGTCACATTAGATAAACATCTGTCTCCATAATGAAAGTTGTATCTAGGTCACATTAGATAAACATCTGTCTCCATAATGAAAGTTGTATCCAGGTCACATGAATATGCTACTTAACTCCCTTATTCGTTTCATTATCCATGTTCTTAACAGACAACTGTATGATGTTCTTTGCACTCATCACCAACAGAAACTTAACGTTCTTCAACCTGTGCCTTTTACCACTCCTTCCAAGTGTCCACTACGGTCTTCTCTTCCCATGCTTTGTACTCTATATGGGTATATGTTGCATGTATTCAAGTTATATATTTACTAGATTTTTCATTGTTTCTCTTCCGTTCTATTTCTAGCTTTTATGTGTGTTTTTGTGTTACATTTATTTCGTTATTCGTTTTTATTCCCAGATTTTCGTTTTTATTTCCAGATTTTCATTAGAAACGTTTGTTTTTGGTCGTCCATTTAAAAAAAAAATGTTGTCAGTCCTGTTGTTCGTTTGCTTGATAAAGGCCTTGTTGGTCGAAACGTTGCTGTATTTTGTCATTGTTTTTGTAATTTGTAAAACTACAGTACTTTGTGATTACGTGTTTTGCATTATCTGTAAGTGGTGTAACAAGGCTTATATCGGCGAGACAGGTAAGAGCTCAGTGAACGATTCGACCAACACTTGCGCGACATACGCCAATGCTCTGTGACCCTGTAGCCACCCATTTCAATGATACTGGCCATTTAGGAGCTCACGATGTCCAGGTCACAGCCATCCGATCGTGTTCCTCGGATGATCGCAGTCGATTTGCTCTGGAGAATCGGTTGATTTCTTTGTATGATACCTTGCGACCACGTGGGCTCAACGTATTACATTCCTATGCTTCTTAGTACTTTCTCTTCCCATGCTTTGTAATCTATATGGGTATCTGTTGTATGTATTCAATTTATATATTTACTAGATTTTTCATTGTTTCTCTTCCGTTCTATTTCTAGTTTTTATGTGCGTTTTTTGTGCTACATTTATTTCGTTATTCGTTTTTATTCCCAGATGTTCGTTGTTATTTCCAGATTTTCATTAGAAACGTTTGTTTTTGGTCGTCCATTTGTTTTTTAAAATTTGTCACTCCTGTTGTTCGTTTGTTGATAAAGGCCTTGTTGGTCGAAACGTTGCTGTATTTTGTCATTGTTTTTGTAATTTGTAAAACTACAGTACTTTGTGATTACGTGTTTTGCCAATCAAATAGTTTTACTGCAGTCTCATCTATTTTGTGAATATGATGGTATGATGGTATGATGGTATGATGGTATGATGGTATGATGGTATGATGGTACTATCAATCAAATCAATCAATATCTTAGTTTTGCCTTTTTTTGTCCCAACCTGTACTGTTATTCTTCTTCTTCTTTTGTCATCACACTGTTACCGGACCCAGTGTCGAGGTTTTATGTATTTGTCTTGTGCTTCTCCTGTGACTTGTCATCACACTGTTACCGGGTCGCTAACCCAGTGTCGAGATTTTATGTATTTGTCTTGTGCTTCTCTGTGACTTGTCTTGCACTTCTCTGTGACTTGTGTTGTACATCTCTATGACTTGTCTTGTACTTCTCTGTGACTTGTGTTGTACTTCTCTGTGACTTGTGTTGTACTTCTCTGTGACTTGTGTTGTACTTCTCTGTGACTTGTGTTGTACATCTCTGTGACTTGTGTTGTACATCTCAGTGACTTGTCTTGTACTCTGTGACTTGTGTTGTACATCTCTGTGACTTGTCTTGTACTTCTCTGTGACTTGTCTTGTACTTCTCTGTGACTTGTCCTTCTCTGTGACTGTGTGATGGTTTTCTTTGTTATTTTTTCTTTCTAGTTATTGATTACAGAAGGACGTTATTATAGCCCTCCAGGCTGACCTATAACTGCTCAATTTATTATAGCCCTCCAGGCAGACCTATAGCTGCTTAGTTTATTATAACCTCCAGGCAGACCCATAGCTACTCAGTTTACCCCAGGAAATGTCAGAGTGTACATGCTTATTGCTGTTGTGGTCGTCAGTTGGCCCACAACTTATTCTGCTCAAACAGTTGAACTCATAAAACTGGTGCTACCAAATACATAAACTACCAAGTGCAGTAGTCTGCGCCCACGTGTTTGTCACCTTTGACTATGCATCACATACTACGCTTTTATTTGTTTTGTTGTGAAATAAATTTGCATGCAACACAGGTAGAGTGAGAAAAAAAAACTAACACAATTAATTCAAACACAGCCTTTTTTATTTATTTCTAATCAATACGTAGTCAATACGTTAAATTGTGCAAAACGGAAGACGTCCCACGAGGACTCAGTGATTACATGTTGGAGAACGTCACTGAATTTGATGTTGAATTCGGTTGTGTTTTAGTGGCATTGTTTGTATTGAGTGATTAAATGTTAGGGTCATCATTATTTTACATTGAGAAGTAACCATGTGTGCCCCAATCCCTTTCTTATACGTGAAGATATTTGTTACTACACAGTATTGTCAAATCTCTGATGTACTTTTGAAGATATTTGTTACTATACAGTATTGTCAAATCTCTGATGTACTTTTGAAGATATTTGTTACTATACAGTATTGTCAAATCTCTGATGTACTTTTGAAGATATTTGTTACTATACAGTATTGTCAAATCTCTGATGTACTTTTGAAGATATTTGTTACTACACAGTATTGTCAAATCTCTGATGTACTTTTGAAGATATTTGTTACTATACAGTATTGTCAAATCTCTGATGTACTTTTGAAGATGGTCAACACTTATATCAAGTATTTATTGTTAAATTTTGTTTTAACGTTTTTTTTCCCGACTAGAGGTTATCTATTATCAAGTCTTAAGCGCAATGTTTTCTGCTATGTTTTCTTCTTCTACGTTTTCTTCTTCGTTTTCTTCTATGATTTCTTCTTCTATGTTTTCTTTTATGATTTCTTCTTCTATGTTTTCTTTTATGTTTTCTTCTTTATGTTTCTTTATGATTTCCTTCATGTTTCTTTATGTTTTCTTCTGCTATGTTTTCTTTATGTTTTCTTTTATGTTTTCTTTATGTTTCTTATGTTTTCCTTTATGTTTTCTCTGTTTTCTCTTTGTTTCTTCTTGTTTTCTTCTGTTTTCTCTTTGTTTCTCTATGTTTTCTTCATGTTTCTCTATGTTTTCTTCTATGTTTTCTTCTATGTTTTCTTCTGTTTTCTTACGTCTTCTTTATGTTTTCTTCTATGTTTTCTTCTTGTTTTCTTCTGTTTTCTCTACTTTTCTTTTATGTTTTCTTCTATGTTTTCTCTATGTTTTCTTTTGTTTTCTTTTTCTGTTTCTTCTATGTTTCTCTACTTTTGTTCACGTTTTCTTCTATGTTTTGCTTCATGTTTTCTTCTATGTTTTCTTCACGTTTTTTCTATGTTTTCTTCTTCTGTTTTCTTTATGTTTCTTCTATGTTTTCTTCTTATGTTCTTCTTTGTTTCTTCAATGTTTCTTTGTTTTTTTCTTCTATGTTTTCTTTGTTTCTTCCTCTATGTTTTCTTCATGCTTTCTTCTACTTTTCTTCACGTTTCTTCCAATTTTTCTTCACGTTTTCTTCTATATTTTTGGCTTCTATGTTTTCTTCTATGTTTTTTTCTACGTTTTCTTGTATGTTTTCTTGTATGTTTTCTTCTTCTATGTCTTCTTTTATGTTTTCTTTTATGTTTCCTTCTTCTATGTTTTCTTATACGTTTTCTTCTTCTATGTTTACTTCTATATTTTCTTATTGATGTTTTCTCTATGTTTCTTATGTTCTCTTTTATGTTTTCTTCCTCATGTTTCTCTATGTTTCTTTTATGTTCTCTCTATGTTTTCTTCCCATGTTTTCTTATATGTTTCTTCTTTGTTTTGTTCTATGTTTTCTTCACGTTCTCTTCTATGTTTTCTTTATGTTGTCTTATACTGTTCTCTTCTTCTAATTTTACTCTATGTTTCTTTTCTTTGTTTTCCTCTATGTTTTCTCTCTTCTATGTTTCTCTCATATTTTCCTATGTTTTCTTCCATATTTTCTTCTATGTTTCTCCTTCTATGTTTCTTTATGCTTTTCTTCTCATGTGTTCTTCTGTATTTTCTTCTTGTATATTTTCTTCTATGTTTTTTTCCCTTCATGTTTTCTTCTACGCTTTCTTTTCTGTTTTATTCTTCACGTTTTCTGCTATGTTTTTTTAGATGTTTTCTTCTATGTTTTTTTTAATGTTCTCTTCTATATTTTCTTCTATGTTTTCTTCTATTTCTTCTATGTTTTCTTCTATGCTCTCTTCTACGTTTCTTCAACGTTTCTTCTATGTTTTTTCTTCATGATTTCTTCTGCTTTGTTTTCTTTATGTTTTTTTCTTCATATTTTCTTCTTTGTTTTTCTTCACGTTTCTTTATGTTTTCTTTATGTTTTCTGTATGTTTTCTTTATGCTTCTTCTTCATGTTTTCTTCTTCACGTTTTTCTATGTTTTTATTACATGTTTCTTCTTCTATGTTTTCTTTATGTTTTCTTCTTCTATGTTTTCTTCTATGTTTTCTTTTAAGTTTTCTTCAACGTTTTCTTTTCTGTTTTATTCTTCTACGTTTTCTTCTATGTCTTCTTCTATGTTTTCTTCTATGTCTTCTTTTATGTTTTTTTCTGTGTTTTCTTCTAATTTTTCTTCTACGTTTTGTTCTATGTTCTGTTCTATGTTTTCTTCTATGTTTTCTTCTTCTATGTTGTCTTAAATATTTTCTTATACGTTTTCTTCTTCTATTTTCTTCTTCTATGTTTTCTTCTTCTACGTTTTCTTCTATGTTTTCTTCTATATTTTCTTCTTCTACGTTTTCTTCTATGTTTTCTTCTATATTTTCTTCTTCTACGTTTTCTTCTATATTTTCTTCTTCTATATTTTCTTCTTCTATGTTTTCTTCTTCTACGTTTTCTTCTATATTTTCTTCTTCTATGTTTTCTTCTTCTACGTTTCTTCTATATTTCTTCTTCTATGTTTTCTTCACGTTTACTTCTACGTTGTCTCTACGTTGTCTTCTTCCTTTTTCTATGTTTTCTTCTATGTTTTCTTTTATGATTTTTTCTGTTTACTTTTATGTTATCTTCTTCTACGTTTTCTTCTATGTTGTTTTCGATGTTTTGTTATATGTTTTTTATGTTCTCTTCTATATTTTCTTCTATATTTTATGCTATGTTTTCTCCTTCTATGTTTTCTCCTTCTATGTTTTCTCCTATGTTTTTTTCTATGTTTTCTCCTTCTATGTTTTCTTCTATGTTTTCTATGTTTTCATCTACGTTTTCTTCTTCTATGTTTTCTTCTTCTATGTTTTCTTCTATGTTTTCTTTTATGTTTTCTTCTTCTATGTTTTCTTCTACGTTTTCTTCTACATTTGCTTCTACGTTTTCTTGTGGCAAGTATGTGTAAGCGAGTGTGTAATAATGTGGCAAGTATGTGTTGAGTGTGTAATGATGTGGCAAGTATGTGTAAGCGAGTGTGTAATGATATGGCAAGTATGTGTAAGCGAGTGTGCAATGATGTGTCAAGTATGTGTAAGCCAGTGTGTAATGATGTGGCAAGTATGTGTAAGCGAGTGTGTAATGATGTCGCATGTATGTGTAAGTCAGTGTGTAATGTTGTCGCAAGTATGTGTAAGCCAGTGTGTAATGATGTGGCAAGTATGTGTAAACGAGTGTGTAATGTTGTCGCATGTATGTGTAAGTCAGTGTGTAATTATGTAGCAAGTATGTATAAGCGAGTGTGTAATGATGTCGCAAGTATGTGTAAGCGAGTGTGTAATGACGTAGCAAGTATGTGAAAGCGAGTGTGTAATGTTGTCGCAAGTATGTGGCTAGTGTAATGATGTCGCAAGTATGTGTAAGCTAGTGTAATGTTGTCTCAAGTATGTAGCTGTTGTGTAATGTTGTCGCAGTATGTGTGTTAGTGTGTAATGTTGTCGCAAGTATGTGTAAGCTAGTGTGTAATGATGTGGCAAGTATGTGTAAACGAGTGTGCAATGTTGTCGCATGTATGTGTAAGTCAGTGTGTAATGATGTGGCAAGTATGTATAAGCGAGTGTGTAATGATGTCGCAAGTATGTGTAAGCTGTTGTGTAATGTTGTCGCAAGTATGTGTAGTGTGTAATGATGTCGCAAGTATGTGTAAGCTAGTGTGTAATGATGTGGCAAGTATGTGTGCAGTGTGTAATGATGTGGCAAGTATGTGTAAGCGAGTGTGTAATGATGTCGCAAGCATGTGTAAGCGAGTGTGTAATGTTGTCGCAAGTATGTGTGCTAGTGTAATGATGTCGCAAGTATGTGTAGCTAGTGTAATGACGTAGCAAGTATGTGTAAGGAGTGTGTAATGATGTCGCAAGTATGTGTAAGCGAGTGTGTAATGATGTCGCATGTATGTTTAAGCTAGTGTGTAATGATGTCGCAAGTATGTGTAAGCCAGTGTGTAATGACGTAGCAAGTATGTGTGCTTAGTGTGTAATGATGTGGCAAGTATGTGTAAGCGAGTGTGTAATGATGACGTAGCAAGTATGTGTAAGCGAGTGTGTAATGACGTAGCAAGTATGTGTAAGCGAGTGTGTAATGTTGTCGCAAGTATGTGTGTAGTGTGCAATGATGTCGCAAGTATGTGTAAGCTAGTGTGTAATGACGTAGCAAGTATGTTTAAGCTTAGTGTGAATGACGTAGCAAGTATGTGTAGTAGTGTGTAATGATGTGGCAAATATGTGTGCGAGTGTGAATGATGACGCAAGTATGTGTAAGCGAGTGTAATGACGTAGCAAGTATGTGTAAGCGAGTGTGTAATGTTGTCGCAAGTATGTGTAAACTAGTGTGTCATGATGTCGCAAGTATGTGTAAGCTAGTGTGTAATGTTGTCTCAAGTATGTGTAAACTGTTGTGTAATGATGTCGCAAGTATGTATAAGCGAGTGTGTAATGACGTAGCAAGCATGTGTAAGCGATTGTGTAATGTTGTCGCAAGTATGTGTAAGCGAGTGTGTAATGTTGTCGCATGTATGTGTAAGCTAGTGTGTAATGTTGTTTCAAGTATGTGTAAACTGTTGTGTAATGTTGTCGCAAGTATGTGTAAGCTAGTGTGTAATGACGTAGCAAGTATGTGTAAGCGAGTGTGTAATGATGTCGCAAGTATGTCTAAGCGAGTGTGTAATGATGTCGCATGTATGTGTAAGTCAGTGTGTAATGATGTCGCAAGTATGTGTGTAGTGTGTAATGACGTCGCAAGTATGTGTAAGCCAGTGTGTAATGACGTCGCAAATATGTGTAAGCCAATGTGTAATGACGTAGCAAGTATGTGTGCTTAGTGTGAATGACGTAGCAAGTATGTGTGCTTAGTGTGTAATGATGTGGCAAGTATGTGTAAGCGAGTGTGTAATGACGTAGCAAGTATGTGTAAGCGAGTGTGTAATGTCGTAGCAAGTATGTGTACATAAGTGTGAAATGACGTAGCAAGTATGTGTAAGCGAGTGTGTAATGACGTAGCAAGTATGTGTGTTAGTGTAATGACGTAGCAAGTATTTGTACATATGTGTAATGACGTAGCAAGTATGTGTACGTAGTGTGTAATGACGTAGCAAGTATGTGTAAGCGAGTGTGTAATGACGTAGCAAGTATGTGTAAGCTAGTGTGTAATGACGTAGCAAGTATTTGCACATAAGTGTGTAATGACGTAGCAAGTATGTGTACATAAGTGTGCAATGACGTAGCAAGTATGTGTACATAAGTGTGTAATTGAGTGTGTAATGACGTCGCAAGTATGTGTACATAAGTGTGTAATTACGTAGCAAGTATGTGTACATAAGTGTGTAATGAAGTAGCAAGTATGTGTACATAAGTGTGTAAGCGAGTGTGTAATGACGTCGCAAGTATGTGTACATAAGTGTGTAATGACGTTGTAATGACGTAGCAAGTATGTGTACATAAGTATGTAATGACGTTGTAATGACGTAGGAGTATGTGTACATATGTGTAATGACGTTGTAATGACGTCGCAAGTATGTGTACATAAGTGTGTAATGACGTAGCAAGTATGTGTACACAAGTGTGTAATGACGTCGCAAGTATGTGTACATAAGTGTGTAATAATGACGTCGCAAGTATGTGTACATAAGTGCTGCGATCTTCACTTGGGTATATCTCTTATCGTATTACTATTAAAGACACCAGTTCTTTGTTTGTTTACTAGCCCGTGTTTTGCTAGGGCTCGTAAAGGGAACAAAGAATAATAACAATGCAACAACCTGCAATAAAGGGAACAAAGAATAATAACAATGCAACAACCTGCAATAAAGGGAACAAAGAATAATAACAATGCAACCTGCAAGGCGGTGAATGCAACAACCTGCAAGGCGGTGAAGGCAACAACCTCAGGCGGTGAATGCAACAACCTGCAAGGCGGTGAATGCAACAACCTGCAAGGCGGTGAATGCAACAACCTGCAAGGCGGTGAATGCAACAACCTGCAAGGCGGTGAATGCAACAACCTGCAAGGCGGTGAATGCAACAACCTGCAAGGCGGTGAATGCAACAACCTGCAAGGCGGTGAATGCAACAACCTGCAAGGCGGTGAATGCAACAACCTGCAAGGCGGTGAATGCAACAACCTGCAAGGCGGTGAATGAAAACCTGCAAGGCGGTGAATGCAACCTGCAAGGCGGTGAATGCAACCTGCAAGGCGGTGAATGCAACCTGCAAGGTGGTGAATGCAACAACCTGCAAGGCGGTGAATGCAACAACCTGCAAGGCGGTGAATGCAACAACCTGCAAGGCGGTGAATGCAACAACCTGCAAGGCGGTGAATGCAACAACCTGCAAGGCGGTGAATGCAACAACCTGCAAGGCGGTGAATGCAACAACCTGCAAGGCGGTGAATGCAACAACCTGCAAGGCGGTGAATGCAACCTGCAAGGCGGTGAATGCAACAACCTGCAAGGCGGTGAATGCAACAACCTGCAAGGCGGTGAATGCAACCTGCAAGGCGGTGAATGCAACCTGCAAGGCGGTGAATGCAACAACCTGCAAGGCGGTGAATGCAACAACCTGCAAGGCGGTGAATGCAACCTGCAAGGCGGTGAATGCAACAACCTGCAAGGCGGTGAATGCAACCTGCAAGGCGGTGAATGCAACAACCTGCAAGGCGGTGAATGCAACCTGCAAGGCGGTGAATGCAACAACCTGCAAGGCGGTGAATGCAACTGCAGGCGGTGAATGCCAACCTGCAAGGCGGTGAATGCAACAACCTGCAAGGCGGTGAATGCAACAACCTGCAAGGCGGTGAATGCAACAACCTGCAAGGCGGTGAATGCAACAACCTGCAAGGCGGTGAATGCAACAACCTGCAAGGCGGTGAATGCAACAACCTGCAAGGCGGTGAAGCAACAACTGCAAGGCGGTGAATGCAACAACCTGCAAGGCGGTGAATGCAACAACCTGCAAGGCGGTGAATGCAACAACCTGCAAGGCGGTGAATGCAACAACCTGCAAGGCGGTGAATGCAACAACCTGCAAGGCGGTGAATGCAACAACCTGCAAGGCGGTGAATGCAACAACCTGCAAGGCGGTGAATGCAACAACCTGCAAGGCGGTGAATGCAACAACCTGCAAGGCGGTGAATGCAACAACCTGCAAGGCGGTGAATGCAACAACCTGCAAGGCGGTGAATGCAACCTGCAAGGCGGTGAATGCAACAACCTGCAAGGCGGTGAATGCAACAACCTGCAAGGCGGTGAATGCAACAACCTGCAAGGCGGTGAATGCAACAACCTGCAAGGCGGTGAATGCAACCTGCAAGGCGGTGAATGCAACAACCTGCAAGGCGGTGAATGCAACAACCTGCAAGGCGGTGAATGCAACAACCTGCAAGGCGGTGAATGCAACAACCTGCAAGGCGGTGAATGCAACAACCTGCAAGGCGGTGAATGCAACAACCTGCAAGGCGGTGAATGCAACAACCTGCAAGGCGGTGAATGCAACAACCTGCAAGGCGGTGAATGCAACAACCTGCAAGGCGGTGAATGCAACCTGCAAGGCGGTGAATGCAACCTGCAAGGCGGTGAATGCAACAACCTGCAAGGCGGTGAATGCAACAACCTGCAAGGCGGTGAATGCAACAACCTGCAAGGCGGTGAATGCAACAACCTGCAAGGCGGTGAATGCAACAACCTGCAAGGCGGTGAATGCAACAACCTGCAAGGCGGTGAATGCAACAACCTGCAAGGCGGTGAATGCAACAACCTGCAAGGCGGTGAATGCAACAACCTGCAAGGCGGTGAATGCAACCTGCAAGGCGGTGAATGCAACCTGCAAGGCGGTGAATGCAACAACCTGCAAGGCGGTGAATGCAACCTGCAAGGCGGTGAATGCAACAACCTGCAAGGCGGTGAATGCAACAACCTGCAAGGCGGTGAATGCAACAACCTGCAAGGCGGTGAATGCAACAACCTGCAAGGCGGTGAATGCAACAACCTGCAAGGCGGTGAATGCAACAACCTGCAAGGCGGTGAATGCAACAACCTGCAAGGCGGTGAATGCAACAACCTGCAAGGCGGTGAATGCAACAACCTGCAAGGCGGTGAATGCAACCTGCAAGGTGGTGAATGCAACAACCTGCAAGGCGGTGAATGCAACAACCTGCAAGGCGGTGAATGCAACCTGCAAGGCGGTGAATGCAACCTGCAAGGCGGTGAATGCAACCTGCAAGGCGGTGAATGCAACCTGCAAGGCGGTGAATGCAACCTGCAAGGCGGTGAATGCAACCTGCAAGGCGGTGAATGCAACCTGCAAGGCGGTGAATGCAACCTGCAAGGCGGTGAATGCAACCTGCAAGGCGGTGAATGCAACCTGCAAGGCGGTGAATGCAACCTGCAAGGCGGTGAATGCAACCTGCAAGGCGGTGAATGCAACCTGCAAGGCGGTGAATGCAACCTGCAAGGCGGTGAATGCAACCTGCAAGGCATGTCGTAAGCGGTGGTTGAGGTATTGATCTAAAGAGGCTACCCTAGTAAACAAAAAGGCATTGCAGAAATAGGATGTGCTGGCCTACTTGTAGGCGCATAACTGACACAACGTATAATCGTTCTTAGGCTCAGATCACATACAATTGACAAAGAGTTTGTTTAAACAAGTGGTCGATATAGAACGTTCGAAGAAGAAGAAGTAGCTGGTTTACTATTCTTCTTTGGCTACCAGTACAGTGCTCTTATCTAGCTACAACACATTTGACTTGTAATTCTTGTAGTCTGGATTAGTGTTGTCGATTGACCATCATTACTTGAATGTTGATTTCTACAACACTAATAATGTGTTTCAGATGGATAATTTATTCCATCTCTGTTCTGCAGAAAGTTATGCCAAAAGATCAGGAAATCACTTCATTTAGGATATTCGCCGGTGCTACGGATACCGTGCATATGTGCTGGAGTTTTCTGAGTGTTTGTCATGGGCGTGTGGTAACGGTTTTTTTGGGGGGTTTTACCTGGTTGACGGTTTGTTGTCAAGTTGCTTATCACAACTTTTGTCTTGTCAGAAAGTTGTACAAGTCCATTCTAAATTAACTTTTATAGGTTTCACAGAGAATGTAAAATGTTTCTGTCCCATATATGTCCCTCCCAAAAGATGACATTTGTAAACAATACACTGCTACCATGGTGTTGTCACGTGATGCAAACATGGCGGATTCTGAGCAGTAATAAAGATGTACTTCGGTAACAAAAATGGACATTTCTGTACACAGTCTGTACACAGTCCAGTAATATAGCTTGTTTATTTAATCGGGGAAAGGGGTGGCATGCGCATTTCTGTACACACTCCAGTCTTATAACTTGTTTATTAGATTGGTTGTAAGGCTGGGGGATAATTGTGTACAATACTAGGCTAGATATTTAAAGAATTCAAAATTTTATTGAGACAGCAAAGATGGCAATGTTCATCTCTCTCTTCTCTCTGTTCTCTCTGTCTCTCTGTGTCTCTCTCTCTGTCTCTCTCTGTCTCTCTCTGTGTCTCTCTCTGTGTCTCTCTTTCTCTCTTCTCTGTCTCTCTCTCTGTCTCTCTCTCTCTGTTTCTCTCTTCTCTGTCTCTCTGTCTCTCTCTCTCGCGATCGATCTTTTTGGAAAAGGGGGGAAAACTGCAGTAAAACTTGGTAAATAGCGAAACACGTACAAACAAAGTACTATAGTTTTACAAAATACAGAAACAGTGACGATAAACAGCAACGTTTCGACCAATAGGTCTTTATCAAGCAAACGACACAACAGGAGTGACGAATTTCAGAGAACACTTACAAATGAACGATAACGGAAACATGTAAATTTATCTAATGAAATAGAGGAAGACAACACACATCAACATATTGTTCACTTCTGTCTTTGCCAGTTTTTGAAATATTTGTCTGTTACCGTCGTTCAGCTTGAAGTCACAATTCTGTATGTATAGACTTTTCATTAGTTTTCTATGTTTTTGTTATCCTACAGTCCTACTGTATTTTAACATATATATATATATACAGTGGCGGCTCGTGGTCATTTTTGGTGGTGGGACCAGACAAAAATTTCGGAAAAATTATGGTTTTTGGGCTCGGTTTATATTTTAGTATTTACTATTATTTGTCTATTCCGCTAAATTTTTCCCCCTTTACTATAATGATTTGGCGCATGCGCAAATAACAAACGGGACAACGTTGCACCAGGGTAAGTGAGCTGGCACTGATCAAGACCCTACTCCCCCTCCTGGTGGTGACCATGGAATAGACAAAAGATCATGTCTGGCTAGTGGGTAGGATCGAGAGAGAGCTACTCTGGTATAGGTAATAAAGCAAACGCAGACACGCCTCTTGGGTCCTAAATACTAGTGAATGCACGCATCTTCTGCTGATGTCTAATGAAAAAGTTGCATAAATGCACAGCAAATGTAAGAAGTAACAACGTACGAGTCGCGTGTAAGCGTAAACTCTCCTCCTGAATCAATGGTCAACCATAATTGCCAGCTCTCATTGCAAGAAAGCCGGACACTCTCCCCGCGCACCTATAGAGAAAATGGTGAAAACTCATAATTCCTGGCGTTCAACAACAACTAAAATATATACCATATAACTAAGGTACAAAAGAGATCCCTACAACCTACCTTTGACCACAGTCCTTCAAAATGAAATAGCAAACAATAAAAACAAAAACAAACTTTGCTTTTCTTCACTGATAGTTAACCACGATTTTTACTAAACCACTTATTATTGAAAGTCCTCTTTTCTTGCCATCTTGTTGCACATATACAAAGCTATTTAGCTGATGTGCACCTAGCCGTTTAATTTCAAGCTTTTCTTCTATCTTTAACGAAGGAAACGGATTTCGTAATAAATAATCCACTTGATTCATTTTGAATTTAAAGTAAGCCACAACTTCAAAAGTAGGTCACAGCTTGTCACTCGCAAACGAGTGTGCGTTGTAGAAGACTTATGTATATTGAATACGAAACGGACGATTACCGTTAACGATTATAATAATAGTTAGTTACAAATTTCTGTTAATGCATATCCTTTTTTACTATTTTATATATAATTTGTGATTCAATCGATAATTATACAAAGTACTATTTAATCAAGAGTCGTCGTTTAACTGTTAATTGGCTGAACTTATTTTCCGGTGAATAAAATGACATAAATTGTTTTGACAATTATTATTAAAGGTAGCGGTAAAAGGTCATAGGTCGCAATGTTACATCGTCAGTAGAGAATTTTAAAACGACCTGATAAAACATAGTGCGCTGATATATATGTCAAGTGTTATAGAGAGAAGCTGAATTGAGACCGTATATAATAGTTTTTAAATAATAATTTTTATATATTATTATGATTGTTATATTATTATGATATAACATTTATATTTTAGTGTTAAATATTCAACTTTCAAAGCTAATCAGTGTCAAGTTAACTATAATAATTACGAACAAAATTTTAAAAAATAATAAGTACACGTTAATTAGTTTTGGTTTGGTAGGCAAGTTCTTACTGGCCCCTAATGACCATGGGTGTATACTAATTGAGGAAAAATATGTTGAATTTTAGAATTCAGAATGTGTTTGATATTTTAGCGTTATATATCAACTTTTAAAGCTAATCAGTATCCTGTTGAAAGTAATAATTATAAACAAATAATGTCTGAAATAATAAGTACATGTTCCTCAATATTTTTGGTGGGGCCTGGTCCCACTGGCCCTTAATGACGAGCCGCACCTGTATATATATATCTTTTATAGTTTCATTAATAGAAGCTTTTTCATGAAAACGTTGATTTAGTCTACGTTTCTGATTTGTAAAGCTACATTTGTTCAGGCCTAGATGGATCGAATAGTGGTATCTATGTTTACTGTAGTCCAATTATTTTATCAAATATTTGTTTCGGTTCCTACTTTATTCAAAGACATCGTTCCTGATTTTTGAACGTGTCTGCGGCAGACGACTGTCATTGACGGATAACTTTGACTTGGAAGTATTATTTTATTTAGAAATCGAGACCGCATTTTATCTATTTGGTAAAGTACGTTTGGAAATAAGTTGACTAAATCTTGGTCTAGACTCGAGACGACATAATTATGGTAGGAAGTGAACTACTATTGCCAATGTCAATATTTGACATTTCAATCTGACAAAGAAAAATTGCATCAGAATTGTGGTATTGTTACATTCAATCTTGGAGAGTCTATTTCAAGTTAAATATGATATTATAGATCAACTATGGACTTGAAATCATGTTGTGATACAGATCGAGCAACTCGGTTTTAGTTGCGATTATCCTGCCTGACAAATATTATTTGTTGTCTTTATTTGCATTTGTTGTCAGTTTTCTTTTCCCTGGGGCTTGTGTCTTGTCATTATATTGTTTGGATATTTATCTGTGTATGTGTGAGGGAGAGAGAGAGAATGTGGTTGGTAGGGATTTTGAACATACGTAAAGCGTTTGTGGCAAATATGTAAGTGTGTGTGTGAGCGTATGTATTTTTGCGTATAAACACACACACACACATATTATATATATATGTGTTTTTCTGTTCTCTTCTTGTTTTGCATCACAGTGTGAGGATATGAAGAGATCTCTAGAACGGGCTTTTGTGTGCACTTCATAAATATTGCCCTTTTCTACCTCTGTTATCTCTGAGATCCACCTTTAGTGTGGACTATATTTTGCTTCTTTTATCAACTGCTTTGGAGTAGAATTGCTCTTTGAGGCACATTGTCTGTTGGTAATCTGCGCAACTGGTAGAACCATTTAATTTGTTGTTTCATGATGAAGCTCAGTACTGATGTTGTACCTATCTTTTCCTGATGTCTTCATTTCTAAACCAGTCTCTTCATGATACGCCCAGCATTCTGCGCAGACGGTCCATCTCTGTCATGACTTCAGTTCCTCAATAACTCTATCTCTGTCTTGACTTCAGTTCTTCAATAACTCCATCTCTGTCATGACTTCAGTTCTTCAATAACTCCATCTCTGTCTTGACTTCAGTTCTTCAATAACTCCATCTCTGTCATGACTTCAGTTCTTCAATAACTCCATCTCTGTCATGACTTCAGTTCTTCAATAACTCCATCTCTGTCATGACTTCAGTTCTTCAATAACTCCATCTCTGTCTTGACTTCAGTTCCTCAATAACTATATCTCTGTCTTGTCTTCAGTTCTTCAATAACTCTATCTCTGTCATGACTTCAGTTCTTCAATAACTCTATCTCTGTCTTGACTTCAGTTCTTCAATAACTCCATCTCTGTCTTGACTTCAGTTCTTCAATAACTCTATCTCTGTCTTGACTTCAGTTCTTCAATAACTCTATCTCTGTCTTCAGTGCCTCAAGACCTACATCTCCAGGTCTACTTAGAACACACGTAAACATAAACAAATTGACAAGTTTATGTATGCGCACTAGAAACAATTTTGGTGAGATAACTCTCAATTGAATGCACTCAGCTACATTGCTGCTTCTTCACGTATTTGTCTTCTTGAATGTATACTGTGTTGATTCTGCTCTTCAAGTATTAGTAAACATATCTGTACATTCTAGCATATTTGTCTTCTTCATTGTAGCTGGATATTTAAATCTCTCTTTATATACTTCATACACAACGTTGTATAAAACTACAAAGTGGCAAGTGTATGTATGTTCTCCTGAGAAGATCTTCAATTTCATGAACGACATGTGTGATCTGGTCTTGAGTTGACCTGTATTCTCTATTTCCTGCTTGCTGGAGGGTCTTAAATATGTTGCTACTTTCAAATGTCACATCAGACTTGTCTTATATACAACCTTTTCATTACTCTTACACAACTGTGCACATTAATATGTCTGTAGCCATTTAGGTCTATTTGATCTTTTATTTTGTTTTGTCTATCTGTATCATCATGTTTTATGTATCGTATCATCATGTTTTGTGTATCAGTATCATCATGTTTTGTGTATCAGTATCATCATGTTTTGTGTATCAGTATTATCATGTTTTGTGTATCGATATCATCATGTTTTGTGTATCGATATCATCATAGTTTGTGTATCGGTATCATCATGTTTTGTGTATCAGTATCATCATGTTTTGTGTATCGATATCATCATGTTTTGTGTATCGATATTATCATGTTTTGTGTATCGATATCATCATGTTTTGTGTATCGATATCATCATAGTTTGTGTATCGATATCATCATGTTTTGTGTATCGATATTATCATGTTTTGTGTATCGATATTATCATGTTTTGTGTATCGATATCATCATAGTTTGTGTATCGATATCATCATGTTTTGTGTATCGATATTATCATGTTTTGTGTATCGATATTATCCTGTTTTGTGTATCGATATCATCATAGTTTGTGTATCGATATTATCATGTTTTGTGTATCGATATCATCATGTTTTGTGTATCGATATTATCATGTTTTGTGTATCGATATCATCATAGTTTGTGTATCGATATCATCATGTTTTGTGTATCGATATCATCATAGTTTGTGTATCGATATCATCATAGTTTGTGTATCGATATCATCATGTTTTGTGTATCGATATCATCATGGTTTCCATCCATAACTTTTGTATAATTTATTTGATCTCTTTCTTTTCTTGTTACTTTAATACTATTTTGTCTCACATTGCCTGGATAAGAGATTTCTAGAACGGGCGTTTGTCTGCACTTTATAAACAGTGTTTTTCGTTGCCGCTGTTATCTTTGAAGTATAACTTTTTGTGTGGACTACATTTTACTTTGTATCCATTATATATGAGTAACATTGCTTGTAGAGCTGGCACACTGCTTGTTGGTAATCTCACTTACAGTTTCCGATTAAAACACTGCCAGCATCTTTAGTTTACTTTGTAGATAGACATCATGTCATTTTGTGACTGTTTTATTGTTTATGTGTTGTTTATTTTGTTCATTAATCGTCACAATGTTTCTGGAATGTTTCTCAATAATTAGGTTTATAATCAAATAATCCTCTAGTAACGAGAACGCGGACGCGCTTGCATGGAAAACATTGATTGTTGGAGAGTTCTGCATTGATAAGAAGCGTGCTAATTGGTCTTTTGGCGACATAGATGAGGATTCTCAAATTGATGTAGAATTAATCCAGCGATTTAAGCAGTTTGTGAATTACAGGTTGTACAAGTAGACCTAGATGCTTGAGGGACAGACAGAGAGAGAAGTGTAGACCTGGATGCTTGAGGGACAGACAGAGAGAGAGAAGTGTGATTAACCAACGAAACACATGAACCATCAGTATACATCCCGTCGTCGTCTTTTGGCGGGAAACTGAGCACCTATGGCTCTGTCCGAAGTGCTGTGACGTCAGTACAGTAACCAACAATCCTTCCACGAAGATGGCCAAGAAAGCAGGTATCTTATTTGAACTTAGAAGCGCTCAGCTTGCTTGACTTGTCGATAGTAAAGTGTTCTGTATTCAGACGCAAAGTGTAGTGTGCTCACAATGCAAGCACTATATAACCATATTTTTGTGCACTCGATTAGTTTATTCATTTTTCATCCTTTTTCTGTAAGTCTAAAAATCTTATTTTCTGCCTTGCCATTGCTTCTGTTGATCTCATTCTCAAGGGAGAAGTTTTCAGACATAGTTGACACCAAGTACATAGACTCATGGACAACCTTCAGTTCGTAGATTGAGATCATGAGGGATGAGATTATATGTGTTTTATATGTGTTTTATTTTGCTGTTAGTAAACATGAAATAGTCTCTGCAACGCTTACAAAGAAAGCACTATGGGAGTCGCTGTAAGTCTTGTCTGGGTTGAGTAACTATTGCTGTCTGGGTTGAGTAACTATTGCTGTCTGGGTTGAGTAACTATTGCTGTCTGGGTTGAGTAACTATTGCTGTCTGGTTCGGTAAACATAAGTTATTATATTTATTGTCCTTTAACATTGAGAGATTTGAACTTAGACTTATTAGAACACAAAGTACACCATCTGATTTTTGTTTTACTAAACCACGATATGTGTAAGTGAACCAAACTATTGATGATGTACATAGTCTAGCTATTGATTGATAGATTGATTGATTGATTGATTGATTGATTGGTTGATTGATTGATTGATGGCTATGATCATCATCAAAGCAATTTGTGATGTAATTATGTTTCATTTGATGACTTTCTTACATAGGTAGAACCCAGCGACAGTGCACGATTCTACCAGTCAGGGACCTTTTTTGAGGATGTTAACAATATCATATGTGTTCTATTCTACCATTGAATGTGGAATATCTCACCAACAGTAATCTCTCTCAGGTCTACCAAGTCTCAATTAGGTAGGAGATAAAGCAACAGTAATGTCTCTCAGGTCTACCAAGTCTCAATTAGGTAGGAGATAAAGCAACAGTAATGTCTCTCAGGTCTACCAAGTCTCAATTAGGTAGGAGATAAACCAACAGTAATGTCTCTCAGGTCTACCAAGTCTCAATTAGGTAGGAGATAAAGCAACAGTAATGTCTCTCAGGTCTACCAAGTCTCAATTAGGTAGGAGATAAAGCAACAGTAATGACTCTCAGGTCTACCAAGTCTCAATTAGGTAGGAGATAAAGTAATAGCAAGTAAAACGTGTGACGTGATGGAGATAAAGTAATAGCAAGTAAAACGTGTGACGTGATGGAGATAAAGTAATAGTAAGTAAAACGTGTGACGTGATGGAGATAAAGTAATAGAAAGTAAAACGTGATGGAGATAAAGTAATAGTAAGTAAAACGTGTCACGTGATGGAGATAAAGTAATAGTAAGTAAAACGTGATGGAGATAAAGTAATAGTAAGTAAAACGTGTGACATGATGGAGATAAAGTAATAGTAAATAAAACGTGTCACGTGATGGAGATAAAGTAATAGTAAGTAAAACGTGATGGAGATAAAGTAATAGTAAGTAAAACGTGTGACGTGATGGAGATAAAGTAATAGTAAATAAAACGTGTCACGTGATGGAGATAAAGTAATAGTAAGTAAAACGTGTGACGTGATGGAGATAAAGTAATAGAAAGTAAAACGTGTGACGTGATCGAGATAAAGTAATAGAAAGTAAAACGTGATGGAGATTGAGTAATAGTAAGTAAAACGTGTCATGTGATGGAGATAAAGTAATAGTAAGTAAAACGTGATGGAGATAAAGTAATAGTAAGTAAAACGTGTGACATGATAAAGTAATAGTAAATAAAACGTGTCACGTGATGGAGATAAAGTAATAGTAAGTAAAACGTGATGGAGATAAAGTAATAGTAAGTAAAACGTGTGACGTGATGGATATAAAGTAATAGTAAATAAAACGTGTCACGTGATGGAGATAAAGTAATAGTAAGTAAAACGTGATGGAGATAAAGTAATAGTAAGTAAAACGTGTGACATGATGGAGATAAAGTAATAGTAAATAAAACGTGTCACGTGATGGAGATAAAGTAATAGAAAGTAAAACGTGTGACGTGATGGAGATAAAGTAATAGAAAGTAAAACGTGTGACATGATGGAGATGAAGTAATAGTAAGTAAAACGTGTGACGTGATGGAGATAAAGTAATAGTAAGTAAAACGTGATGGAGATAAAGTAATAGTAAATAAAACGTGATGGAGATAAAGTAATAGTAAGTAAAACATGATGGAAATAAAGTAATAGTAAGTAAAACGTGTCACGTGATGGAGATAAAGTAATAGAAAGTAAAACGTGTGACATGATGGAGATAAAGTAATAGTAAGTAAAACGTGTGACATGATGGAGATAAAGTAATAGAAAGTAAAACGTGTCACGTGATGGAGATAAAGTAATAGTAAGTAAAACATGATGGAGATAAAGTAATAGTAAGTAAAACATGATGGAGATAAAGTAATAGTAAGTAAAACATGATGGAGATAAAGTAATAGAAAGTAAAACGTGCGACGTGATGGAGATAAAGTAATAGTAAGTAAAACATGTGAGATGATGGAGATAAAGTAATAGAAAGTAAAACGTGTCACGTGATGGAGATAAAGTAAAAGTAAGTAAAATGTGTGACATGATGGAGATAACGTAATAGAAAGTAAAATGTGTGACATGATGGAGATAAAGTAATAGTAAGTAAAACATGATGGAGATAAAGTAATAGTAAGTAAAACGTGTGACATGATGGAGATAAAGTAATAGTAAGTAAAACATGATGGAGATAAAGTAATAGTAAGTAAAACGTGTGACATGATGGAGATAAAGTAATAGTAAGTAAAACGTGATGGAGATAAAGTAATAGTAAGTAAAACGTGTGACATGATGGAGATAAAGTAATAGTAAGTAAAACGTGTGACGTGATCGAGATAAAGTAATAGAAAGTAAAACGTGATGGAGATAAAGTAATAGTAAGTAAAACGTGTCATGTGATGGATATAAAGTAATAGTAAGTAAAACATGATGGAGATAAAGTAATAGTAAGTAAAACATGATGGAGATAAAGTAATAGAAAGTAAAACGTGCGACGTGATGGAGATAAAGTAATAGTAAGTAAAACATGATGGAGATAAAGTAATAGTAAGTAAAACATGTGAGATGATGGAGATAAAGTAATAGAAAGTAAAACGTGTCACGTGATGGAGATAAAGTAATAGTCAGTAAAACATGATGGAGATAAAGTAATAGTAAGTAAAACGTGTGACATGATGGAGATAAAGTAATAGAAAGTAAAATGTGTGACATGATGGAGATAAAGTAATAGTAAGTAAAACATGATGGAGATAAAGTAATAGTAAGTAAAACGTGTGACATGATGGAGATAAAGTAATAGTAAGTAAAACGTGATGGAGATAAAGTAATAGTAAGTAAAACGTGTGACATGATGGAGATAAAGTAATAGAAAGTAAAACGTGTGACGTGATGGAGATAAAGTAATAGAAAGTAAAACGTGTGACGTGATGGAGATAAAGTAATAGAAAGTAAAATGTGTGACATGATGGAGATAAAGTAATAGAAAGTAAAACGTGATGGAGATAAAGTAATAGTAAGTAAAACGTGTGACATGATGGAGATAAAGTAATAGAAAGTAAAATATGTGACATGATGGAGATAAAGTAATAGTAAGTAAAACGTGATGGAGATAACGTAATAGAAAGTAAAACGTGTGACATGATGGAGATAAAGTAATTGAAAGTAAAACATGATGGAGATAAAGTAATAGTAAGTAAAACGTGTGACATGATGGAGATAAAGTAATAGTAAGTAAAACATGATGGAGATAAAGTAATAGTAAGTAAAACGTGTGACATGATGGAGATAAAGTAATAGTAAGTAAAACGTGATGGAGATAAAGTAATAGTAAGTAAAACGTGTGACATGATGGAGATAAAGTAATAGAAAGTAAAACGTGTGACATGATGGAGATAAAGTAATAGAAAGTAAAACGTGTGACGTGATGGAGATAAAGTAATAGAAAGTAAAATGTGTGACATGATGGAGATAAAGTAATAGAAAGTAAAATGTGTGACATGATGGAGATAAAGTAATAGAAAGTAAAACGTGTGACGTGATGGAGATAAAGTAATAGTAAGTAAAACGTGTGACATGATGGAGATAAAGTAATAGTAAGTAAAACGTGATGGAGATAAAGTAATAGTAAGTAAAACATGTGACATGATGGAGATAAAGTAATAGAAAGTAAAATGTGTGACATGATGGAGATATAGTAATAGTAAGTAAAACGTGATGGAGATAAAGTAATAGAAAGTAAAACGTGTGACATGATGGAGATAAAGTAATATAAAGTAAAATGTGTGACGTGATGGAGATAAAGTAATAGAAAGTAAAATGTGTGACATGATGGAGATAAAGTAATAGAAAGTAAAACGTGTGACATGATGGAGATAAAGTAATAGAAATTAAAATGTGTGACATGATGGAGATAAAGTAATAGTAAGTAAAACGTGATGGAGATAAAGTAATAGTAAGTAAAACGTGTGACATGATGGAGATAAAGTAATAGAAAGTAAAATGTGTGACGTGATGGAGATAAAGTAATAGAAAGTAAAATGTGTGACATGATGGAGATAAAGTAATAGAAAGTAAAACGTGTGACATGATGGAGATAAAGTAATAGTAAGTAAAACGTGATGGAGATAAAGTAATAGTAAGTAAAATATGTGACATGATGGAGATAAAGTAATAGTAAGTAAAACGTGATGGAGATAAAGTAATAGAAAGTAAAACGTGTGACATGATGGAGATAAAGTAATAGAAAGTAAAATGTGTGACGTGATGGAGATAAAGTAATAGAAAGTAAAATGTGTGACATGATGGAGATAAAGTAATAGAAAGTAAAACGTGTGACATGATGGAGATAAAGTAATAGAAAGTAAAATGTGTGACATGATGGAGATAAAGTAATAGTAAGTAAAACGTGATGGAGATAAAGTAATAGTAAGTAAAACGTGTGACATGATGGAGATAAAGTAATAGAAAGTAAAATGTGTGACGTGATGGAGATAAAGTAATAGTAAGTAAAACGTGTGACGTGATGGAGATAAAGTAATAGTAAGTAAAACATGTGACATGATGGAGATAAAGTAATAGTAAAGTAAAACGTGTGACATCATGTTGATCATATCACCCATCGTGCCAATGTAAAATATGAGCCTAAAACCATATTACCAAATATGGGCCTAAAACCATATGACCACATATGGGCCTAAAACCGTATGACCAAATATGGGCCTAAAAAGTTATGACCAAATATACCAGCCATTTACGGAAACCTACAAATCTGAGTTGGTCAGACCGGATCCGATCAGATCTGAAGAGAACAGTGGGGAGGGTGCAGTAATACTTAGAAAATGATCTAATTATTTAACTATTCATTCTGTCTTGCTTCTGTAACACTGTATATAATTATCTTGATCCAAATTTACCCAATATACCTGGAGGTATGAACAAGGGTTTCTTGACTTCTTCTTTCGATACAAATATTATTTGAGCACTTATTTTGTATTTATCTTTCTATACTTCAATCAATATCTTTACATAAACATTACACATTGTTTTTGGTGGGGCCCGGTCCCACTGGCCCTTCATGACGAGCCGCCAATGCTTATACAACCATCTTTACATACAAACGTATGTTTTTGTTAGTCTATGTTTAGTCATCGTCTTCTGTTTCAATATCACATGCTCCTACACTCACAAGCGTTTGTTTGCTGTAGGTCCTCCTGCAAGCCATGTGTACAGGTAAATGTTACATAGAGTCAGTTATCTAGAAGATTGCTATCTTAGAACCAACTCAGCTCTGTGTTGTTGAAATAGAATGGATGAGGTCAACAATGTGAATACAACACACACATATGTTGTAGTACATCTGCTGTTATTTTATCTAACTCGCTGGCAAATGTTATGTTACATTAGAAATGTCATTCAATGAGTGTAGTTTATCTGTTAGTTGAGTGTCGTGGGGAAGTTGGGTATCATTCAATGAGTGTAGTTTATCTGCTAGTTGAGTGTCGTGGGGAAGTTGGTTATCATTCAATGAGTGTAGTTTATCTGCTAGTTGAGTGTCGTGGGGAAGTTGGGTATCATTCAATGAGTGTAGTTTATCTGTTAGTTGAGTGTCGTGGGGAAGTTGGGTATATAGATGACATTTTTATGTTCCTATTGTTCACAACGTACCATGCTGTAACATATGCTGTGTGATATGTGATTCGTCTTATCGGAGACGGAAGATCAAATGTAGATATTCATGATGAGCACATAAAAGAAGACTAGGAAGTTCGCAATCGAAAAGAGCAGATTCGAAAGCCGTTTCCCGTGCAAAATTATTGACAATGAAAATCGTGACATTACGTTGCTATCCACCACAGTAAACAAGTCGTAAATTTTTTTCAGACACCACTTATACGTTCAGTAGTTTGCCATTGTTTTCTGGACGCTGCAGTCTATTTTCTGAACGCTGCAGTCTATTTTCTGAACGCTGCAGTCTATTTTCTGAACGCTGCAGTCTATTTTCTGAACGCTGCAGTCTATTTTCTGAACGCTGCAGTCTATTTTCTGGACGCTGCAGTCTATTTTCTGGACGCTGCAGTCTATTTTCTGGACGCTGCAGTCTATTTTCTGGACACTGCAGTCTATTTTCTGAACGCTGCAGTCTATTTTCTGGACACTGCAGTCTATTTTCATCGTTCGTAACAATCCACAGGAACAAATTTGCTTCCAAATTACACGCTGCGGTGTTTGAACCATTTACTCTTTGATTGTGATCGAGCTCACCACCGCTAAGTCACAGACGCTGACCGCGACTGTATAACATCTTAAAACATGTTAAAACATCTTAAATCATCTTAAAACATCTTAAAACATCTTAAAACATGCAGAAATATGTGTTCTCACATAGTGATTCTCCCCATGTCGTAATTATTACCACATGTTTATCTTCTTCCTTTACACAGGAAACCATGGTTACCTGCAGACAATGTGCAAACATTAATATCTAATAAAACCATGGCTTCCTGCAGACAATGTGCAAACATTAATATCTAATAAAACCATGGCTTCCTGCAGACAATGTGCAAACATTAATATCTAATAAAACCATGGCTTCCTGCAGACAATGTGCAAACATTAATATCTAATAAAACCATGGCTTCCTGCAGACAATGTGCAAACATTAATATCTAATAAAACCATGGCTTCCTGCAGACAATGTGCAAACATTAATATCTAATAAAACCATGGTTACCTGCAGACAATGTGCAAACATTAATATCTAATAAAACCATGGCTTCCTGCAGACAATGTGCAAACATTAATATCTAATAAAACCATGGCTTCCTGCAGACAATGTGCAAACATTAATATCTAATAAAACCATGGCTTCCTGCAGACAATGTGCAAACATTAATATCTAATAAAACCATGGTTTCCTGCAGACAATGTGCAAACATTAATATCTAATAAAACCATGGCTTCCTGCAGACAATGTGCAAACATTAATATCTAATAAAACCATGGTTTCCTGCAGACAATGTGCAAACATTAATATCTAATAAAACCATGGTTTCCTGCAGACAATGTGCAAACATTAATATCTAATAAAACCATGGCTTCCTGCAGACAATGTGCAAACATTAATATCTAATAAAACCATGGTTTCCTGCAGACAATGTGCAAACATTAATATCTAATAAAACCATGGCTTCCTGCAGACAATGTGCAAACATTAATATCTAATAAAACCATGGCTTCCTGCAGACAATGTGCAAACATTAATATCTAATAAAACCATGGCTTCCTGCAGACAATGTGCAAACATTAATATCTAATAAAACCATGGCTTCCTGCAGACAATGTGCAAACATTAATATCTAATAAAACCATGGCTTCCTGCAGACAATGTGCAAACATTAATATCTAATAAAACCATGGCTTCCTGCAGACAATGTGCAAACATTAATATCTAATAAAACCATGGTTTCCTGCAGACAATGTGCAAACATTAATATCTAATAAAACCATGGCTTCCTGCAGACAATGTGCAAACATTAATATCTAATAAAACCATGGCTTCCTGCAGACAATGTGCAAACATTAATATCTAATAAAACCATGGTTTCCTGCAGACAATGTGCAAACATTAATATCTAATAAAACCATGGCTTCCTGCAGACAATGTGCAAACATTAATATCTAATAAAACCATGGCTTCCTGCAGACAATGTGCAACCATTAATATCTAATAAAACCATGGCTTCCTGCAGACAATGTGCAAACATTAATATCTAATAAAACCATGGTTTCCTGCAGACAATGTGCAAACATTAATATCTAATAAAACCATGGCTTCCTGCAGACAATGTGCAAACATTAATATCTAATAAAACCATGGCTTCCTGCAGACAATGTGCAAACATTAATATCTAATAAAACCATGGCTTCCTGCAGACAATGTGCAAACATTAATATCTAATAAAACCATGGTTTCCTGCAGACAATGTGCAAACATTAATATCTAATAAAACCATGGTTTCCTGCAGACAATGTGCAAACATTAATATCTAATAAAACCATGGTTTCCTGCAGACAATGTGCAAACATTAATATCTAATAAAACCATGGCTTCCTGCAGACAATGTGCAAACATTAATATCTAATAAAACCATGGCTTCCTGCAGACAATGTGCAAACATTAATATCTAATAAAACCATGGCTTCCTGCAGACAATGTGCAAACATTAATATCTAATAAAACCATGGCTTCCTGCAGACAATGTGCAAACATTAATATCTAATAAAACCATGGCTTCCTGCAGACAATGTGCAAACATTAATATCTAATAAAACCATGGTTTCCTGCAGACAATGTGCAAACATTAATATCTAATAAAACCATGGCTTCCTGCAGACAATGTGCAAACATTAATATCTAATAAAACCATGGTTTCCTGCAGACAATGTGCAAACATTAATATCTAATAAAACCATGGTTTCCTGCAGACAATGTGCAAACATTAATATCTAATAAAACCATGGCTTCCTGCAGACAATGTGCAAACATTAATATCTAATAAAACCATGGTTTCCTGCAGACAATGTGCAAACATTAATATCTAATAAAACCATGGCTTCCTGCAGACAATGTGCAAACATTAATATCTAATAAAACCATGGCTTCCTGCAGACAATGTGCAACCATTAATATCTAATAAAACCATGGCTTCCTGCAGACAATGTGCAAACATTAATATCTAATAAAACCATGGTTTCCTGCAGACAATGTGCAAACATTAATATCTAATAAAACCATGGCTTCCTGCAGACAATGTGCAAACATTAATATCTAATAAAACCATGGCTTCCTGCAGACAATGTGCAAACATTAATATCTAATAAAACCATGGCTTCCTGCAGACAATGTGCAAACATTAATATCTAATAAAACCATGGTTTCCTGCAGACAATGTGCAAACATTAATATCTAATAAAACCATGGTTTCCTGCAGACAATGTGCAAACATTAATATCTAATAAAACCATGGTTTCCTGCTGACAATGTGCAAACATTAATATCTAATAAAACCATGGCTTCCTGCAGACAATGTGCAAACATTAATATCTAATAAAACCATGGCTTCCTGCAGACAATGTGCAAACATTAATATCTAATAAAACCATGGCTTCCTGCAGACAATGTGCAAACATTAATATCTAATAAAACCATGGCTTCCTGCAGACAATGTGCAAACATTAATATCTAATAAAACCATGGCTTCCTGCAGACAATGTGCAAACATTAATATCTAATAAAACCATGGTTTCCTGCAGACAATGTGCAAACATTAATATCTAATAAAACCATGGCTTCCTGCAGACAATGTGCAAACATTAATATCTAATAAAACCATGGTTTCCTGCAGACAATGTGCAAACATTAATATCTAATAAAACCATGGTTTCCTGCAGACAATGTGCAAACATTAATATCTAATAAAACCATGGTTTCCTGCAGACAATGTGCAAACATTAATATCTAATAAAACCATGGCTTCCTGCAGACAATGTGCAAACATTAATATCTAATAAAACCATGGCTTCCTGCAGACAATGTGCAAACATTAATATCTAATAAAACCATGGCTTCCTGCAGACAATGTGCAAACATTAATATCTAATAAAACCATGGCTTCCTGCAGACAATGTGCAAACATTAATATCTAATAAAACCATGGTTTCCTGCAGCCAATGTGCAAACATTAATATCTAATAAAACCATGGCTTCCTGCAGACAATGTGCAAACATTAATATCTAATAAAACCATGGCTTCCTGCAGACAATGTGCAAACATTAATATCTAATAAAACCATGGTTTCCTGCAGACAATGTGCAAACATTAATATCTAATAAAACCATGGTTTCCTGCAGACAATGTGCAAACATTAATATCTAATAAAACCATGGTTTCCTGCAGACAATGTGCAAACATTAATATCTAATAAAACCATGGCTTCCTGCAGACAATGTGCAAACATTAATATCTAATAAAACCATGGCTTCCTGCAGACAATGTGCAAACATTAATATCTAATAAAACCATGGCTTCCTGCAGACAATGTGCAAACATTAATATCTAATAAAACCATGGCTTCCTGCAGACAATGTGCAAACATTAATATCTAATAAAACCATGGTTTCCTGCAGCCAATGTGCAAACATTAATATCTAATAAAACCATGGCTTCCTGCAGACAATGTGCAAACATTAATATCTAATAAAACCATGGCTTCCTGCAGACAATGTGCAAACATTAATATCTAATAAAACCATGGCTTCCTGCAGACAATGTGCAAACATTAATATCTAATAAAACCATGGCTTCCTGCAGACAATGTGCAAACATTAATATCTAATAAAACCATGGCTTCCTGCAGACAATGTGCAAACATTAATATCTAATAAAACCATGGCTTCCTGCAGACAATGTGCAAACATTAATATCTAATAAAACCATGGCTTCCTGCAGACAATGTGCAAACATTAATATCTAATAAAACCATGGCTTCCTGCAGACAATGTGCAAACATTAATATCTAATAAAACCATGGCTTCCTGCAGACAATGTGCAAACATTAATATCTAATAAAACCATGGCTTCCTGCAGACAATGTGCAAACATTAATATCTAATAAAACCATGGCTTCCTGCAGACAATGTGCAAACATTAATATCTAATAAAACCATGGCTTCCTGCAGACAATGTGCAAACATTAATATCTAATAAAACCATGGCTTCCTGCAGACAATGTGCAAACATTAATATCTAATAAAACCATGGCTTCCTGCAGACAATGTGCAAACATTAATATCTAATAAAACCATGGCTTCCTGCAGACAATGTGCAAACATTAATATCTAATAAAACCATGGCTTCCTGCAGACAATGTGCAAACATTAATATCTAATAAAACCATGGCTTCCTGCAGACAATGTGCAAACATTAATATCTAATAAAACCATGGCTTCCTGCAGACAATGTGCAAACATTAATATCTAATAAAACCATGGCTTCCTGCAGACAATGTGCAAACATTAATATCTAATAAAACCATGGCTTCCTGCAGACAATGTGCAAACATTAATATCTAATAAAACCATGGCTTCCTGCAGACAATGTGCAAACATTAATATCTAATAAAACCATGGTTTCCTGCAGCCAATGTGCAAACATTAATATCTAATAAAACCATGGCTTCCTGCAGACAATGTGCAAACATTAATATCTAATAAAACCATGGCTTCCTGCAGACAATGTGCAAACATTAATATCTAATAAAACCATGGCTTCCTGCAGACAATGTGCAAACATTAATATCTAATAAAACCATGGCTTCCTGCAGACAATGTGCAAACATTAATATCTAATAAAACCATGGTTTCCTGCAGCCAATGTGCAAACATTAATATCTAATAAAACCATGGCTTCCTGCAGACAATGTGCAAACATTAATATCTAATAAAACCATGGCTTCCTGCAGACAATGTGCAAACATTAATATCTAATAAAACCATGGCTTCCTGCAGACAATGTGCAAACATTAATATCTAATAAAACCATGGCTTCCTGCAGACAATGTGCAAACATTATTATCTAATAAAACCATGGCTTCCTGCAGACAATGTGCAAACATTAATATCTAATAAAACCATGGCTTCCTGCAGACAATGTGCAAACATTAATATCTAATAAAACCATGGCTTCCTGCAGACAATGTGCAAACATTAATATCTAATAAAACCATGGCTTCCTGCAGACAATGTGCAAACATTAATATCTAATAAAACCATGGCTTCCTGCAGACAATGTGCAAACATTAATATCTAATAAAACCATGGCTTCCTGCAGACAATGTGCAAACATTAATATCTAATAAAACCATGGTTTCCTGCAGCCAATGTGCAAACATTAATATCTAATAAAACCATGGTTTCCTGCAGACAATGTGCAAACATTAATATCTAATAAAACCATGGTTTCCTGCAGCCAATGTGCAAACATTAATATCTAATAAAACCATGGTTTCCTGCAGACAATGTGCAAACATTAATATCTAATAAAACCATGGTTTCCTGCAGACAATGTGCAAACATTAATATCTAATAAAACCATGGTTTCCTGCAGACAATGTGCAAACATTAATATCTAATAAAACCATGGCTTCCTGCAGACAATGTGCAAACATTAATATCTAATAAAACCATGGTTTCCTGCAGACAATGTGCAAACATTAATATCTAATAAAACCATGGCTTCCTGCAGACAATGTGCAAACATTAATATCTAATAAAACCATGGCTTCCTGCAGACAATGTGCAAACATTAATATCTAATAAAACCATGGTTTCCTGCAGACAATGTGCAAACATTAATATCTAATAAAACCATGGCTTCCTGCAGACAATGTGCAAACATTAATATCTAATAAAACCATGGTTTCCTGCAGACAATGTGCAAATATTAATATCTAATAAAACCATGGCTTCCTGCAGACAATGTGCAAACATTAATATCTAATAAAACCATGGTTTCCTGCAGACAATGTGCAAACATTAATATCTAATAAAACCATGGCTTCCTGCAGACAATGTGCAAACATTAATATCTAATAAAACCATGGTTTCCTGCAGACAATGTGCAAACATTAATATCTAATAAAACCATGGCTTCCTGCAGACAATGTGCAAACATTAATATCTAATAAAACCATGGCTTCCTGCAGACAATGTGCAAACATTAATATCTAATAAAACCATGGCTTCCTGCAGACAATGTGCAAACATTAATATCTAATAAAACCATGGTTTCCTGCAGACAATGTGCAAACATTAATATCTAATAAAACCATGGCTTCCTGCAGACAATGTGCAAACATTAATATCTAATAAAACCATGGCTTCCTGCAGACAATGTGCAAACATTAATATCTAATAAAACCATGGCTTCCTGCAGACAATGTGCAAACATTAATATCTAATAAAACCATGGCTTCCTGCAGACAATGTGCAAACATTAATATCTAATAAAACCATGGCTTCCTGCAGACAATGTGCAAACATTAATATCTAATAAAACCATGGTTTCCTGCAGACAATGTGCAAACATTAATATCTAATAAAACCATGGTTTCCTGCAGACAATGTGCAAACATTAATATCTAATAAAACCATGGCTTCCTGCAGACAATGTGCAAACATTAATATCTAATAAAACCATGGTTTCCTGCAGACAATGTGCAAACATTAATATCTAATAAAACCATGGCTTCCTGCAGACAATGTGCAAACATTAATATCTAATAAAACCATGGTTTCCTGCAGACAATGTGCAAACATTAATATCTAATAAAACCATGGTTTCCTGCAGACAATGTGCAAACATTAATATCTAATAAAACCATGGTTTCCTGCAGACAATGTGCAAACATTAATATCTAATAAAACCATGGTTTCCTGCAGACAATGTGCAAACATTAATATCTAATAAAACCATGGCTTCCTGCAGACAATGTGCAAACATTAATATCTAATAAAACCATGGTTTCCTGCAGACAATGTGCAAACATTTATATCTAATAAAACCATGGCTTCCTGCAGACAATGTGCAAACATTAATATCTAATAAAACCATGGCTTCCTGCAGACAATGTGCAAACATTAATATCTAATAAAACCATGGCTTCCTGCAGACAATGTGCAAACATTAATATCTAATAAAACCATGGCTTCCTGCAGACAATGTGCAAACATTAATATCTAATAAAACCATGGTTTCCTGCAGACAATGTGCAAACATTAATATCTAATAAAACCATGGTTTCCTGCAGACAATGTGCAAACATTAATATCTAATAAAACCATGGCTTCCTGCAGACAATGTGCAAACATTAATATCTAATAAAACCATGGTTTCCTGCAGACAATGTGCAAACATTAATATCTAATAAAACCATGGTTTCCTGCAGACAATGTGCAAACATTAATATCTAATAAAACCATGGCTTCCTGCAGACAATGTGCAAACATTAATATCTAATAAAACCATGGTTTCCTGCAGACAATGTGCAAACATTAATATCTAATAAAACCATGGCTTCCTGCAGACAATGTGCAAACATTAATATCTAATAAAACCATGGTTTCCTGCAGACAATGTGCAAACATTAATATCTAATAAAACCATGGTTTCCTGCAGCCAATGTGCAAACATTAATATCTAATAAAACCATGGTTTCCTGCAGACAATGTGCAAACATTAATATCTAATAAAACCATGGTTTCCTGCAGACAATGTGCAAACATTAATATCTAATAAAACCATGGCTTCCTGCAGACAATGTGCAAACATTAATATCTAATAAAACCATGGTTTCCTGCAGACAATGTGCAAACATTAATATCTAATAAAACCATGGCTTCCTGCAGACAATGTGCAAACATTAATATCTAATAAAACCATGGCTTCCTGCAGACAATGTGCAAACAATAATATCTAATAAAACCATGGCTTCCTGCAGACAATGTGCAAACATTAATATCTAATAAAACCATGGCTTCCTGCAGACAATGTGCAAACATTAATATCTAATAAAACCATGGTTTCCTGCAGACAATGTGCAAACATTAATATCTAATAAAACCATGGTTTCCTGCAGACAATGTGCAAACATTATTATCTAATAAAACCATGGCTTCCTGCAGACAATGTGCAAACATTAATATCTAATAAAACCATGGCTTCCTGCAGACAATGTGCAAACATTAATATCTAATAAAACCATGGTTTCCTGCAGACAATGTGCAAACATTAATATCTAATAAAACCATGGTTTCCTGCAGACAATGTGCAAACATTAATATCTAATAAAACCATGGCTTCCTGCAGACAATGTGCAAACATTAATATCTAATAAAACCATGGCTTCCTGCAGACAATGTGCAAACATTAATATCTAATAAAACCATGGTTTCCTGCAGACAATGTGCAAACATTAATATCTAATAAAACCATGGCTTCCTGCAGACAATGTGCAAACATTAATATCTAATAAAACCATGGCTTCTTGCAGACAATGTGCAAACATTAATATCTAATAAAACCATGGTTTCCTGCAGACAATGTGCAAACATTAATATCTAATAAACCATGGTTTCTGCAGACAATGTGCAAACATTAATATCTAATAAAACCATGGCTTCCTGCAGACAATGTGCAAACATTAATATCTAATAAAACCATGGCTTCCTGCAGACAATGTGCAAACATTAATATCTAATAAAACCATGGCTTCCTGCAGACAATGTGCAAACATTAATATCTAATAAAACCATGGCTTCCTGCAGACAATGTGCAAACATTAATATCTAATAAAACCATGGCTTCCTGCAGACAATGTGCAAACATTAATATCTAATAAAACCATGGTTTCCTGCAGACAATGTGCAAACATTAATATCTAATAAAACCATGGCTTCCTGCAGACAATGTGCAAACATTAATATCTAATAAAACCATGGCTTCCTGCAGACAATGTGCAAACATTAATATCTAATAAACCATGGTTTCCTGCATACAATGTGCAAACATTAATATCTAATAAAACCATGGTTTCCTGCAGACAATGTGCAAACATTAATATCTAATAAAACCATGGCTTCCTGCAGACAATGTGCAAACATTAATATCTAATAAAACCATGGCTTCCTGCAGACAATGTGCAAACATTAATATCTAATAAAACCATGGCTTCCTGCAGACAATGTGCAAACATTAATATCTAATAAAACCATGGCTTCCTGCAGACAATGTGCAAACATTAATATCTAATAAAACCATGGTTTCCTGCAGACAATGTGCAAACATTAATATCTAATAAAACCATGGTTTCCTGCAGACAATGTGCAAACATTAATATCTAATAAAACCATGGTTTCCTGCAGACAATGTGCAAACAATAATATCTAATAAAACCATGGTTTCCTGCAGACAATGTGCAAACATTAATATCTAATAAAACCATGGCTTCCTGCAGACAATGTGCAAACATTAATATCTAATAAAACCATGGCTTCCTGCAGACAATGTGCAAACATTAATATCTAATAAATATTAGAGTTGTCTTTGTCTGTGTCCAATGTTTGTTTGTTTATGTGTTTGTTTGCGTGTTATGTAGGGAATTCTAGTTTCTTCTTTTGTCGTCACACTGCTACCGCGTTGTTGCCCAGTGTCGTCACGCTGCTACCGCGTTGTTGCCCAGTGTCGTCACGATGCTACCGCGTTGTTGCCCAGTGTCGTCACGCTGCTACCGCGTTGTTGCCCAGTGTCGTCACACTGCTACCGCGTTGTTGCCCAGTGTCATCACACTGCTACCGCGTTGTTGCCCAGTGTCGTCACACTGCTACCGCGTTGTTGCCCAGTGTCGTCACACTGCTACTGCGTTGTTTCCCAGTGTCGTCACACTGCTACCGCGTTGTTGCCCAGTGTCGTCACACTGCTACCGGGTTGTTGCCCAGTGTCGTCACAATGCTACCGAGTTGTTGCCCACTGTCGTAGTTTTCTGTTTTTGTTTTGCGCTGTTCTGGTGGTTGGGTGATTGTTATTTTTGCTCTTTGACAGGACTCTGCTATGCCATCTAACCATCTTTTCCGTGGTCTTCCTCTTGCCTTCTTTCCCGATGTTCTGTTGCAGAAGATTATATATACAGTGGAGTCTGGTTGAATTCTTATTAAGTGGCTGAACCACTTCATTATGTGTTTCTCAATGTAATTCAAGCATGGTTCTGTTCCAACTTTTTTCTTATGCTGATGTTTTTTACTCTATATTTTCTGTTGTTGTTGGTAACTTTTCGTAGACATCGCATATTACATGTTAGTTATGATAGTTAATGTGTTCATGCATATTACATGTTAGTTATGATAGTTAATGTGTTCATTAAAAACTGTGAGCAAACTGGTGAGAGTCGTTGATTATGTACGTTTGGCTTCTCTGTAAGTGCTCAATTCATTAGTTGGCAAATAATGCGAACAAGAAGGCTTATAACATTTGGTGACAACAGGTAAAATTCAGGGAAGGAAAGATCGTGGAAGTCAGAGGGAGGAGATGTTGGATGGCCTGACATCATGGTTCGACTCAAGATCGACATCAGAACTGATTACATGCACCAAGCAGAGAGAGAGTTGTGTAGAGACACGATCACCTACGCCGGCAGGCTTGGCATGATTGATATTGACCAATGAGGAACCAGATCAAGAGTGGATGGTATTGTTGTATTTCATCTTCAGAAAGAGCTGTCTTGTTGTTGAAACTAATCTTGAACATGTCTACTAAAGTTGGATCTAACTGTCTGGATATCATCAATTGTAAGATATTGAAATCTTCTACAACTGAAACAGCTGACACTGACCGATATTTAACCACACAAATAATATGTCTATATTTTATTTTGCTTCTAAATATGTCATCCTGGTGTCAAGTTTACATATCGTCTAGTTCATTGCTTCTCAACTTATTTGTGTGTCTGTATCTTTAAAAGTAGCTATTCTTGAATGAGTACCTAATATAATATTTATAATGGTAAACTATTTTTTGATTGTTTGGTAAAACTATTGTCATTGCACTTCAGCGATAACCATGTGTGATTCGATTTCGTTTGTACACATTAGGATCTCAGAGAAAGTGCACTAACTCAGTAGCACTGGCGAGAGTTCTCGATGTAACTTTGATGAAGGTAACAGTTTTTGTAGGAATGTTTTTTTATCTTCGTAATGAATGTTTCCCCGTTAACTGCTTTGCAGCCTACGCTGAACAATTTTCCCCTGTTAAATGGTTCTTGTACGTGCTCAACTAACACTGGACCTACGTGTTATCGTCCATCTCCGATACGACTAAGAACTCGATTGTACCTACATTGGGATCAGATATCTCTAGGTAATATCCCAATTGTTGTTCTACAGGGTGTTCAACTTAAAAGCAGCCTGTGAATGGAGCTAATCTGGCATATATGGAAATGAGAAGGTTCAGTTATGACGAAGTATAGGTCAAGGTTGTGTGACGGTGTGTAATTGTAGTGCGGGAAGGGGTGATAAACAAATGTGAGGTAGGACGAGCTGGTCAGAACCGGTTTAAATAGTAAATAAACACAACTCAATGTGTACCTGGCAACTTTCGAATTGTCAATGGGGCTGCAATTATCTTGAACACCCTGTACTATGCTGTGAACGAACCCATTATTCTGTGAGGCGTATAAAGTACTAGAACAGAACTGTGAGGCGTATAAAGTACTAGAACAGAACTGTGAGGCGTATAAAGTACTAGAACAGAACTGTGAGGCGTATAAAGTACTAGAACAGAACTGTGAGGCGTATAAAGTACTAGAACAGAACTGTGAGGCGTATAAAGTACTAGAACAGAACTGTGAGGCGTATAAAGTACTAGAACAGAACTGTGAGGCGTATAAAGTACTAGAACAGAACTGTGAGGCGTATAAAGTACTAGAACAGAACTGTGAGGCGTATAAAGTACTAGAACAGAATATATAGCTACACACACACACATACACACACATACACACAGTTTTAGCTCTTTCATTTTATCTTCTTCTTCTTTTGTCAGCACACTGTTACCAGGTTGTTAACCCAGTGTCAGCACATTGTTACCTCGTTGTTAACCCAGTGTCAGCACATTGTTACCTCGTTGTTAACCCAGTGTCATCACATTGTTACCGCGTTGTTAACCCAGTGTCAGCACATTGTTACCGCGTTGTTAACCCAGTGTCAGCACATTGTTACCTCGTTGTTAACCCAGTGTCAGCACATTGTTACCTCGTTGTTAACCCAGTGTCAGCACATTGTTACCTCGTTGTTAACCCAGTGTCAGCACATTGTTACCTCGTTGTTAACCCAGTGTCAGCACATTGTTACCTCGTTGTTAACCCAGTGTCAGCACATTGTTACCTCCTTGTTAACCCAGTGTCAGCACATTGTTACCTCGTTGTTAACCCAGTGTCAGCACATTGTTACCGCGTTGTTAACCCAGTGTCAGCACATTGTTACCTCGTTGTTAACCCAGTGTCAGCACATTGTTACCTCGTTGTTAACCCAGTGTCAGCACATTGTTACCGCGTTGTTAACCCAGTGGCAGCACATTGTTACCGCGTTGTTAACCCAGTGTCAGCACATTGTTACCTCGTTGTTAACCCAGTGTCAGCACATTGTTACCGCGTTGTTAACCCAGTGTCAGCACATTGTTACCTCGTTGCTAACCCAGTGTCAGCACATTGTTACCTCGTTGTTAACCCAGTGTCAGCACATTGTTACCGCGTTGTCAACCCAGTGTCAGCACATTGTTACCTCGTTGTTAACCCAGTGTCATCACATTGTTACCGCGTTGTTAACCCAGTGTCATCACATTGTTACCGCGTTGTTAACCCAGTGTCAGCACATTGTTACCTCGTTGTTAACCCAGTGTCAGCACATTGTTACCTCGTTGTTAACCCAGTGTCAGCACACTGTTACAGGGTTGTTAACCCAATATCAGCACACTGTTACCAGGTTGTTAACCCAATATCAGCACATTGTTACCGCGTTGTTAACCCAATATCAGCACATTGTTACCGCGTTGTTAACCCAATATCAGCACATTGTTACCGCGTTGTTAACCCAGTGTCATCACATTGTTACCGCGTTGTTAACCCAGTGTCAGCACATTGTTACCGCGTTGTTAACCCAGTGTCAGCACATTGTTACCGGGTTGTTAACCCAGTGTCAGCACACTGTTACAGGGTTGTTAACCCAGTGTCAGCACATTGTTACCTCGTTGCTAACCCAGTGTCAGCACATTGTTACCTCGTTGTTAACCCAGTGTCAGCACATTGTTACCGCGTTGTCAACCCAGTGTCAGCACATTGTTACCTCGTTGTTAACCCAGTGTCATCACATTGTTACCGCGTTGTTAACCCAGTGTCATCACATTGTTACCGCGTTGTTAACCCAGTGTCAGCACATTGTTACCTCGTTGTTAACCCAGTGTCAGCACATTGTTACCTCGTTGTTAACCCAGTGTCAGCACACTGTTACAGGGTTGTTAACCCAATATCAGCACACTGTTACCAGGTTGTTAACCCAATATCAGCACATTGTTACCGCGTTGTTAACCCAATATCAGCACATTGTTACCGCGTTGTTAACCCAATATCAGCACATTGTTACCGCGTTGTTAACCCAGTGTCATCACATTGTTACCGCGTTGTTAACCCAGTGTCAGCACATTGTTACCGCGTTGTTAACCCAGTGTCAGCACATTGTTACCGGGTTGTTAACCCAGTGTCAGCACATTGTTACCGCGTTGTTAACCCAGTGGCAGCACATTGTTACCGCGTTGTTAACCCAGTGTCAGCACATTGTCAAGGGGAGCTGTCGGAAGCCTTCCATGTCACCAACGGCGTCAAACAGGGCTGTGTACTGGCCCCAACACTCTTCAGCATGATGTTTGCTGCCATGCTCACGGATGTCTTTGGGAAGGCGACGAACATGGGGTAAAGATTAGATACAGGACAGACGGTAACCTATTCAATCTTCGGAGGTTAAAATCCTCCACCAAGGTAAAAGAATCAACTATCTCAAACCTGTTGTTTGCTGATGACTGTGCCCTCGCACCAACTCTGAGGAAGAAATGCAGACTTACATGGACAAGTTCTCAATGGCCTGTGATAGGTTTGGCCTCACCATTAACACCAAAAACAGAGGTCATGTTCCAGCCCGCCCCTAGAGAACAGTATTACGATCCAGTCATCAACATTAAACACCAGCGTCTCCAGTCAACGGACAACTTTGCTTATTTTGGCAGCCTCCTATCCAGATCGGCAAACATAGATTCTGAGGTCCACAATAGGATATCCAAAGCCAGTGCTGCGTTCGGAAGGTTACGTGTCACTGTGTGGGAACGGAAGGGGATAAGCATAGTCACACAGCTGAAAGTTTACCAGGCCATAGTGCTAACCACGCTGCTGTACGCAAGCGAGACATGGACAGTGTATAGCAGACACGGAAGAAAATTAAACCATTTCCACACAAGCTGTCTACGCAGAATACTAAAAATAAACTGGCAGGACAAAATTCCAGACAGCGAAGTCCTCACAAGAGCAAAGATCCCAAGCGTCAACACCCTGTTGCAGAAGGCCCAACTGAGATGGGTCGGTCACGTTGCTCGAATGCCTGATAAACGCATCCCAAAACAGTTGATGTATGGCGAGCTTGAAGGGGCAGACGTTTAGCTGGTGGACAGAAAAACGCTTTAAAGACACTCTTAAAGTGTCTCTGAAATCTTCGATATAGACAATACGTGCTGGGAATCCCTTGCGCAAGATCGCCAAATGTGGCGCTGTAACAACAAAGAGGAACCCGAATAGCTGAGAATCATCGTATTGTTGAGTCACAGAGAAAACGAGCAGCGCGAAAAGACAGAGCACACAACACGCACATGTCTAACCTTGATCATGTATGCCCCACCTGTGGTCGGGATTCTGTTCTAGGATTGGACTCTACAGTCACCTCCGACACACCAGAGAGGTGCAAGACACGTCTGAGATTGTTGTCATCATCGCTTGCGATGGACGGCTATTAGACATTGTTACCGGGTTGTTAACCCAGTGTCAGCACATTGTTACCGCGTTGTTAACCCAGTGTCAGCACACTGTTACCAGGTTGTTAACCCAGTGTCAGCACACTGTTACCGGGTTGTTAACCCAGTGTCGTGGTTTATGTATTTGTCTTGCGCTTCTCTGGTGACTTGTGTTATGGTTTTCTTAGTCCCCTGGCAGAATTCAACTAAGTTATCTATCCACCTTTTTCTCGGTCTTCCTCTCGTCTTTTTTCCTGATATTTTGTTGTGGAAAGCTTCATATGCAGTTTGGTCTGTTCGCATTCTTACTAAGTGGCCGAACCACTTCATTCTCTGTTTCGCTATATAATTCAAGCACGGTCTTGTTCCAACCTTTTCTCTGATTCTGGTATTCGTTATTCTGTCGATTCTTGTGTTGTTGGTGACTTTGCGGAGACATCTCATTTCGCATGTCGCTATTTTCTGTGTATGTTTCTTATTCATTGTCCATGTTTGCATTGAAGTGGGATGCAAAGGGTTCAAGAAAGAGATGTCGACCTAAGGAGACCCTGAAACGAACTTTGCTGAGAGAGGCAGAAAAATATCGGTCTCAGTTCCATGGAGGAGATTGAGCCAGTTGCCCAGGATAGAGCGGTATGGAGAAATTACTTGCAGGCCCTATGTAACGTATAACGGTACGAGAGGAATTATTACTTTTTTGGCATTGATAACATAGAGTGGGTATGAAGATGCTCTTGATCAACTGTTGTTTAGCTGCCAGTGAGATGTTTGGATGTCTAAGTAGTGGCGCTAGTTGGTAGGTTATTGCATTTGCTTTCTGGACTCTAGTTTCTATCTCTCTATCGAGTCTTTCATCTTCTGTTGTAAATATGCTTCCTAGTTACTTGAATTCCTGTACTTGCTCTATTGTACTGCCATTGATGTTGATGTTTACTGTATTATGTTTCCTTCCTATATTCATTACCTCAGTTTTGGGTATGTTCATGTCATATTTGTTACAGTTATAATATAAGGTGTCGATATGATGTTGTAGCTCTTGTTCTTGTTGGTAAATCAAACATTGATCGTCTGCAAATAACAATTCATTAATTGTTTTCGTTTATAATTGTGACTCCAGTGTAATTTTATTCATGTATGCTATAAAAAGTACAAGTGAGAGGACACAGCCCTGTCTGACATCTTTATCCATGTATGTTATAAAAAGTAGAGGTGAGAGGACACACCCCTATCTGACGCCTGATGTAATAGGGAACCAGTCTGTCATTCCCACTGTTGTTCTTACTGAGCTTTGACTTTCTTTGTATAGGGACATAATGTTACCTAATAATTGTCCTTGTACATCATACTCCTCAAGGGTCTTCCATAGTTTGTCTCTGTTGATCCTATCAAAAGCCTTGTCCTGGGTCTTCCATAGTTTGTCTCTGTTGATCCTATCAAAAGCCTTGTCCTGGGTCTTCCATAGTTTGTCTTTGTTGATCCTATCAAAAGCCTTCTCCTGGGTCTTCCATAGTTTGTCTCTGTTGATCCTATCACAAGCCTTCTCCTGGGTCTTCCATAGTTTGTCTCTGTTGATCCTATCAAAAGCCTTCTCCTGGGTCTTCCATAGTTTGTCTCTGTTGATCCTATCAAAAGCCTTCTCCTGGTCAATAAGATTAGTTCTTGTTTTGTTATATTCAATTGTCTGCTCACAGAGAAACATTCATTTTATGTTTCATAATAATACATGTGACATCATAGTGACATCATAGTGACATCATAGTGACATCATAGTGACATCATAGTGACATCATAGTGACATCATAGTGACATGGCATGCGTCTAGCTCGAGGATCCTCAAAATGGTAGGTACCGACTACCATAAGTTGATCAAGTTGCATGTTAAGTTCATGATCAAGTTGCATGTTAAGTTCATGATCAAGTTGCATGTTAAGTTCATGATAAAGTTGCATGTTAAGTTCATGATAAAGTTGCATGTTAAGTTCACGATCAAGTTGCATGTTAAGTTCATGATCAAGTTGCATGTTAAGTTCATGATAAAGTTGCATGTTAAGTTCACGATCAAGTTGCATGTTAAGTTCATGATCAAGTTGCATGTTAAGTTCATGAATATTTAATTATGGCGTAGGTCTCTGCAATTCTTTTTGTTTTTTATAATTTAATTTTGCAGTGGTGGTCGATAATGGATCAGCAACTCGTGAAAACAGAAACATGAAGTGGAACTGAAGTTTTGATGGCAGAAAACAGAAACATGAAGTGGAACTGAAGTTTTGATGGCAGAAAACAGAAACATGACGTGGAACTGAAGTTTTGATGGCAGAAAACAGAAACATGAAGTGGAACTGAAGTTTTGATGGCAGAAAACAGAAACATGAAGTGGAACTGAAGTTTTGATGGCAGAAAACAGAAACATGAAGTGGAACTGAAGTTTTGATGGCAGAAAACAGCCTAAAGAAAACAGCCTACAATTATTTTAGTGGGAAGCAACATTTGCAATCTTCTATTTGAATTGTGTCAAAACTAAAAGAACTAATAACTATGGAGAGGAACTGATATAAGAACTAACTAACCTATGGAAGGAACTGATATAAGAACTAACTAACCTATGGAAGGGAACTGATATAAGAACTAACTAACCTATGGAAGGGAACTGATATAAGAACTAACTAACCTATGGAAGGAACTGATATAAGAACTAACTAACTATGGAAGGGAACTGGACATAGAACTAACTAACCTATGGAAGGGAACTGACATAAGAACTAACTAACCTATGGAAGGAACTGACATAAGAACTAACTAACCTATGGAAGGGAACTGACATAAGAACTAACTAACCTATGGAAGGAACTGACATAAGAACAAAAATTCAGTGTTTAATAGCCTGCGTTTTGTTTTCTTGGCAACATATGGTTGTGAGATATGGACCACAGACAAAACGGCAGAGAAGATCATAAGACATTTGAATGCAAATGCTACAGTAGAGTACTTGTTTTTCTGTTGGTATTAGATTGAGTTCTGATGTTATTAGATTGAGTTCTGTTGGTATTAGATTGAGTTCTGATAATATTAGATTGAGTTCTGTTGGTATTAGATTGAGTTCTGTTGGTATTAGATTGAGTTCTGTTGGTATTAGATTGAGTTCTGTTGGTATTAGATTGAGTTCTGATGATATTAGATTGAGTTCTGTTGGTATTAGATTGAGTTATGTTGGTATTAGATTGAGTTCTGTTGGTATTAGATTGAGTTCTGATGTTATTAGATTGAATTCTGATGTTATTAGATTGAGTTCTGTTGGTATTAGATTGAGTTCTGATGATATTAGATTGAGTTCTGTTGGTATTAGATTGAGTTCTGTTGGTATTAGATTAAGTTCTGTTGGTATTAGATTGAGTTCTGTTGGTATTAGATTGAGTTCTGTTGGTATTAGATTGAGTTCTGTTGGTATTAGATTGAGTTCTGTTGGTATTAGATTGAGTTCTGTTGGTATTAGATTGAGTTCTGTTGGTATTAGATTGAGTTCTGATGTTATTAGATTGAGTTCTGTTGGTATTAGATTGAGTTCTGTTGGTATTAGATTGAGTTCTGTTGGTATTAGATTGAGTTCTGTTGGTATTAGATTGAGTTCTGTTGGTATTATATTGAGTTCTGTTGGTATTAGATTGAGTTCTGATGGTATTAGATTGAGTTCTGTTGGTATTAGATTGAGTTCTGTTGGTATTAGATTGAGTTCTGTTGGTATTAGATTGAGTTCTGATGGTATTAGATTGAGTTCTGTTGGTATTAGATTGAGTTCTGTTGGTATTAGATTGAGTTCTGTTGGTATTAGATTTAGTTCTGTTGGTATTAGATTGAGTTCTGTTGGTATTAGATTGAGTTCTGTTGGTATTAGATTGAGTTCTGATGGTATTAGATTGAGTTCTGTTGGTATTAGATTGAGTTCTGTTGGTATTATATTGAGTTATGTTGGTATTAGATTGAGTTCTGATGGTATTAGATTGAGTTCTGTTGGTATTAGATTGAGTTCTGTTGGTATTAGATTGAGTTCTGTTGGTATTAGATTGAGTTCTGTTGGTATTAGATTGAGTTCTGTTGGTATTAGATTGAGTTCTGTTGGTATTAGATTGAGTTCTGTTGGTATTAGATTGAGTTCTGTTGGTATTAGATTGAGTTCTGTTGGTATTAGATTGAGTTCTGTTGGTATTAGATTGAGTTCTGATGGTATTAGATTGAGTTCTGTTGGTATTAGATTGAGTTCTGTTGGTATTAGATTGAGTTCTGTTGGTATTAGATTGAGTTCTGTTGGTATTAGATTGAGTTCTGTTGGTATTAGATTGAGTTCTGATGGTATTAGATTGAGTTCTGTTGGTATTAGATTGAGTTCTGTTGGTATTAGATTGAGTTCTGTTGGTATTAGATTGAGTTCTGTTGGTATTAGATTGAGTTCTGTTGGTATTAGATTGAGTTCTGATGGTATTAGATTGAGTTATGTTGGTATTAGATTGAGTTCTGTTGGTATTAGATTGAGTTATGTTGGTATTAGATTGAGTTCTGTTGGGGGTCTTGTAATTTCTACAGTCAACGTAGTATATCTGTACATTTGTCGTTAGATTAGAACAATAAATCTCAGGGCCGTTAGCAATGTATTTTCTGATTCTATATGTGGGTGTGTCGTGTAAGACGTGGTTCTTCACTTCTGTTGTATCATTTGCTTGATAAAGGCCTTGTGGTCGAAATGTTGTTGCGTATTGTCATTGTTTTTGTATTTGGCAAAACTACAGTACTTTGCTTTTACGTGTTACGCCATTACGTGTTACGCCATTGCGTGTTACGCCATTCCGTGTTACGCCATTACGTGTTACGCCATTACGTGTTACGCCATTACGTGTTACGCCATTGCGTGTTACGCCATTACATGTTACGCCATTACGTGTTACGCAATTACGTGTTACGAAATTACATGTTACGCCATTACGTGTTACGCCATTACGTGTTACGCCATTACGTGTTACGCCATTGCGTGTTACGCCATTACATGTTACGCCATTACGTGTTACGCAATTACGTGTTACCAAATTACATGTTACGCCATTACGTGTTACGCCATTACGTGTTACGCCATTACGTGTTACGACATTACTACATAGTTTGTCTGCAGTATTCTCGTATATTGCTACATAGTTTGTCTGCAGTATTCTCTTATATTACTACATAGTTTGTCTGCAGTATTCTTTTATATTGCTATATAGTTTTGTCTGCAGTATTCTCTTATATTGCTACATAGTTTTGTCTGCAGTATTCTCTTATATTGCTACATAGTTTGTCTGCAGTATTCTCTTATATTACTACATAGTTTGTCTGCTGTATTCTCTTATATTGCTACATAGTTTTGTCTGCAGTATTCTCTTATATTGCTATATAGTTTTGTCTGCAGTATTCTCTTATATTACTACATAGTTTGTCTGCAGTATTCTCTTATATTGCTACATAGTTTTGTCTGCAGTATTCTCTTATATTGCTACATAGTTTTGTCTGCAGTATTCTCTTATATTGCTATATAGTTTTGTCTGCAGTATTCTCTTATATTACTACATAGTTTGTCTGCAGTATTCCCTTATATTGCTATATAGTTTTGTCTGCAGTATTCTCTTATATTGCTACATAGTTTGTCTGCAGTATTCTCTTATATTACTACATAGTTTGTCTGCTGTATTCTCTTATATTGCTATATAGTTTTGTCTGCAGTATTCTCTTATATTACTACATAGTTTGTCTGCAGTATTCTCTTATATTGCTATATAGTTTTGTCTGCAGTATTCTCTTATATTGCTACATAGTTTGTCTGCAGTATTCTCTTATATTACTACATAGTTTGTCTGCTGTATTCTCTTATATTGCTACATAGTTTTGTCTGCAGTATTCTCTTATATTGCTACATAGTTTTGTCTGCAGTATTCTCTTATATTGATACATAGTTTTGTCTGCAGTATTCTCTTATATTGCTATATAGTTTTGTCTGCAGTATTCTCTTATATTGCTACATAGTTTTGTCTGCAGTATTCTCTTATATTGCTACATAGTTTTGTCTGCAGTATTCTCTTATATTGCTACATAGTTTGTCTGCAGTATTCTCTTATATTGCTACATAGTTTTGTCTGCAGTATTCTCTTATATTGCTACATAGTTTGTCTGCAGTATTCTCTTATATTGCTACATAGTTTGTCTGCAGTATTCTCTTATATTGATACATCGTTTTGTCTGCAGTATTCTCTTATATTGATACATAGTTTTGTCTGCAGTATTCTCTTATATTGTTACATAGTTTTGTCTGCAGTATTCTCTTATATTGTTACATAGTTTTGTCTGCAGTATTCTCTTATATTGCTACATAGTTTGTCTGCAGTATTCTCTTATATTGCTACATAGTTTGTCTGCAGTATTCTCTTATATTGCTACATAGTTTTGTCTGCAGTATTCTCTTATATTGTTACATAGTTTTGTCTGCAGTATTCTCTTATATTGCTACATAGTTTGTCTGCAGTATTCTCTCATATTGCTACATAGTTTGTCTGCAGTATTCTCTTATATTGCTACATAGTTTGTCTGCAGTATTCTCTTATATTGCTACATAGTTTGTCTGCAGTATTCTCTTATATTGCTACATAGTTTTGTCTGCAGTATTCTCTTATATTGATAATATCATTTGTGGGTATCATTGAACTTATTATCTGTCTAGATCTGTAACTATGATACATCTTTGCAAACTTATTATCTGTCTAGATATGTAACTATGATACATCTTTGCAAACTTATTATCTGTCTAGATATGTAACTATGATACATCTTTGCATTCCTAAACATAATATTTTTTATGTTTAATAAGTAACAATTGTGATTATATATTTCATATTGACATTTCTTTCATTAATTTATTGAGATAATATTGCAATATCTTGAATGCAGAACACGGCATAGTTCCATGGAGAAGATTATTCTGTAGAGCGGGATTTAAGACTGAGGAATGAGAGGAAGACCAGGGAGAAGATGGGTGCAAGATGGTTATAGACGAGTTAAGTATAACTGCGATAGATGTCGAATACCTCAAGCAGGACAAGGATCCATTTAGAACTGCGTGAACGTATAAGTGCCTAGAAAATCAACGACTCGTTTACTGTTATTGATGGCAACGTCATGTAAAAGATAACCCACCAACACCACCACCACCACCACCACCACCACCACCACCACCACCACCACCACCACCACACCACCACCACCACCACCACCAACATGGTGGATTCCTCATGGACGTTAACATGGACGTATAACATGGACATTACGTACCATCAGGGAGAAGCTAGATGAAGATGATGATGAATTTATTGACACGGTAGACAAATAAACGGAAGAGAATATTATAAACAAGGTTACAGACAACGGTTTTGCTCAAGATCACAAATTTGCGCGCATGCGTCTCTAGTGAAAGGTCGTGACTGTTCTTTAAAAATGACAATGACCTAGTCTCTTTTCTCAGAAGTTTTCTCCAGAAGTTTTCTCCAGAAGTTTTCTCCAGAAGTTTTCTCCAGAAGTTTTCTCCAGAAGATGATCTCAAGAGAGGAAGACGAACTGATATTTAGAAAAAATTATGACATCGCAGATTAGATGTTTTATTATAGGTGACATTGACGATTCTAAGATATGATAGGATACAGACATACATTCACACATACACACACACACACACACAAACTCAGAGAGAGATGGATCAATTAAATCAGGTTCCATGCCTGCTGGCGTAGACGATCATGTCTCTCCCAACTCTCTCTGTTTGGTGCAGTTAATCAGTTCTAACGTCAATCTCTTGTCGAATCACGATGTCAGGCCATCCAACACTTCCTCCCTCTGTCTTCCACGATCTCTCCTTCCCTGAATTTTAACTCTACTCACCAAATGTTCTAACCCTTCTCTTCGCATTATATACCCTTGAAATATGGATACGAGCACATTAACACACACAGATACTCAAAGATAGAAGGAACCAATCACATATTGACAAATACAGATTCCATATTAAATAGATGAAAAATGAAAATCGTGGCATATCCCAAAGGACGTAGCCATCAACCACAGTAAACAAGTCGTTGATTTTCTAGGCACCACTATACGTTCAGTAGTTTGCCATTGCTTTCTGAACGGGTGGCGTCATCGTCCTTTGGTAAAATCAACGGAAACAATTTGCAAGCAAACTGTCCGCAGCGTGATTCGAACTCAGAACGTCGGGGTTAATAGACAGTCACTAACCCCTAGGCCACAGACGCCACACCTATTGTATTAAATAGATACAATCACATATTCCTCAACTCAAACAATATATGGATACAAGCACACAGAAACATATATGGATACAAGAACACAGAAACATATATGGATACAGGCACACACAGAGACATATATAGATACAGAGACACATAAACATATATGGATACAGGCACACAAGAGACATATATAGATACAAGAACACATAAACATATATGGATACAAGAACACAGAAACATATATGGATACAGGCACACACAGAGACATATATAGATACAAGAACACATAAACATATATGGATACAAGAACACAGAAACATGTATGGATACAGGCACACACACAGAGGCATATATGGATACAAGCACACACAGAGACATATATTAGACTTACCGGTTGATAGAACCACGCCCACTATAATCCATGCCCTCTCTACCGGTGTAATCCAGATCAGAACCGTCATTGTTTCCTCCAAACTCCGCCTACCATTTTACAATATCTAATCACATTGAATAAAACACTATTGTATAGTTTCAACAATAGCTAATCACATTGAATAAAACACTATTGTATAGTTTCAACAATAGCTAATCACATTGAATAAAACACTATTGTATAGTTTCAAACAAAAGATTTCAATATGTTGGACAAATATAGATGAGACTACAGTAAAACTATTTGATTGGCAAAACACGTAATCACAAAGTACTGTAGTTATGTTGGACAAATATATATACTGGCTTCAGAGATAGTATAGACCTTTTTTTGTCAATTTCTCCTGTTCCCCAATCTTATTCAGGGAGAATACAGTTAATCTTCACCCAATATGTCTGGGGACAGTATAGTTAAATGTCTGGGACAGTATAGTTAATATGTCTGGGGACAGTATAGTTAATATGTCTGGGGACAGTATAGTTAATATGTACCATGTATTGTCTAGGGAAGGTACAGAGAATATGTTTATATGACGACAGGGAACTTGAATTTGCCTTTCTTTTGAAAAAAGTTCAGCATATCCAAACTGCAGGCTCATTATCACGAACTCATCGTTTTGTTATATGTCACTGTCACATTTGTTCATGATGATGATGTTCAGATTGTCAGAATACCATCACATTTGTTCATTATGATGATGATGATGACGTTCAGATTGTCAGAATACCATATCTTGTTATCTGAAATATACAGATATACATATTATAATAAAGTGATTGAATTGTGGACATGTGCAATGATACATAGAGAAGTTAGTGATAGTGTTAGTTTAGTGCATAGATTCCCAAACTTTTCGGCCATCGCCCACTTTGCATGAGATAAACTTTGTAACGCCCCTCCACATTATAACAGCTTGTACCGCCCCCTTTATATATATAATAATAATAATAATAATTCCTCTCGTACCGTTATACGTTACATAGGCCTGCAAGTAATTTCTCCATACCGCTCTATCCTGTGCAACTCGCTCAATCTCCTTCATGGAACTGAGACCGATATTTCCTGCCTCTCTCAGCAAAGTTCGTTTCAGGGTCTCCTTAGGTCGACCTCTCTTTCTTGAACCCTTTGCATTCCACTTCAATGCCTGCTTTGATATTCGTTGATCATTTCTCCTCAAGGTCTGCCCAACATATCTCCATCTTCTCTTTCTTATAACAGTTGTCACTAGGGTTGACCAGAAATATATCTGATTTCATCACTTATTCTGAATTCGTTCCATTTTATATTCATTATTTTTCGCAGACATCTATTTTCAAATGCATTCAACTTACTTTCTATATCTTTAGTCATTTTCCAACTCTCCCTGGCATATGTTAGCATTGATAAACATTTGAATTGAAAATTCGTAATTTAGTTTTAATACTATATAACTTGCAGTTCCATATTTTATTTAGACTTTTAAAAGCTGATGTTGCTTTGCCAATTCGTATCATAATTTCTTTTTTAACATTTCCTGTGCAATCAAAATTGCTACCCAAATAGGTGAACTGCTCTGTTATTTTTATCATTTTAGATTCCAGTGTGATATCTGCATTACTTGCCATAGGTGTCTTCATTATATTTGTTTTTTCATAGCTTATCTGCAGTCCAACTTTTGATGCTATAGATGACAAGTTGTCGGTTTTTCTTTGTATATCTTGGTTGTTTCTACTTAACAAGGCAATCATCATCATCATCATCATCAGGTGCCGTCTCCACATCGAAGGTTGGCTGCAATGAATCTCCAGCATCTTCTGTCTTTCGCCTTGGTGTTGCACACTGCCAGACTGTAACCTGTCCATTTCTTAAAGTTTCCTCCCACTTATCTCTCGGTCTTCCTCTTGCTCTTCTCCCTCAACTTTCCCCTCTAGTAAATGTTTTATCATGGTGTCATGCCTTTTTATGTGCCCAAAATACTTTACTTGTCTGAATTTTATTTCTCTTAATAATTGTTTCTTCATGCCTAGTTTTCCTAAAACTTGTTTATTTGTCTGTTTTTCTGTCCATGAAACTCTGCTTATTCTTCTATATATCCACATCTCAAATGCATCAATTCTGTCTTCTAACTGCTTGTTCATTGTCCATGTTTCGGAGCCATACATTAATATAGGATATATATTGCATTTGATCATTCTCATTTTTAGCCTGTTTGTGATTTCAATAGTATGAGAAAGTTACTGACATCCAAACAAATCACAAACAAGGCAATATCATCTGCAAAATCCAAATCTTCTAGTTGACTATTTTCTACCCAATCGATGACAGTTTCGCCCTGCATATTTTAGCATCACCCAGTCAATGGCCACTCCAAACAATAGCGGAGATAGAATACAGCCTTGTTTTACTCCGGTTTCAACCATAAACCAGTCGCTGTGTCCACCATCAGTGCGAACTGCACACTGTGAACCATCATAGAGGCTCTTAATAATGTTTATTATTTTGTCTGGTATTCCCTAGCATCTCAGAATATTCCACAGAGAGATTCTGTGTAGACTATAAAAGGCTTTTTTAAAATCGATGAAATTTACTATGGAGTGGTTGTTGCTTCTCAATATGTTCCTCCAAAATTAGTCGTAGGGTAATTATTTGGTCTAAGCAGCTTCTCCCACGTCTAAAACGAGCTTGTTCTTCTCTCAGGGTTGTGTCCACTGCTTCTTTGATTCTATTAAGATTTATATATATATACATGCTCTTTTTTCATTTTGACATAGAAAATTGATGTATATTTCTGTCATACATGGTCAGTTTTCAAACGTTTATATACATGAAATAGAAAATTGATGAAAATATAGATCGTGTAAGATGGGCATAAGATGAATTAAAATGCAAAATTCAAATTTTAAATGATTATTCAATCGCAAAAAGACGAAAATAAATTCCTCCCAAGTACTTCCGTACCCACTATCGCCTCCATGGAAGCCTTCAGCGCCCACTGGGGTGCGGTATCGCCCACTTTGTGAAACGCTGGTTTAGTGCATGTCTGGCTTATGTCCGAGATGGATAGAATATGAACACACATCAGATTGTTAATGCTGCAAATAGTCAGTCACATAGTACGAGTATTTGTAAGTACAGCATGTGGAAACACAGTTTATTGACTTCTCCTGGTACAAGTAGTTACAATCCTGGAACACAGTTCCCTACCACAGTTCTCTACCACAGTTCCCTACCACAGTTCCCTACCACAGGTGGGACATACAAGAATATGGTTGGATTTATTGGTGTTCCGTGTTCTGTCTTATTGTCAAGCTCGTTTTTTATACTCTTTAACAGTTCGACGATTCTCAAGTTTGCGAGTTCGTCTTGTCTTGTTACAGTGCCACATTTGGTGATCTTAAGCAAGGGATTACCAGCATATGTTTCGTCTGTATCAAAACATTTTGGATGCAATTTAAGAGTGTCTTTGAAGCATTATTTATGTCCACCAGTTTATCGTTTTGAATATATTAGCTCTATAATTACCAGCAATGGAGATTGTATTAAAGAAATGATAAGACTAGCCATGGCTTTCCAGAGAGTGGTCAACATGAAGAAACTATAGCACTACACAAGCCAAAAAATACAAAATCCAGAGAGTGGTCAACATGAAGAAACTATAGCAACATGAAGAAACTATAGCAACATGAAGAAACTATAGCAACATGAAGAAACTATAGCAACATGAAGAAACTATAGCACTACACAAGCAAAACAAAAACAAAAAAAAGGTAAGACTTCCTAGAACATGTATATTCCCAGTGGCAACATATGGATGCGAATCGTGGACCATAACACAAACATTAAAAAGACAAAATTGAAGTTTTTGAAACAAGGTGCTATAGAAAGGTTCTTAGAACATCCTGGACAGAGAAGAGAAGAAACAAAGACATCCTACAAGACCTGAATATCAAGGAACATTGGCTCATAAATAACATCATGTCCCGGAAGATGAAATATTTTGGTCACATTAAACACCACAGTGGTCTGGAGAGAAAGGTCATGGAAGGCATGGTTCCTGGAAAACGAGGCAAGGGACGAACAAGAAGAATCTGGCTGCAGAATATCAAAGAAACCTTGAACATGACGCTGGAAGAGAAGAAATCTTGAACATGACGCTGGAAGAGAAGAAATCTTGAACATGACGCTGGAAGAGAAGAAATCTTGAACATGACGCTGGAAGAGAAGAAATCTTGAACATGACGCTGGAAGAGAAGAAATCTTGAACATGACGCTGGAAGAGAAGAAATCTTGAACATGACGCTGGAAGAGAAGAAATCTTGAACATGACGCTGGAAGAGAAGAAATCTTGAACATGACGCTGGAAGAGAAGAAATCTTGAACATGACGCTGGAAGAGAAGAAATCTTGAACATGACGCTGGAAGAGGCAGGAGAAAATGCACGAAACATAGTTTGTCAGGCGGGATGTGATGAATGCAACATTCCGGAAGGGATATGCTACTATTTGAGCTTAGTATTTGCCTAAATAAAACTCAACATACACCAACTACATAGGGATATGTTTAAGATGTACTTGCCTAAATAAAACTCAACATACGCCAGCTACATAGGGATATGTTTAAGATGTACTTGCCCAAATAAAACTCAACATACGCCAGCTACATAGGGATATGTTTAAGATGTACTTGCCTAAATAAAACTCAACATACACCAACTACATAGGGATATGTTTAAGATGTACTTGCCTAAATAAAACTCAACATACACCAGCTACATAGGGATATGTTTAAGATGTACTTGCCTAAATAAAACTCAACATACACCAACTACATAGGGATATGTTTAAGATGTACTTGCCCAAATAAAACTCAACATACGCCAGCTACATAGGGATATGTTTAAGATGTACTTGCCTAAATAAAACTCAACATACACCAGCTACATAGGGATATGTTTAAGATGTTCCTGTACAAAGGCAACTAAAGAGATACATACATACACACACATACACAAATACTTCAGTAACATATGGTTTTGAAAGCAGACATCTGAATACACAAATACTTGATAGCACATGTTTATGTGAACATATAACTGAACACACATACACACAGACATACATACACACACACATACTTGAATAACACATGTTTATGTAAGTAGAGATTTGAAGAAACACATACACAGACATACATACACACACACATACACCTGTGTTGTGCTGGGGCCCGCATGGGAAGCAAAGAATAGTACCACTGTGACCTACAATGCGCATAGCAGGCACAACGTACAATCGCTCTTAGGCTCAGATCACATACAAATGATACAGAGTGGTTAACAAGTGGTTAACAAAGTGGTCGATGTAGAAGAAGAAGAGTAAACACACAGTAACACATCCTTGTATGTTGTACAGTAACACATCCTTGTATGTTGTACAGTAACACATCCTTGTATGTTGTACAGTAACACATCCTTGTATGTTGTACAGTAACACATCCTTGTATGTTGTACAGTAGCACATCCTTGTACGTTGTACAGTAACACATCCTTGTATGTTGTACAGTAACACATCCTTGTATGTTGTACAGTAACACATCCTTTTATGTTGTACAGTAACACATCCTTGTATGTTGTACAGTAACACATCCTTGTATGTTGTACAGTAGCACATCCTTGTATGTTGTACAGTAACACATCCTTGTATGTTGTACAGTAACACATCCTTGTATGTTGAACAGTAACACATCCGTGCATGTTGAACAGTAACACATCCTTGTATGTTGTACAGTAACACATACGTGTATGTTGTACAGTAACACATCCTTGTATGTTATACAGTAACACATCCGTGTATGTTGTACAGTAACACATCCTTGTATGTTGTACAGTAACACATCCGTGTATGTTGTACAGTAACACATCCTTGTATGTTGTACAGTAACACATCCGTGTATGTTGTACAGTAACACATCCTTGTACGTTGTACAGTAACACATCCTTGTATGTTGTACAGTAACACATACGTGTATGTTGTACAGTAACACATCCTTGTATGTTGTACAGTAACACATCCGTGTATGTTGTACAGTAACACATCCTTGTATGTTGTACAGTAACACATCCTTGTATGTTGTACAGTAACACATCCTTGTATGTTGTACAGTATCACATCCGTATGTGTAATATGACATCTGATACAGTAACACATCCTTGTATGTTGTACAGTAACACATCCTTGTATGTTGTACAGTAACACATCCTTGTATGTTTTACAGTAACACATCCATTTGTAAGTAACATCTGGACAGTAACACATCCTTGTATGTTGTACAGTAACACATCCTTGTATGTTGTACAGTAACACATCCTTGTATGTTGTACAGTAACACATCCTTGTATGTTGTACAGTAACACATCCTTGTATGTTGTACAGTAACACATCCTTGTATGTTGTACAGTAACACATCCTTGTATGTTGTACAGTAACACATCCTTGTATGTTGTACAGTAACACATCCTTGTATGTTGTACAGTAACACATCCTTGTATGTTGTACAGTAACACATCCTTGTATGTTGTACAGTAACACATCCTTGTATGTTGTACAGTAACACATCCTTGTATGTTGTACAGTAACACATCCTTGTATGTTGTACAGTAACACATCCGTGTATGTTGTACAGTAACACATCCTTGTATGTTGTACAGTAACACATCCGAGTATGTCAGTAACTCTATGTGTAACAGTAACACATCCTTGTATGTTGTACAGTAACACATCCGTGTATGTTGTACAGTAACACATCCTTGTATGTTGTACAGTAACACATCCTTGTATGTTGTACAGTAACACATCCTTGTATGTTGTACAGTAACACATCCTTGTATGTTGTACAGTAACACATCCTTGTATGTTGTACAGTAACACATCCTTGTATGTTGTACAGTAACACATCCTTGTATGTTGTACAGTAACACATCCTTGTATGTTGTACAGTAACACATCCTTGTATGTTGTACAGTAACACATCCTTGTATGTTGTACAGTAACACATCCTTGTATGTTGTACAGTAACACATCCTTGTATGTTGTACAGTAACACATCCTTGTATGTTGTACAGTAACACATCCTTGTATGTTGTACAGTAACACATCCTTGTATGTTGTACAGTAACACATCCTTGTATGTTGTACAGTAACACATCCTTGTATGTTGTACAGTAACACATCCTTGTATGTTGTACAGTAACACATCCTTGTATGTTGTACAGTAACACATCCTTGTATGTTGTACAGTAACACATCCTTGTATGTTGTACAGTAACACATCCTTGTATGTTGTACAGTAACACATCCTTGTATGTTCTACAGTAACACATCCTTGTATGTTGTACAGTAACACATCCTTGTATGTTGTACAGTAACACATCCTTGTATGTTGTACAGTAACACATTCTTGTATGTTGTACAGTAACACATCCTTGTATGTTGTACAGTAACACATCCTGTATGTGCAGTACACATCCTTGTATGTTGTACAGTAACACATCGTGTATGTTGTACAGTAACACATCCTTGTATGTTGTACAGTAACACATCCGTGTATGTTGTACAGTAACACATCCTTGTATGTTGTACAGTAACACATCCGTGTATGTTGTACAGTAACACATCCTTGTATGTTGTACAGTAACACATCCGTGTATGTTGTACAGTAACACATCCTTGTATGTTGTACAGTAACACATCCGTGTATGTTGTACAGTAACACATCCTTGTATGTTGTACAGTAACACATCCGTGTATGTTGTACAGTAACACATCCTTGTATGTTGTACAGTAACACATCCGTGTATGTTGTACAGTAACACATCCTTGTATGTTGTACAGTAACACATCCTTGTATGTTGTACAGTAACACATCCTTGTATGTTGTACAGTAACACATCCTTGTATGTTGTACAGTAACACATCCTTGTATGTTGTACAGTAACACATCCTTGTATGTTGTACAGTAACACATCCTTGTATGTTGTACAGTAACACATCCTTGTATGTTGTACAGTAACACATCCTTGTATGTTGTACAGTAACACATCCTTGTATGTTGTACAGTAACACATCCGTGTATGTTGTACAGTAACACATCCTTGTATGTTGTACAGTAACACATCCTTGTATGTTGTACAGTAACACATCCTTGTATGTTGTACAGTAACACATCCTTGTATGTTGTACAGTAACACATCCTTGTATGTTGAACAGTAACACATCCTTGTATGTTGTACAGTAACACATCCTTGTATGTTGTACAGTAACACATCCTTGTATGTTGTACAGTAACACATCCTTGTATGTTGTACAGTAACACATCCTTGTATGTTGTACAGTAACACATCCTTGTATGTTGTACAGTAACACATCCTTGTATGTTGTACAGTAACACATCCGTGTATGTTGTACAGTAACACATCCTTGTATGTTGTACAGTAACACATCCTTGTATGTTGTACAGTAACACATCCTTGTATGTTGTACAGTAACACATCCTTGTATGTTGTACAGTAACACATCCTTGTATGTTGTACAGTAACACATCCTTGTATGTTGTACAGTAACACATCCTTGTATGTTGTACAGTAACACATCCTTGTATGTTGTACAGTAACACATCCTTGTATGTTGTACAGTAACACATCCTTGTATGTTGTACAGTAACACATCCTTGTATGTTGTACAGTAACACATCCTTGTATGTTGTACAGTAACACATCCTTGTATGTTGTACAGTAACACATCCGTGTATGTTGTACAGTAACACATCCTTGTATGTTGTACAGTAACACATCCTTGTATGTTGTACAGTAACACATCCTTGTATGTTGAACAGTAACACATCCTTGTATGTTGTACAGTAACACATCCTTGTATGTTGTACAGTAACACATCCTTGTATGTTGTACAGTAACGCATCCTGTATGTTGTACAGTAACACATCCTGTATGTTGTACAGTAACACATCCTTGTATGTTTACAGTAACACATCATGTTTTCAACACATCCTTGTATGTTGTACAGTAACACATCCTGTATGTTGTACAGTAACACATCCTTGTATGTTGTACAGTAACACATCCTTGTATGTTGTACAGTAACACATCCTTGTATGTTGTACAGTAACACATCCTTGTATGTTGTACAGTAACACATCCTTGTATGTTGTACAGTAACACATCCTTGTATGTTGTACAGTAACACATCCTTGTATGTTGTACAGTAACACATCCTTGTATGTTGTACAGTAACACATCCTTGTATGTTGTACAGTAACACATCCTTGTATGTTGTACAGTAACACATCCTTGTATGTTGTACAGTAACACATCCTTGTATGTTGTACAGTAACACATCCTTGTATGTTGTACAGTAACACATCCTTGTATGTTGTACAGTAACACATCCTTGTATGTTGTACAGTAACACATCCTTGTATGTTGTACAGTAACACATCCTTGTATGTTGTACAGTACCACATCCTTGTATGTTGTACAGTAACACATCCTTGTATGTTGACAGTAAACATCCTTGTATGTTGACAGTAACACATCCTTGTATGTTGTACAGTAACACATCCTTGTATGTTGCACAGTAACACATCCTTGTATGTTGTACAGTAACACATCCTTGTATGTTGTACAGTAACACATCCTTGTATGTTGTACAGTAACACATCCGTGTATGTTGTACAGTAACACATCCTTGTATGTTGTACAGTAACACATCCGTGTATGTTGTACAGTAACACATCCTTGTATGTTGTACAGTAACACATCCTTGTATGTTGTACAGTAACACATCCTTTTATGTTGTACAGTAACACATCCTTGTATGTTGTACAGTAACACATCCTTGTATGTTGTACAGTAACACATCCTTGTATGTTGTACAGTAACACACTCTGTATGTTGTACAGTAACACATCCTTGTATGTTGTACAGTAACACATCCTTGTATGTTGTACAGTAACACATCCTTGTATGTTGTACAGTAACACATTCGTGTATGTTGTACAGTAACACATCCTTGTATGTTGTACAGTAACACATCCTTGTATGTTGTACAGTAACACATCCTTGTATGTTGTACAGTAACACATCCTTGTATGTTGTACAGTAACACATCCTTGTATGTTGTACAGTAACACATCCTTGTATGTTGTACAGTAACACATCTGTTGTTGTACAGTAACACATCCTGTATGTTGTACAGTAACACATCCTTGTATGTTGTACAGTAACACATCCTTGTATGTTGTACAGTAACACATCCTTGTATGTTGTACAGTAACACATCCTTGTATGTTGTACAGTAACACATCCTTGTATGTTGTACAGTAACACATCCTTGTATGTTGTACAGTAACACATCCTTGTATGTTGTACAGTAACACATCCTTGTATGTTGTACAGTAACACATCCTGTATGTTTACAGTAACACATCCTTGTATGTTGTACAGTAACACATCCTTGTATGTTGTACAGTAACACATCCTTGTATGTTGTACAGTAACACATCCTTGTATGTTGTACAGTAACACATCCGTGTATGTTGTACAGTAACACATCCTTGTATGTTGTACAGTAACACATCCTTGTATGTTGTACAGTAACACATCCTTGTATGTTGTACAGTAACACATCCTTGTATGTTGTACAGTAACACATCCTTGTATGTTGTACAGTAACACATCCTTGTATGTTGTACAGTAACACATCCTTGTATGTTGTACAGTAACACATCCTTGTATGTTGTACAGTAACACATCCTTGTATGTTGTACAGTAACACATCCTTGTATGTTGTACAGTAACACATCCTTGTATGTTGTACAGTAACACATCCTTGTGTGTTGTACAGTAACACATCCTTGTATGTTGTACAGTAACACATCCTTGTATGTTGTACAGTAACACATACTGTTGTTGTACAGTAAACATCCTGTATGTTGTACAGTAACACATCCTTGTATGTTGTACAGTAACACATCCTTGTATGTTGTACAGTAACACATCCTTGTATGTTGTACAGTAACACATCCTTGTATGTTGTACAGTAACACATCCTTGTATGTTGTACAGTAACACATCCTTGTATGTTGTACAGTAACACATCCTTGTATGTTGTACAGTAACACATCCTTGTATGTTGTACAGTAACACATCCTTGTATGTTGCACAGTAACACATCCTTGTATGTTGTACAGTAACACATCCTGTATGTGTACAGTAACACATCCTTGATGTTGTACAGTAACACATCCTTGTATGTTGTACAGTAACACATCCTTGTATGTTGTACAGTAAACATCCTTGTATGTTGTACAGTAACACATCCTTGTATGTTGTACAGTAACACATCCTTGTATGTTGTACAGTAACACATCCTTGTATGTTGTACAGTAACACATCCTTGTATGTTGTACAGTAACACATCCTTGTATGTTGTACAGTACACATCCGTGTATGTTACAGTACACATCCTTGTATGTTGTACAGTAACACATCCTTGTATGTTGTACAGTAACACATCCTTGTATGTTGAACAGTAACACATCCTGTATGTTGTACATAACACATCATTATGTTGTACAGTAACACATCTGTATGTTGTACAGTACACATCCTTGTATGTTGTACAGTAACACATCCTTGTATGTTGTACAGTAACACATCCTTGTATGTTGTACAGTAACACATCCTTGTATGTTGTACAGTAACACATCCTTGTATGTTGTACAGTAACACATCCTTGTATGTTGTACAGTAACACATCCTTGTATGTTGTACAGTAACACATCCTTGTATGTTGTACAGTAACACATCTTTGTATGTTGTACAGTAACACATCCTTGTATGTTGTACAGTAACACATCCTTGTATGTTTTACAGTAACACATCCGTGTATGTTGTACAGTAACACATCCGTGTATGTTGTACAGTAACACATCCTTGTATGTTGTACAGTAACACATCCTTGTATGTTGTACAGTAACACATCCTTGTATGTTGTACAGTAACACATCCTTGTATGTTGTACAGTAACACATCCGTGTATGTTGTACAGTAACACATCCTTGTATGTTGTACAGTACCACATCCTTGTATGTTGTACAGTAACACATCCTTGTATGTTGTACAGTAACACATCTTTGTATGTTGTACAGTAACACATCCTTGTATGTTGTACAGTAACACATCCTTGTATGTTGTACAGTAACACATCCTTGTATGTTGTACAGTAACACATCCTTGTATGTTGTACAGTAACACATCCTTGTATGTTGTACAGTAACACATCCTTGTATGTTGTACAGTAACACATCCTTGTATGTTGTGACACATTGTTGTTGTACAGAACACATCCTGTATTTGTACAGTACACATCTTGATGTTGTACAACACATGTATGTTGTACAGTACACATCCTGTATGTTGTACAGTAACACATCTTGATTGTACAGTAACACATCCTGTATGTTGTCAGTAACACATCCTTGTATGTTGTACAGTAACACATCCTTGTATGTTGTACAGTAACACATCCTTGTATGTTTTACAGTAACACATCCTTGTATGTTGTACAGTAACACATCCGTGTATGTTGTACAGTAACACATCCTTGTATGTTGTACAGTAACACATCCTTGTATGTTGTACAGTAACACATCCTTGTATGTTGTACAGTAACACATCCTTGTATGTTGTACAGTAACACATCCTTGTATGTTGTACAGTAACACATCCTTTTATGTTGTACAGTAACACATCCTTGTATGTTGTACAGTAACACATCCTGTTGTTTACAGTACAATGTTGTTGTACAGTAACACATCCTTATGTTGTACAGTAACACATCCTTGTATGTTGTACAGTAACACATCCTTGTATGTTGTCGTAACACATCCTTGTATGTTGTACAGTAACACATCCTTGTATGTTGTACAGTAATACATCCTTGTATGTTGTACAGTAACACATCCTTGTATGTTGTACAGTAACACATCCTTGTATGTTGTACAGTAACACATCCTTGTATGTTTTACAGTAACACATCCTTGTATGTTGTACAGTAACACATCCTTGTATGTTGTACAGTAACACATCCTTGTATGTTGTACAGTAACACATCCTTGTATGTTGTACAGTAAACATCCTGTATGTTGACAGTAACACATCCTTGTATGTTGTACAGTAACACATCCTTGTATGTTGTACAGTACCATCCTGTATTTGACAACACATCCTGTATGTTGTACAGTAACACATCCTTGTATGTTGTACAGTAACACATCCTTGTATGTTGTACAGTAACACATCCTTGTATGTTGTACAGTAACACATCCTTGTATGTTGTACAGTAACACATCCTTGTATGTTGTACAGTAACACATCCTTGTATGTTGTACAGTAACACATCCTTGTATGTTGTACAGTAACACATCCTTGTATGTTGTACAGTAACACATCCTTGTATGTTGTACAGTAACACATCCTTGTATGTTGTACAGTAACACATCCTTGTATGTTGTACAGTAACACATCCTTGTATGTTGTACAGTAACACATCCTTGTATGTTGTACAGTAACACATCCTTGTATGTTGTACAGTAACACATCCTTGTATGTTGTACAGTAACACATCCTTGTATGTTGTACAGTAACACATCCTTGTATTTGTCAGTAAACATCTTGTATGTTGTACAGTAACACATCTTGTATGTTGTACAGTAACACATCCTTGTATGTTTACAGTAACACATCCTGTATGTTGTACAGCAACACATCCTGTATGTTGTACAGTAACACATCTTGTATGTTGTACAGTAACACATCCTTGTATGTTGTACAGTAACACATCCTGTATGTTGTGAACACATGATGTGTGTAAACATCCTTGTATGTTGACAGTAAACATCCGTGTATGTTTTACAGAAACATCCTTGTATGTTGTACAGTAACAATCTTGTATGTTTACAGTAACACATCATTGTAGTAAAATCAGTTGTACAGTAACACATCCTTGTATGTTGTCAGAACACATCCTTGTATGTTGTACAGTAACACATCCTTGTATGTTGTACAGTAACACATCCGTGTATGTTGTACAGTAACACATCCTTGTATGTTGTACAGTAACACATCCTTGTATGTTGTACAGTAACACATTTACGTATTGTATGTTGTACAGTAAACATCCTTGTATGTTGTACAGTAACACATCCGTGTATGTTGTACAGTAACACATCCTTGTATGTTGTACAGTAACACATCCTTGTATGTTGTACAGTAACACATCCTTGTATGTTGTACAGTACCACATCCTTGTATGTTGTACAGTAACACATCCTTGTATGTTGTACAGTAACACATCTTTGTATGTTGTACAGTAACACATCCTTGTATGTTGTACAGTAACACATCCTTGTATGTTGTACAGTAACACATCCTTGTATGTTGTACAGTAACACATCCTTGTATGTTGTACAGTAACACATCCTTGTATGTTTTACAGTAACACATCCTTGTATGTTGTACAGTAACACATCCGTGTATGTTGTACAGTAACACATCCTTGTATGTTGTACAGTAACAATCCTGTATGTTGTAAGTAACACATCCTTGTATGTTGTACAGTAACACATCCTTGTATGTTGTACAGTAACACATCCTTGTATGTTGTACAGTAACACATCCTTGTATGTTGTACAGTAACACATCCTTGTATGTTGTACAGTAACACATCGTTATGTTTACAGTAACACATCCTTGTATGTTGTACAGTAACACATCCTTGTATGTTGTACAGTAACACATCCTTGTATGTTGTACAGTAACACATCCTTGTATGTTGTACAGTAACACATCCTTGTATGTTGTACAGTAACACATCCTTGTATGTTGTACAGTAACACATCCTTGTATGTTGTACAGTAACACATCCTTGTATGTTGTACAGTAACACATCCTTGTATGTTGTACAGTAACACATCCTTGTATGTTGTACAGTACCACATCCTTGTATGTTGTACAGTAACACATCCTTGTATGTTGTACAGTAACACATCCTTGTATGTTGTACAGTAACACATCCTTGTATGTTGTACAGTAACACATCCTTGTATGTTGTACAGTAACACATCCGTGTATGTTGTACAGTAACACATCCTTGTATGTTGTACAGTAACACATCCTTGTATGTTGTACAGTAACACATCCTTGTATGTTGTACAGTAACACATCCTGTATGTACAGTAACACATCCTTGTATGTTGTACAGTAACACATCCTTGTATGTTGTAAAGTAACACATCCTTGTATGTTGTACAGTAACACATCCTTTTATGTTGTACAGTAACACATCCTTGTATGTTGTACAGTAACACATCCTGTATGTTGTAAGTAACATCCTTGTATGTTGTACAGTAACCATCCTTGATGTTGTACAGTAACACATCCTTGTATGTTGTACAGTAACACATCCTTGTATGTTGTACAGTAACACATCCTTGTATGTTGTACAGTAACACATCCTGTTGTTGTAGTAACACATCCTTGTATGTTGTACAGTAACACATCCTGTATGTTTACAGTAACACTCCTTGTATGTTGTACAGTAACACATCCTTGTATGTTTACAGTAACACATCCTTGTATGTTGTACAGTAACACATCCTTGTATGTTGAACAGTAACACATCCTTGTATGTTGTACAGTAACACATCCTTGTATGTTTTACAGTAACACATCCTGATGTTGCAAACACAACCTGATGTTTACAGTAACACATCCTTGTATGTTACAGTAAACATCCTTGTATGTTGACAGTAAACATCTGTATGTAACAGTAACACATCTTGTAGTTGTACAGAACACATCTGTATGTTGTACAGTAACACATCCTTGTATGTTGTACAGTAACACATCCTTGATGTTGTAAGTAACACATCCGTATGTTGTACAGTAACACATCCTTGATGTTGTACAAGTAACACATCCGTGTATGTTGTACAGTAACACATCCTTGTATGTTGTACAGTAACACATCCTTGTATGTTGTACAGTAACACATCCGTGTATGTTGTACAGTAACACATCCTTATGTTGTACAGAACAATCTTATGTTGTACAGTAACACATCCTTGTATGTTTACAGTAACACATCCTTGATGTTGTACAGTAACACATCCTGTATGTGCTACAGTAACACATCCTGTATGTTGTACAGTAACACATCCTTGTATGGTGTACAGTAACACATCCTTGTATGTTGTACAGTAACACATCCTTGTATGTTGTACAGTAACACATCCGTGTATGTTGTACAGCAACACATCCTGTATGTTGTACAGTAAACATCCTTGTATGTTGTACAGTAACACATCCTTGTATGTTGTACAGTAACACATCCTTGTATGTTGTACAGTAACACATCCTTGTATGTTGTACAGTAACACATCCTTGTATGTTGAACAGTAACACATCCTTGTATGTTGTACAGTAACACATCCCTTGTATGTTGCAGTAACACATCTTGTATGTTGTACAGTAACACATCCTTGTATGTTGTACAGTAACACATCCTTGTATGTTGTACAGTAACACATCCTGTATGTTGACAGTAACACATCCTTGTATGCTGTACAGTAACACATCCTTGTATGTTGTACAGTAACACATCCGTGTATGTTGTACAGTAACACATCCTTGTATGTTGTACAGTAATACATCCTTGTATGTTGTACAGTAACACATCCTTGTATGTTGTACAGTAACACATCCGTGTATGTTGTACAGTAACACATCCTTGTATGTTGTACAGTAACACATCCTTGTATGTTGTACAGTAACACATCCTTGTATGTTGTACAGTAACACATCCGTGTATGTTGTACAGTAACACATCCTTGTATGTTGTACAGTAACACATCCTTGTATGTTGTACAGTAACACATCCTTGTATGTTGTACAGTAACACATCCTTGTATGTTGTACAGTAACACATCCTTGTATGTTGTACAGTAACACATCCTTGTATGTTGTACAGTAACACATCCTTGTATGTTGTACAGTAACACATCCTTGTATGTTGTACAGTAACACATCCTTGTATGTTGTACAGTAACACATCCTTGTATGTTGTACAGTAACACATCCTTGTATGTTGTACAGTAACACATCCTTGTATGTTGTACAGTAACACATCCTTGTATGTTGTACAGTAACACATCCTTGTATGTTGTACAGTAACACATCCTTGTATGTTGTACAGTAACACATCCTTGTATGTTGTACAGTAACACATCCTTGTATGTTGTACAGTAACACATCCTTGTATGTTGTACAGTAACACATCCTTGTATGTTGTACAGTAACACATCCTTGTATGTTGTACAGTAACACATCCTTGTATGTTGTACAGTAACACATCCTTGTATGTTGTACAGTAACACATCCTTGTATGTTGTACAGTAACACATCCTGTATGTTGAAAGTAACACATCCTTGTATGTTGTACAGTAACACATCCTTTTATGTTGTACAGTAACACATCCTTGTATGTTGTACAGTAACACATCCTTGTATGTTGTACAGTAACACATCCTTGTATGTTGTACAGTAACACATCCTTGTATGTTGTACAGTAACACATCCTTGTATGTTGTACAGTAACACATCCTTGTATGTTGTACAGTAACACATCCTTGTATGTTGTACAGTAACACATCCTTGTATGTTGTACAGTAACACATCCTTGTATGTTGTACAGTAACACATCCTTGTATGTTGTACAGTAACACATCCTTGTATGTTGTACAGTAACACATCCTTGTATGTTGTACAGTAACACATCCTTGTATGTTGTACAGTAACACATCCTTGTATGTTGTACAGTAACACATCCTTGTATGTTGTACAGTAACACATCCTTGTATGTTGTACAGTAACACATCCTTGTATGTTGTACAGTAACACATCCTTTTATGTTGTACAGTAACACATCCTTGTATGTTGAACAGTATCACATCCTTGTATGGTGTACAGTATCACATCCTTGTATGTTGTACAGTATCACATCCTTGTATGGTGTACAGTATCACATCCTTGTATGGTGTACAGTATCATTTGCGTTTTTTATGAATCCTACCCACAGTCATTTATTCCTGTATGTTAACACATTTTATATAATATTTGTTGATCTCTTGACTTGTATGTGAACAAACAATCAATACAATCATTGGAAGCCACAGAGATGTGGTTTGACAGAAGAATGCTTATCAATACAATCATTGGAAGCCACAGAGATGTGGTTTGACAGAAGAATGCTCATCAATACAATCATTGGAAGCCACAGAGATGTGGTTTGACAGAAGAATGCTGGAAATTCTATGGACAGCAAAGAAAACAAATGTGGAGGTTTAAAATCAGGCCTGCACACAAAGAAACCTAATAAAAGAATAAGAATCCGACAATCAAAGTACTTCCGGCTTATAATACGAAGAGAAGGTTTAGAACATTTGGTGACTACAGGTAAAATTCAGGAAGGAGAGATCGTGGAAGACAGAGGAGAAGATGTTGGATGGCCTGACATCATGGTTCGACACAAGATCAACGTCAGAACTGATTACATGCACCAAGCAGAGAGAGTTGTGTAGAGACATGATCGCCTAGACTGGCAGACATGGCACTGATTTGATTGACTTGTATATATTTTTCTCATCTCATACACTATTCATGTGTTGTTTTCAATTAGGAAGTTTTAGTGTACACAGTTGTTTTGTGTTCTTCCTCTTCAATCATACAGTTGTTTTGTGTTCTTCCTCTTCAATCATACAGTTGTTTTGTGTTCTTCCTCTTCGTCTTCAATCATACAGTTGTTTTGTGTTCTTCCTCTTCAATCATACAGTTGTTTTGTGTTCTTCCTCTTCAATCATACAGTTGTTTTGTGTTTTTCCTCTTCGTCTTCAATCATACAGTTGTTTTGTGTTCTTCCTCTTCGTCTTCAATCATACAGTTGTTTTGTGTTCTTCCTCTTCGCCTTCAATCATACAGTTGTTTTGTGTTCTTCCTCTTCACCTTCAATCATACAGTTGTTTTGTGTTCTTCCTCTTCACCTTCAATCATACAGTTGTTTTGGTTTTCTTCGCCTTCAATCATACAGTTGTTTTGTGTTCTTCCTTTTCACCTTCAATCATACAGTTGTTTTGTGTTCTTCCTCTTCAATCATACAGTTGTTTTGTGTTCTTCCTTTTCACCTTCAATCATACAGTTGTTTTGTGTTCTTCCTCTTCAATCATACAGTTGTTTTGTGTTCTCCCTCTTCACCTTCAATCATACAGTTTTTTGTGTTCTTCGCCTTCAATCATACAGTTGTTTTGTGTTCTTCCTCTTCACCTTCAATCATACAGTTGTTTTGTGTTCTTCCTCTTCACCTTCAATCATACAGTTGTTTTGTGTTCTTCCTCTTCGTCTTCAATCATACAGTTGTTTTGTGTTCTTCCTCTTCAATCATACAGTTGTTTTGTGTTCTTCCTCTTCAATCATACAGTTGTTTTGTGTTTTTCCTCTTCGTCTTCAATCATACAGTTGTTTTGTGTTCTTCCTCTTCGTCTTCAATCATACAGTTGTTTTGTGTTCTTCCTCTTCGCCTTCAATCATACAGTTGTTTTGTGTTCTTCCTCTTCGCCTTCAATCATACAGTTGTTTTGTGTTCTTCCTCTTCGTCTTCAATCATACAGTTGTTTTGTGTTCTTCCTCTTCAATCATACAGTTGTTTTGTGTTCTTCCTCTTCGCCTTCAATCATACAGTTGTTTTGTGTTCTTCCTCTTCACCTTCAATCATACAGTTGTTTTGTGTTCTTCACCTTCAATCATACAGTTGTTTTGTGTTCTTCCTCTTCACCTTCAATCATACAGTTGTTTTGTGTTCTTCCTCTTCACCTTCAATCATACAGTTGTTTTGTGTTCTTCCTCTTCACCTTCAATCATACAGTTGTTTTGGTTTTCTTCGCCTTCAATCATACAGTTGTTTTGTGTTCTTCCTTTTCACCTTCAATCATACAGTTGTTTTGTGTTCTTCCTCTTCAATCATACAGTTGTTTTGTGTTCTTCCTTTTCACCTTCAATCATACAGTTGTTTTGTGTTCTTCCTCTTCAATCATACAGTTGTTTTGTGTTCTCCCTCTTCACCTTCAATCATACAGTTGTTTTGTGTTCTTCGCCTTCAATCATACAGTTGTTTTGTGTTCTTCCTCTTCACCTTCAATCATACAGTTGTTTTGTGTTCTTCACCTTCAATCATACAGTTGTTTTGTGTTCTTCACCTTCAATCTTACAGTTGTTTTGTGTTCTTCGCCTTCAATCATACAGTTGTTTTGTGTTCTTCCTCTTCAATCATACAGTTGTTTTGTGTTCTTCGCCTTCAATCATACAGTTGTTTTGTGTTCTTCGCCTTCAATCATACAGTTGTTTTGTGTTCTTCCTCTTCACCTTCAATCATACAGTTGTTTTCTTCGCCTTCAATCATACAGTTGCGCTTGGGTAATGCTCTTCAGACCAATTGCCATATACAGTGGAAATAATACAAAGGGATACAAATAGTATATAATCCAGGATTCCATGACATCTCGAGTGAACCGTATCATGGTCTAAGTGTGAGAAATGTGACATTGATTGTCATTTCCTTGTATTAAACTTATTCGTTAACAACAGAACTAAGAGAAACATATTTAGTGGCACAACTCTATGGTACATCAAGATTGGTTATTGGTTACTGGTTACTAAACTGACGTCATTGCACTCCGGGTAGACCCATAGGTGCTCAGTCTTCTCCAACAAATATCGAAGAGTATGCATACTGCTGGTCCCTGTGTCTCGCTGGCTAAACACGTTCCTTACTCTACCCCTCAGGCATCCAGTTCTACTTGTACATAGGGTTACTCTAAATGCATAAATCAGTGGATCGATTCAACATATATTTGAGTGTCTTCATTCAACAAGCAGTCGCGAATAGACAGGAGAACATTCCCCGCATACATCTTCAACTCTCCAACAATCAACATCAAGACTGAAAACAGATCTGCTCTTTTCTCTCTCTCTCTTTATCTCTCTCTCTTTCTCTGTCTCTCTCTCTCTCGATATAATAATAATACGTCTCGTACCGTTATAATTTATATAGGGCCTGAAAGTAATTTCTCCATACTGCTCTATCCTAGGCAACTCGCTCAACCTCTTCCATGGAATTGAGGCCGATATATTTTGCCTCTCTCAATAAATTTCGTTTCAGGGTCTCACTAGGACGTCTTTTTTTTTTACCCTTAGCATCCCTCTTCAGTTCTTTGATCATTTCTTTGCATCCCTCTTCAGTTCTTTGATCATTTCTTAGCATCCTCTTCAGTTCTTTGATCATTTCTTTGCATCCCTCTTCAGTTCTTTGATCATTTCTTTGCATCCCTCTTCAGTTCTTTGATCATTTCTTTGCATCCCTCTTCAGTTCTTTGATCATTTCTTGGCATCCCTCTTCAGTTCTTTGATCATTTCTTTGCATCCCTCTTCAGTTCTTTGATCATTTCTTAGCATCCTCTTCAGTTCTTTGATCATTTCTTGGCATCCCTTTCAGTTCTTTGATCATTTCTTTGCATGCCTCTTCAGTTCCTGCTTTGTATTCTTTGAACATTTTTTCTCAAGGTGTATTCAACATATCTTCATTTTCTCCCTCTTATAACAGTTGTTTTTATAGTGGCTAACAGACCTTTCTCTGATTTCATCACTTCTCCTGAAATCTAACTAGACCTTTCTCTGATTTCATCACTTCTCCTGAAATCTAACCAGACCTTTCTCTGATTTCATCACTTCACCTGAAATCTAACCAGACCTTTATCTGATTTCATCACTTCTCCTGAAATCTAACCAGACCTTTCTCTGATTTCATCACTTCTCCTGAAATCTAACCAGACCTTTCTCTGATTTCATCACTTCTCTTGAATTCATCCCAATTTATATTGATTATTTATAAATATATATATAGTTTTTTAACACGTGGCACTTAAATTACGTATTGCTAACGTTTTGTACAATAACAACAGAAAACAATAACACACACACACACAGATACACACAGACACACACATACATACACACAAATACTGTGCATTACAAATGCAAGAAATAATTCACGTATGAAACCAGCTCTCTTTGAGCAGACATGAGACATTAAGAGATCGGTAAATAACTGCAGCCTAGCAGAATTGACCAGTAAAACAAGAGAGAGTTATAAAACATAGGAGATCCATTACAAGCAACCTTTGATGTGGAGATGGTACTTGATCTTGATAGTCATTAAATGTCATACTTGTTTAATATTCTGGAAATAATGTCTGACAATTTTTCCAAGTTACAGAGTGGACAGATTCGAGCCATTTCTGTTTCAAGCACCGTAACTTAGAGCTAGATTAGTGTATGATAAATCGATAATTTATTGATGAGAAATCGATGGCTATCAAGTCCATGTTTTATTTAGAGTTTCAACGTACTCTAAAGTAGTAAGAAAAACGAAATAGAGGACACCCTAAACAGACCTGGAAATGAAGTCGTCTTGGAGAACCGAAGAGTGCTCGACTATCCTGGGAGATCATATGGAAAACAGCCAGAGACCAAGAAGAGTGCTCGACTATCCTGGGAGATCATAAGCAAAACAGCCAGAGACCAAGAAGAGTGGCGAACAACTGTTAAGGCCCTATGTTTCACGAGAAACGGAGAGGACAGGAATAAGTCAAGTCTAAAGTAGAGGAGAATTTCTCTCTCTCGAGATCATCGCTTAGACTGATGAACCAGATTTCCATATAAATTCTGCTGTTAATTTTAGGACTCCGTCCTCCGTACAGCATCTCATTTAGCTGATATTTTTCGGCCAGGTTTCGTTTCTCAGTTCTGCTAGCAGTGGGCAGTCTTGCAGTAGGTGTTCTGTCGTCATGTCCGCCTGCTCGCAGTGGCACAGGCTAGTTGTGCCAGTTTTAAATTTGTTGTACAGGTGGTACCAAAGTCTGTTATGGCCGGTACAGAGACGGAATATATCTTGTTTGATAACTTGTTTGCTACGGGACAGACCATAGTACCCATCTTTAGCGCTGTCTTGAGTGTGGTCTTGCTACGGGACAGAACATAGTACCCATCTTTAGTGCTGTGTTGAGGGTAGTCTTGCGACCACTTGTCTCTATATTGCCATCCGATGGTTGTTTTAGCCTCCTAGTAGCTGATCTCGTAATCAGTCTGAGACAGTTGCCCTCCTGCCTTTGCTTGCTTCTCTGCCTCTTCGTTTCTACTTATATTGCAGTGTGATGGGATCCACTGTATGACTGTGCATTTGAATGAGTTTGTTAATATTCCAAGGTTCGTTTTCAGCTCGTTTAGCTCTGTTCCGGTTGAGCTTTTTAGTACTTTGACGGCCGACAGAGCGTCCGTGAATATCACTACTTTGTTGTGTGCGGCGCTGCTTCTCTCTAGGATCATTTCGGCGGCTATTCTTAGTACCTCCGCCTCTGCACGGTAGTTGTTTGAGTACTTTTCTGTGGCTATCGACTTCGTGACCTTTACTTTTATTGTGAGTTTAAGCACTATTCCTCCTCCTACATCGCTAATCGCGTGTTTTACAGATCCGTCGGTGTACACGTGTGTACACGCTCTCTCATGATACTCTGTCGGTGTACACGTGTGTGCACGCTCTCTCATGATACTCTGTCGGTGTACATGTGTGTACACGCTCTCTCATGGTACTCTGTCGGTGTACACGTGTGTACACGCTCTCTCATGGTACTCTGTCGGTGTACACGTGTGTGCACGCTCTCTCATGATACTCTGTCGGTGTACACGTGTGTACACGCTCTCTCATGGTACTCTGTTGGTGTACACGTGTGTGCACGCTCTCTCATGGTACTCTGTCGCTATGAATTCTTCTGTAATCTCTCTGCTTTCGCAGTTGCTTGCGGCCCTTTTTGTATGCTCGGTATTGATTCTCTTAGCTCTGACATCTTGGTCTCCCACGGCGGGTTCTTGTCGGTTGCCGGTATAAGTCTGGGTTTGCAGTTGGCTAGCACTGGGTCGTTTTGGATCAGTGCTTTGGCATATTTCGCAAAGCTGGATCTCTTTAACCTGCCCCTTCCCAATTCGTTCATTCTGTCATACATGGAGTGGGAGTTAATTTTCTCCGGCAGTTGGGTAACTTGTCTCAGTCTCTGCGGTCTTTCATGGGTTGGAGGTCTGTGAGTGTTTCCAGCGCCGTCATGGACGTGGACTTCATGGTCCCTGTGATAGTTTGTGCTGCACGATTTTGGATGTTCCTCACTTTGGCGAAATGCGTGTTGGCTGCCTTGCCCCAAGCTGCAATGCCGTACCAGGACTGGTCGCACTCTTCCAGGTTATAGATTATTGAGGATTTTGCTGTTTGCTTCCCGCGTGGAACCTGCGAGTTTTCTCATCATACCAAGTCTCTGTCTTGCTTTTACATTTGCTTTGTCTATCTGACATTTGCTTTGTCCATCTGAGAGCTTTGTCTATCTGAGAGCTTTGTCTGAGAGCTTTGTCTATCTGAGAGCTTTGTCTATCTGAGAGCTTTGTCTATCTGAGGGCTTTGCCTATCTGAGAGCTTTGTCTATCTGAGGGCTTTGTCTATCTGAGAGCTTTGTCTATCTGAGAGCTTTGTCTATCTGAGAGCTTTGTCTATCTGAGAGCTCCATGTCAGCCCTCGGTCTAGTGTGACTCCTTGGTATGTTGAGTTTTTTCTTCTGGGAGATCGTGCCCGTTTATTCTAAGCTTTACCTTGTGGCTCTGATTGTTCAGCGAGAACACAGTGTACGTGGTTTTCGAAGAGTTAATGTTTAGGCACCACTTTTCTGTCCAGGTTTCCAATTTGGTAAGTGTACCTTCCAATCGTTTTGTTGCTATGGGCATTGACTCTTTCCTCGCCCAGATTGCCAGATCATTGACTTACATTGCTGAGTGTACTCGCCTGGGTATGCATGTAGCTATTTCGTTAACAAAGATTAGAAAGAGAGTTGGTGAGAGCATTCCTTCCTGGGGGACTCCTTCGTCTAGAGCGGTCCTCATGCTTGCTTTTCCGTGAACTTGAACCCTTGCTGTTCTCTTCTCTAGGTACTGATCTAGCCATTTGTACATTCGTCACTTTATTCTCAGGCTCAGGAGTTTGAGTTTTAGTCTTTCTTTCCAGACAGTGTCAAACGCTTTTTCCATGTCTACACAAATTACCACCGTATGCTTTTTCTCTTGGAAACCATCTCGATTTCCTAAGCGATATAGGTTAACTGATCCTCGGTAGATCGGTACCTCCTAAAACCCCCCCTGTTGCGACATGAGCAGGCCCTTTGCTCTCCAAGTGCCATGATAGCCTTCTGTTCACCATGCGTTCCATGAGATTACCCGTACAGCTTATGAGATCTATGGGTCTGTAACTCGCCAATTACCCGTACAGCTTATGAGATCTATGGGTCTGTAACTCGCCAATTACCCGAACAGCTTATGAGGTTTATGGGTCTGTAACTCGCCAATTACCCGTACAGCTTATGAAGACTATGGGTCTGTAACTCGTCAATTACCCGTACAGCTTATGAAGTCTATGGGTCTGTAACTCGCCAATTACCCGTACAGCTTATGAGGTTTATGGGTCTGTAACTCGCCAATTACCCGTACAGCTTATGAGGTCTATGGGTCTGTAACTCGCCAATTACCCGTACAGCTTTTGAGGTTTATGGGTCTGTAACTCGCCAATTACCCGTACAGCTTATGAGGTTTATGGGTCTGTAACTCGCCAATTACCCGTACAGCTTATGAAGTCTATGGGTCTGTAACTCGCCAATTACCCGTACAGCTTATGAGGTTTATGGGTCTGTAACTCGCCAATTACCCGTACAGCTTATGAGGTTTATGGGTCTGTAACTCGCCAATTACCCGTACAGCTTATGAGGTTTATGGGTCTGTAACTCGCCAATTACCCGTACAGCTTATGAGGTTTATGGGTCTGTAACTCGCCAATTACCCGTACAGCTTATGAGGTTTATGGGTCTGTAACTCGCCAATTACCCGTACAGCTTATGAGATCTATGGGTCTGTAACTCGCCAATTACCCGTACAGCTTATGAGATCTATGGGTCTGTAACTCGCCAATTACCCGTACAGCTTATGAGATCTATGGGTCTGTAACTCGCCAATTACCCGTACAGCTTATGAGATCTATGGGTCTGTAACTCGCCAATTACCCGTACAGCTTATGAGATCTATGGGTCTGTAACTCGCCAATTACCCGTACAGCTTATGAGATCTATGGGTCTGTAACTCGCCAATTACCCGTACAGCTTATGAGGTTTATGTGTCTGTAACTCGCCAATTACCCGTACAGCTTAAGAGGTTTATGGGTCTGTAACTCGCCAATTACCCGTACAGTTTATGAGGTTTATGGGTCTGTAACTCGCCAATTACCCGTACAGCTTATGAGGTTTATGGGTCTGTAACTCGCCAATTACCCGTACAGCTTATGAGGTTTATGGGTCTGTAACTCGCCAATTACCCGTACAGCTTATGAGGTTTATGGGTCTGTAACTCGCCAATTATCCGTACAGCTTATGAGATCTATGGGTCTGTAACTCGCCAATTACCCCTACAGCTTATGAGATCTATGTGTCTGTAACTCGCCAATTACCCGTACAGCTTATGAGATCTATGGGTCTGTAACTCGCCAATTACCCGTACAGCTTATGAGGTTTATGGGTCTGTAACTCGCCAATTACCCGTACAGCTTATGAGGTTTATGGGTCTGTAACTCGCCAATTACCCGTACAGTTTATGAGGTTTATGGGTCTGTAACTCGCCAATTACCCGTACAGCTTATGAGGTTTATGGGTCTGTAACTTGCCAATTACCCGTACAGCTTATGAGGTTTATGGGTCTGTAACTCGCCAATTACCCGTACAGCTTATGAAGTCTATGGGTCTGTAACTCGCCAATTACCCGTACAGCTTATGAGGTTTATGGGTCTGTAACTCGCCAATTACCCGTACAGCTTATGAGGTCTATGGGTCTGTAACTCGCCAATTACCCGTACAGCTTATGAGGTCTATGGGTCTGTAACTCGCCAATTACCCGTACAGCTTATGAGATCTATGGGTCTGTAACTCGCCAGATGGAGTTTGTCTTTGCCTGGCGTTAGGATGGATACCATGACCGCTTATTTCCACTTTAGTTGTACTATGCCTGTACTCCACGATATGTTTAGAACTGTCAATAGAACTGTTTTTGCTCTATTTCCACTTTAGTTGTACTATGCCTGTCCTCCACGATATGTTTAGGACTGTCAATAGAACTGTCTTTGTTCTATTTCCACTTTAGTTGTACTATGCCTGTACTCCACGATATGTTTAGAACTGTCAATAGAACTGTTTTTGCTCTATTTCTACTTTAGTTGTACTATGCCTGTCCTCCACGATATGTTTAGGACTGTCAATAGAACTGTCTTTGCTCTATTTCCACTTTAGTTGTACTATGCCTGTCCTCCACGATATGTTTAGGACTGTCAATAGAACTGTTTTTGCTCTATTTCCAAAGTTTGTAAGCATCTCATTTGTGATCCCATCTTTTCCCAGCGATTTCCTCAGTTTTAAGTCCTTGAATTCCTCTTTCAGCTCATTTCTGGTGAGTGTGTCCGTTGACTGTCGGCTTTTGCTATCTCGCCTTGGACTCTTGCTTTTCTCTTGGCTTCATCTCTTTTTTTCCTTAGAGATGTTGACTCTGCTGACGTTGGCATATCTTTCCATTAGGACGTTGGCTGCCTCCCTCCCCGAGCACATCTAGTTATTGTGCTCCAAAACTATTGGGTGTCAGCTGGCGTTTTCATCACTCATGGCTTTCTCTAGTTTCCACAATGTGTGGCCGTTCCTATCAAGGTTCAGGGATTCGGTATTTTCTATCCAACTCTGTCTTGTTGACCTATTGATTTCTGGCTTATATTTGGCAGCTCCTGCCTTGTAAGTAGTGTTGGATATTATCGATTGGGTCTTTCTGTTTCTTTCCTTGCCTGTTCAAGGTCGTCTTCAAGCTTTTGGATCCCTGCTGTCCAGTAGGGCTTGAAATCCTTTCGTGCGCCTCTGGAGATGGTCTCCGGGGCCAATTTCAGAATTTATGCCTAGAGTTCTTTTGCTAAAGATGTCAAATGTTTTCGTCATGGGTATTAATTTGTCCGACATTTGTGTCTGACAGTACTGCAAACTTTTTCCAGTTGGCTTTCTTGTAATTCCACCGGGGCAACCACATTTTCGGCTCGCGTACAAAGTGGATATTCACTTGCAGTTTAACCGGCCTATGGTCGCTATCTCCAAGGTGCTTTGTGACCGTTCGTTCTGTTTTTGGTGAGAGGTCACTCGTTGCGAACGCCAGGTCCGAGGTGCTAGTCGTGTGCTACCTTCTCCAGTAGAAGGATGGCGAGTCGTCTTGGGCATTGAAAAGGAATATGTTGTTCTCTATCTCCCAGTCTTCGACTTCGACGCCTCTGCTGTTCGTTTCAGGGTAGCCCCACCTTTCTGAGTGGCTGCTGAAATCGCCTACTACCATGCATGCTGTCTTTGGGATAGATATCGCCTCAAGTGATAGTGAGATATTACTTGGGCAGTATAGGTTGTACAGAAGAATCTGTACTTCGTCACATATGATGAGGACGCCTATGATCTCTACTGCGCCGGCACCTCCTGTTGTTACGTCCGTTTGTTTCGCTGGAATGCTGTTTCGTACCAGCGTGAGAACTTCACATTTGTGCCCCTCTCGATCTAATTTGAAAGATTGATAACCTCTGATCCAGAATCTGTGTTAGACATTTAAGTGCGTCTCTTGTATGCACGCTACGTCGATCTCTTCATCTGCTAGTCACTGTGCTTGCTTAATGTGGTAGAGACCTTCGGCATTCCATTGCATAATGTTTAATCGTCTGTGACCGTTGGCCGCGGTCGCTGATTTGCCAACTCGGGGGACAGGGACCGTCGGTAGCCAAAGATGGGTCCCTTCAAGGCTTGGGACCCAGTGCACGTTCCTGTCCGATGGATCTCCTTCAAGGCTTGGGACCCAGTGCACGTCCTGTCCGATGGATCTCCTTCAAGGCTTGGGATCCAGTCGTAGGAGTTGGGATCTCTAAGTCGTAGCACCATATTGAAATTCTAAAATAGTCGTCATATTCATGTGGAAATCTGGTTCATGCAGCCTTAACATGGGTGTGCTTGGTCACATATTTAGAAATATTTATGTGGAAATCTGGTTCATGCAGCCTTAACATGGATGTGCTTGGTCACATATTTAGAAATATTTATGTGGAAATCTGGTTCATGCAGCCTTAACATGGGTGTGCTTCGTCACATATTTAGAAATATTTATGTGGAAATCTGGTTCATGCAGCCTTAACATGGGTGTGCTTCGTCACATATTTAGAAATATTTATGTGGAAATCTGGTTCATGCAGCCTTAACATGGATGTGCTTGGTCACATATTTAGAAATATTTATGTGGAAATCTGGTTCATGCAGCCTTAACATGGGTGTGCTTCGTCACATATTTAGAAATATTTATGTGGAAATCTGGTTCATGCAGCCTTAACATGGGTGTGCTTCGTCACATATTTAGAAATATTTATGTGGAAATCTGGTTCATGCAGCCTTAACATGGGTGTGCTTCGTCACATATTTAGAAATATTTATGTGGAAATCTGGTTCATGCAGCCTTAACATGGATGTGCTTGGTCACATATTTAGAAATATTTAGATCTTTGGTGCTTATTCTTCGGCAATGTGTTCGGTTTCAACTAGCGTTTACTGGCTCTCCGTCAGGTTTTAGTTGTTCTCAGTTACTGGCTCTCCGTCAGGTTTTGCTTGTTCTCAGTCGACCTTTCAATGCAGCAGGTTGCTATTATCTTTTAGGGTAGCCGCCCTTAGACAACCTTCCCTCCTGTGTTATTGAGCGTCATTTGCCCAGGTCTTTTTTTGGACTACTTGTTTGCCTGCGGTCCAGTTTTGTGTATGGTTTGCTTCACTAGCCTTTGATTGTCCCCAATCAAACTACAAGACAGTAGTGGTCGTCTGCGAGGAGAAACACGGTTCTTGTTCTCTCGATCTCGATGGAAACTACAAGACAGTAGTGGTCGTCTGCGAGGAGAAACACGGTTCTTGTTCTCTCGATGGAAACTACAAGACAGTAGTGGTCGTCTGCGAGGAGAAACACGGTTCTTGTTCTCTCGATGGAAACTACAAGACAGTAGTGGTCGTCTGCGAGGAGAAACACGGTTCTTGTTCTCTCGATGGAAACTACAAGACAGTAGTGGTCGTCTGCGAGGAGAAACACGGTTCTTGTTCTCTCGATGGAAACTACAAGGCAGTAGTGGTCGTCTGCGAGGAGAAACACGGTTCTTGTTCTCTCGATGGAAACTACAAGACAGTAGTGATCGTCTGCGAGGAGAAACACGGTTCTTGTTCTCTCGATGGAAACTACAAGACAGTAGTGATCGTCTGCGAGGAGAAACACGGTTCTTGTTCTCTCGATGGAAACTACAAGACAGTAGTGGTCGTCTGCGAGGAGAAACACGGTTCTTGTTCTCTCGATGGAAACTACAAGGCAGTAGTGGTCGTCTGCGAGGAGAAACACGGTTCTTGTTCTCTCGATGGAAACTACAAGGCAGTAGTGGTCGTCTGCGAGGAGAAACACGGTTCTTGTTCTCTCGATGGAAACTACAAGGCAGTAGTGGTCGTCTGCGAGGAGAAACACGGTTCTTGTTCTCTCGATGGAAACTACAAGGCAGTAGTGGTCGTCTGCGAGGAGAAACACGGTTCTTGTTCTCTCGATGGAAACTACAAGACAGTAGTGGTCGTCTGCGAGGAGAAACACGGTTCTTGTTCTCTCGATGGAAACCCCATCTTCGAGGCTCGACACCGTTTTGTCCACCTCTCGTTTCATTTTGGTGCCCTTTCACACATTTCTGCTTGTGTTTTCGTCCACTGACTGGGCCTACGCCCCTTTTCTTTTCGTCACTTGTGTTCACATTGTTCTACTGGGCGACACCGTAACCATTTGTATCTCTCTGCGAACAGTGTCCAGTTTATCACCATTCGTTAGGAACGTTGTCCACCCTTGCCCTTAAGCGTAGGTGTGGGTGATTTAATTTGCGTTCCAGCATCAGATGAATCACCTAGTCATATTCATGTTTATTTAGTGTAGTAGTGATATCACCTTGTGCTATATTCATGTTTATTTAGTGTAGTCGTGATATCACCTTGTGCTATATTCATGTTTATTTAGTGTAGTCGTGATATCACCTTGTGCTATATTCATGTTTATTTATTGTAGCCGTCATGTTGTCTATCCATCGTTTTCCCTAGGCTCTATAACCTGATCTGATTTTTATGTTGTGCTGTTGTTGGTGGTTGGTTGTATTTCATTCTCATTAAATGTTCGAACCACTGCATTTGTTGTCTTTCAATGTATTCGGTGCATGAAGTTATGCCCGCTCCTCTGCTACTGATTTCACTGCATTTGTTGTCTTTCAATGTATTCGGTGCATGAAGTTATGCCCGCTCCTCTGCTACTGATTTCGTTGTTTCGTATTCTATCTTTCCTGATAACGCACACAGCCTTCCTCAAGAATTTCATTTGACGTAGGGTGAGATACACATTGAAAGCTCATATTTTTAGCTAATAAACAATGGCAGCTCCGTCGTTTTGAATTATACCAAGAACAAAGCACTCAATGTGTTGTTTTCTACTCAACTGGGAATATGCATAATACTTCTGAAGACCTGAGAATTGTGTTCCTTACTTCTTTATGTCCAAGTCTCTTCTGATCGAGTCTTTGATCTCGACAAGTATTGATTTCCAAAGTTTCCTATGCGTGGCCTCTCCCTGCTTGTATCCGGTCCCTACTGCTTCCTTGCTAACCAAACCACGTTACTAAGCGTAAAAAGGTTTTGTTTGTGGGTACACACTTTGATCATGAAAATAAAACTAAAAAATGGAAGAAGTTAAGGAAAAAAATCATGAATAAAAGAACTTAATTATTGTTGATATTTGCAATCCTAAAGAAAGCCTAGACTTTTAAATATTGTAAATGATTGATTGATTGATATCATCATTGCACTTTGGTGAGTAACCATGTGTACTCCGATCTCTTTCTTACACAGGAAGATCTCGGCTTCTGTGCACGAGCTCCGTAGCACCAGTGAGGGTCCCCTGATGTAATTTTGAAGATGATGAAGATTCCCTACCCCTCCCCCACCTGCTGTATATAACATACATGGACAATAGAAATAGAGAAGCAGGAATAGAGGAAGAAAATAATATTTCAGAACTTTTATTTTGCAGATGACCAAGTACTGATTGCAGAAAACGAAGAATCTCTCCAGAACCATTTGAGCTTAGTCAACATCAAGTGTGAGGAGTACAACATGAAAATAAATATAATAAAGTCAGAGACAATGGCAATAATTAGACAACCAGAAAACCTTACAATAAAATTCCAGAACGTAGAAATAAAACAAACAATTGAGGCTAAATACTTAGGAGCAATTTTCCCTGCAGATGGAAGTATCGATAGCGAAATCAGCAATCGTTGCACAAAAGCTAACCTGGGACAGTTAACACCACTGTTATCACATAAAGAGATTCCGTTAAAAACTAAAAGCAAATCAAACGATTTTGTGGCCAACACGATGTTACCAGTGTCAAACATGTCCAACAACAGCAGCTAAATGAGCTGAAAATCATTATTGGAAAAGCATAGTGGAAAATCATAACGACAGAGATGAGGTGTCTTAGAAGAGCTGCAGGTGTGACAATAAGAGACAAAATTAGAAATGAAGAAATCAGAAGGAGACTGGATGTGAAACCAGTTATGCAATTCATTAAAGAACAACAGATTAAATGGTTTGGACACCTGACAAGAATGTCCTGGTATCGCCTACCACAGAGAGCCACACAGAAAAAGTATAATGAGTACAAAGCAAGAGGACGATCACGCAAAAGATGGAGCTACGGCATCAAGAACAGCCTTACGAACATGAATATCAGCTTACAAAGTGCCTTAGAAAAAGCACACACAAGATCACTACGCCCCCAACACTTCTATAAAGGTAAATGGTGGAAGAGAAGAAGAAGAAGATATTTGTCAGGAATTTAATTTCAAATATTTTTCTAATGAATTTTGCTCGGGCAGCCTCTTTCCAGCCTACGCTTCTAAAACTGCTTAGGGTTCTTTTACGTGCTCAGATTGAAAACGGGATCCACGTTTTACGGTCCGTCTCCGATAAGACTAGGAACTGGATCTCACCTACACTGAGATCAAAGATCTCTGGAGGAATATACAGATGGCTCCATGAGGAAGCCAACCTGGTACCTTTGACACAAAAGGCGATCACCTAACCTCTACGCCACGGAGACCCTTCAGAAAAAATGTTCATATGAAGTGTTGGGGGTAGAATATTCACATGAAGTGTTGGGGGTGTATATAACTATATTTTATGCACAACCAAATTCCTAAACTGGACATGTTATGTATTGTCTTAACGTGAAGCCTCCACTTGAATAGAGATTTATGTAATGAGATGACTACAACGTCCTGGTCACTGATCGGTTATTTCCTGGACATGAGTTCTAGTGGGTTTCACTACTACAGTTGTTTTGAGAATCACAGTTGTGTAGTGCCATGTTTCACTACTACAGTTGTTTTGAGAATCACAGTAGTGCAGTGCCATGTTTCACTACTACAGTTGTTTTGAGAATCACAGTTGTGTAGTGCCATGTTTCACTACTACAGTTGTTTTGAGAATCACAGTTGTGCAGTGCCATGTTTCACTACTACAGTTGTTTTGAGAATCACAGTTGTGTAGTGCCATGTACGGAACCCTACAGATCTGATGGTATCAGGCCGGATCAGATCAGTTCTAGAAAACAACCTTTGGGGAGGCTGCGGTAATACTGGGTAAACGAGTGATTTCGACGCGGAGTGTCTGCGATTGAAAATGAGTCCTTGGTCTTCAATGGTTATCAGGTCGACACTGTTTTCATTACGTACCAGAGGGGGTGGGGTATCTTTGGCGTAGAAGTTAGGTACTCGTCTCTCGTGCCAAAAGTACCAGGTTCGCTCCCTCGTAGAGCCAACCTACAGACATCGATTGTCCAGAAATCTTTGATCTCAGTGTAGGTGAGATAGAGTTACTAGTCCTATCGGAGACGGACGATAAAACGTAGGTCCCGTGTTCAATTTGATCACGTAAAAGAACCCTTGTCAGTTTAAGGTGAGTATAACAGACAACCGCTGCCCAGGTAAAATTCATAACAGACATCTGCTGCCCAGGTAAAATTCATAACAGACAACCGCTGCCCAGGTAAAATTCATAACAGACAACCGCTGCCCAGGTAAAATTCATAACAGACAACCGCTGCCCAGGTAAAATTCATAACAGACAACCGCTGCCCAGGTAAAATTCATAACAGACAACCGCTGCCCAGGTAAAATTCATAACAGACAACCGCTGCCCAGGTAAAATTCATAACAGACAACCGCTGCCCAGGTAAAATTCATAACAGACAACCGCTGCCCAGGTAAAATTCATAACAGACAACCGCTGCCCAGGTAAAATTCATAACAGACAACCGCTGCCCAGGTAAAATTCATAACAGACAGCGCACCGGTAAAATTCATAACAGACAAATCGCTGCCCAGGTAAAATTCATAACAGACAAATCGCTGCCCATGTAAAATTCATAACAGACAACAGCTTCCCAGGTAAAATTCATAACAGACAACAGCTTCCCAGGTAAAATTCATAACAGACAACCGCTGTCATGTAAAATTCAGAAAACATTATTTAAAATAAAAATATTTTACAAAATATCTTCATCATTTTCAAAAGGCTCTCATCGGTGCTACGGAGTTGGTGCACCGCCGCTGTGATCTGTATGTGTTAGAAAGAGATGGGAGAAGACATAGTTACTCATGGAAATACAATGGTAATTGTCCTAACAATTATCTTCTTTGAGCGATTCACATCGACCACTTGTTTAACCACCTTTGTGATGTGTACGTGATCTGAGTCAAAGAGCGATTGTACGTTATGCCATTTAGGCGCCTACAAGTAGGCCAGAATATCCGATTTCTGCGACACTTTTTATTTACTAGGGTAGCTTCCTAGGCCCCTACCTCAGTCGTCTATTACGACATGCCTTGTTGGTTGAAGTGTTACTATTTCTTGCTAAACTTTGCGGGCCCGGCAACTCACGGATCATTCAATCAATGGATCACTCAATCACTCAATCACTCAATCAATCAATCAATCAATGGATCACTCAATCACTCAATCACTCAATCAATCAATCAATCAACTAATCAATCAATCACTCAATCACTCAATCAATCAATCAACTAATCAATCAATCACTCAATCACTCAATCAATCAATCAACTAATCAATCAATCACTCAATCAATCGATCACTCAATCATGCAATCAATGGATCACTCAATCACTCAATCAATCAATCACTCAATCAATCAATACTACCGACTATCACCAACAAACATTATCCTACTGTTTCTGTTGTTTGATGAGAAATTTCTACAACAGTTTCTACATCAGTTTCAATCAAACGAAAATGTTGCCTTCTAGAAATAGCTCACAAAATAATATTACTACAATAATTATATTATTATATTTGAAGCTTTTATAAAATAATATTACTACAATAATTATGTTGTTATATTTGAAGCTTTTATAAAATAATATTACTACAATAATTATATTGTTATATTTGAAACTTTTATAAAATAATATTACTACAATAATTATGTTGTTATATTTGAAGCTTTTATAAAATAATATTACTACAATAATTATGTTGTTATATTTGAAGCTTTTATAAAATAATATTACTACAATAATTATATTATTATATTTGAAGCTTTTATAAAATAATATTACTACAATAATTATATTATTATATTTGAAGCTTTTATAAAATAATATTACTACAATAATTATATTATTATATTTGAAGCTTTTATAAAATAATATTACTACAATAATTATATTGTTATATTTGAAGCTTTTATAAAATAATATTACTACAATAATTATATTGTTATATTTGAAGCCTTTATAAAATAATATTACTACAATAATTATATTGTTATATTTGAAGCTTTTATAAAATAATATTACTACAATAATTATATTGTTATATTTGAAGCTTTTATAAAATAATATTACTACAATAATTATATTGTTATATTTGAAGCTTTTATAAAATAATATTACTACAATAATTATATTGTTATATTTGAAGCTTTTATAAAATAATATTACTACAATAATTATATTATTATATTTGAAGCTTGTTATCAATTGAACTCATTCAATATTTCATTTTCTCTGTTTCAGTTTTCATAATTTCAAAATTCACAGCAAGTTTATCTTCACGATTAAATGTGATATCATATGTTAACAACACGAAAACTCACTGTGTTCTGTCTCCAATATGTTTTATCTGTGCTAGTTGTTATATATGTTTTATCTGAGCTAGTTTTATATATGTTTATCTGGCTAGTTGTTATATATGTTTTATCTGGCTAGTTGTTATATATGTTATTTATCAAAGACATGTTGTACATGTGCTAGTTGTTATATTGTTTTATCAAGACATGTTGTACAAATAATTGCTGAGATGAAACCACAAATAAGAGATATAGAAAATGTAACTTTAAACCATCACCTACACCTACACCATACACCTGTTGAGTAGTTCTGGTCAGATAGATAGTTGAGTAGTGTCTGGTCGATAGATTAGAGAACCCATTATTTAAACACATACTATTGAGTAGTGTCTGGTCAATGGATTAGTTGAGTAGTGTCTTCAATGGATTGTTGAGTAGTGTCTAGTCAATGGATTTGTTGAGTAGAGTCTGGTCAATGGATTGTTGAGTAGTTCTGTAATGGATTAGTTGAGCTAGTGTCTGGTAATGGATTGTTGAGTAGTGTCTGGTCGATAGATTAGTTGAGTAGTGTCTGGTCAGATGGATTAGAGACTCATTATTTAACACATCCCTATGAGTAGTGTCTGGTCGATGGATTAGTTAAGTAGTGTCTGGTCGATGGATTAGTTGAGTAGTGTCTGGTCGATGGTTAGTTGAGTAGTGTCTGGTCAGAATGGATTAGTTGAGTAGTGTCTGGTCGAATGAATTAGTTGAGTAGTGTCTGGTTGAATGGATTAGTTGAGTAGTGTCTGGTCGAATGGATTAGTTGAGTAGTGTCTGTCAGATAGATTGTTGAGTAGTGTCTGGTCGATGTTAGAGACCCATTATTTAAACAATACATATTGAGTAGTGTCTGGTCGAATAGATTAGAGAACCCATTATTTAAACACATACACCTATTGAGTAGTGTCTGGTCGAATGGATTAGTTCAGTAGTGTCTGGTCGAATGGATTAGAGAACCCATTCGGAAGACCAGGGTTCGATACCCGGTAAGGTCAAAGAAACTTTTTATGTTGGTGGCATAAAGAAAAATATCATAACCTCAAAAGTTTTGCGCTGACTGCACTAGCAATGTGACCATAAAATACCTCATACTTATGTTTTCATAGTTCTACACTACACTAGTGATGTGACCATTAAATACCTCATACTTATGTTTTCATAGTTCTACACTACACTAGTGATCAACTTTCCTGTGGAAAGGTCCCAGGCCCGTTCAATACCAGCCGACATATATAAAGAAGGTGGTTCGATCCTAATAGAAAAGCTACATATGATCTTTGAGCAAATATGGCATAGTGAGTCAATACTTCAAGATTTCAAGGATACGCGTCAAATAATACATCTATATAAACGAACATTGAAAGCTACTATAATCTTTGAGCAATATGGCATAGTATCAATACTTCAAGATTTCGGACGCGTCATAATACATCTATAAACGTAAGGTGATCGCCAAACATGTAAGAAAAGCTACATAATCTTGAGCAATATGACATGTGAGTCAATTTCAGATTTCAAGGACGCGTCAATATCATCTATATAAACGTAGTGATCGCCAAACATGAACAACATCAGGCATCTCTTTGCTTCAATAGCAGAAGATATTGTCCAGAATCATGCTAAACCGCCTCACGGCTCATCTCGAAGGTGGTGGACTCCTTCCTGAAAGTCAATGTGGCTTTCGGAGTAATCGTGGTACCAGTGACATGGTGTTCGCTATCAGACAGTTGCAAGAGAAATGTCAAGAACAGCACCGTGACCTGTACACAGTTTTCATTGACCTAACAAGGGCGTTCGACACTGTTAGCAGAGAGGGTCTATGGTTGATCATGGAGAAATACGGCTGCCACATAAATTTATAAATCTGGTGCTGCAACTCCACGATGGTATGCAAGCAAGAGTCCAGGATAGCGGCGTACTGTCAGATCCCTTTCCAGTCTCAAACGAGTTAAGCAAGGATGCGTTCTTGCACCCACGCTGTTCAGCGTGATGCTCTCTGCCATGTTGACCGATGCCTTCTGTGACGGGAGTACAGGAATCGACATCAAGTACCGTATCGACGGCGAAGTGTTTAATCTAAGGAGGCTCCAAGCTAAAACAAAGGTCAAAACCTACAACATCAGAGATCTTCTGTTCGCTGATGATTGTGCACTAAGTGCCGGCTCTGAAGTCGGAACTGCAAAATCTCATGAATAAATTCTCCACAGCATGTTCAAACTTTGGTCTCACGATCAACACGGAGAAAACTGAAGTGATGTATCAACCAGCCCCTGGCAACGACTACAAGGAACCTATGATTATGATAAATGGTACCAAACTGAAAGCTGCACATAGGTTCACATACCTGGGCAGCACACTTTCACAAAATGTAAACATAGATGATGAGGTGAACTCCAGAATATCCATGGCTAGCAGTTCGTTTGGTAGATTGTACGCCAATGTCTGGCACAGGGGGTGGTATCAATCTTCAGACCAAGCTAAATGTATACAGAGCTGCAGTGCTCCCAGTACTGCTATATGCCAGTGAGACATGGACTGATTACACCCGTCATGCTAAGAAGCTGAACGATTTTCACACAAATTGTCTAAGAAAGCTGCTGAAAATCAAGTGGCAAGACAAGATCCCAGATACCACTGTTCTTGACAGAGCTGGTATTCCCAGTATTAACACCATACTTATGAAACACCAACTTCGCTGGGCAGGACATCTCGTCCGCATGCCTGATTACAGGATGCCAAAGATATTATTCTACAGTGAAATGTCGAGTGGCAAACGCTCCCGAGGGGCCAAAGAAGAGATTCAAAGACACGCTTAAGTCCTCTCTAAAATCCTTCGAAATCAAGATTGATACCTGGGAAAAAGCTGCACAGGACCGAACATCTTGGCGTTCACTCCTACGAAAGGGTGCAAAATCCTGTGAGGCAGCACGTCAAGCAGCATCAGTACTGCGTAGACAAAAGAAAGACCAGTGCACATGAGTCCCAGACTGTAGCAACAATCTCATGCCCACACTGTCCACGACTCTTCAAGGCACGCATCGGACTGACAAGTCACCTACGTGTCCATTGACTGATATTACATTTTGTTTGTTGGATGAAGTAACTATGTGGTTATAATCATATTTGATTGACGAACATTATTAGTGATACGACCATTAAATACCTCAGATTTATGTTTTCACAGTACTACACTACACTAGTGATGTGACCATTAAATATCTCAGACTTATGTTTTCACAGTTCTACACTGCACTACAAAAGGGGTATTACACGCAGTAACGGAATATCGGTCTCAATTTCATGGAAGAGATTGAGCGAGTTGCCGAGTACAGAGCCTTATGGAGACATTACTTGTAGGCTCTATGTAACGTATGAGAGGAATTAACTTTACTTGCAGGCTCTATGTAACGTATGAGAGGAATTAACATTGAAGACATATATTGTCAATGTAACAATGTACTGACATGACTCAGTTCTGATGGCTTCCCTATGAGAAATCAGATCTGATACCACACGACGATATAACTCCAGATAATTCTGATGGCTTCCCTATAATTAGCCAGTATAATGGATTTCGTCATGTTACAAAATACACAATCCAGTATACCAACATAGATGAGTTAATGGGTACCAACACAGATGAGTTAATGCGTACCAACACAGATGAGTTAATGGGTAACAACACAGATGAGTTAATGGGTAACAACACAGATGAGTTAATGGGTAACAACACAGATGAGTTAATGGGTTAACTGTTTAATGATGAATCAGCAATAAATCCATATCAAGTTATACGTCAAATTCCACTAGAGAAGATAGTGGCCAGAAAGGTAATGTGTCACTTGGAGAATGATCACATTCTCCTGACACTTTGGTAGCTACCGGCCAATGAAAGGGACATGGAACAATGCTGGCACGTTTGCATATGATGTTTATGAAGGCTTCCAATCCAAGCAAGAGACTGTTGCTGTGGCCATCGACTTGGAGGATGCTTAAAACAAGGTGAATTATTCAATAACGGTGCGCTCTTTGATTAAATGTAAAGTTAATCCTTGGCTGGTAAACTGGATAGCTGCTTCTTTAATGGAGAGAACCGTTGCACTCCGTTTAGGAACATGGACATCGGATCCTGCTCGTATATGCCCGGGATTACCCCAGGGTTCTCCTCTATCACCCGTGTTGTTTAATATTTACACAGCAAATGTAGCTAAAATTCAGCCAACCGGATTGGGTCGGACATTGACATTTGCAGATGATATCTTAATATATAGGACTGGGTCAGATAGACGAGAGATGGTTGACAACATTCAGAAAACATTGCATACCATCTCGGGTTGGTGTAGAAAGTCTCGCTCTCAGGTCAATCCTGAAAAAGCGTGTATGTTGTGGTGCTCGTTGAATAATCACATCGTCAAGGCTGACCTACCCTGTGTAATCTTTGATGAACATACCATCGAGCGCAGAGACAGGCTTCGCTATCTTGGAATAACCTTTGATCGTAGTCTATCTTTCAAACACCATATTGAACAGACGATACAACGGTGCAAGCGTGGTCTTGCGGCTCTCAAAGTTATGGTGGCCGCACACCTTGAGCAGAGACTACTTGCCCTTTGTTCGATCGACTGGTAATGTCAGTGGTAGATTACGGACTCGGAATTCTTACGATATCAAGATCACAATGTGAACGACTCGAACGGGTTCAGAATGAAGGTATGCGTATAGTTCTGGGCTGCACTAGAGATACCCCATTGTGAAGATGAGATATATGCTTGGCCTTCTGTCACTACGCTCCCGTCATGCAATCGCCCAAACCAAGGCATATATGCGGGTTACTTTGGATAAGAGACATCCACTTCACAAGAACACTAATGATGTTAAGGGCACGAGAATCAAGCGTGGCATGTCGTGGATGGCCCAGGCTGAGAGAACGATTGGCCAGGTGACTACGGTTGCGACTCTACCAAAAGGGAAGAATGGATCCCAACAGATGGAAGCATGATGAACTATCTCAACGTTATCATTACTCTTGGAAGAGAATGTAGAGATTGGGGCAACATGAAGGCTGATCTCGCAGTTAAGCAGCTGATAGAAGATAATGCAAGGGATGATGATGTTGTTGTATATACCGATGGGTCGGTTCAACGTGGTGAGAAATCCGGCTGGGGTTTCTTGGCTAATGCGCATGGTAGGGTTGTTGCAGAGCGAAGTGGGGCATACAGGACAACTACTTCTAGTATGAGGATGGAGGTTGAGGCCGTTACTGCTGCCCTCCATTGGATTTCTGGGACTTCATTTACTGGGGCAGTTGTTGTATCTGACTCTCAGTCGATGCTTCACAAGATCCAGAAGGGCAGGTTTCAGTATGAGTGGATGTCGTCTATAGAAGTTTATAACCTCCAGCGGCTTACGTGGATATACTGTCCTGGGCATGCGGGTGTTTACGGTAATGAGAGAGCGGACAGGCTTGCATCAACAGCATCGATTGTTGGGGAGTTGACGATGGATAAGGGGTATATTCTTCGGTCTCTTCGAGACTCTCTGTTGGATGAGGACACTAAAATCGATGTTGAATCGATCAAGCGATTTAAGCAGTTTGGAATTACCCGTTGTTCAAGTCGAACTGGATGCCTGAGAGGCAGAGTGAGAGTGTGTTTAATCAGCGAGCCACAGGAACCATCAGTATGCATACTCTTCGATATCTGTTGGGGAGATTGAGCACCTATGGGTTTGCCCGGAGTGCAATGACGTCAGTTTAGTAACCAACCAACCAATAACCAATAACCAATAACCAATTCCTTGCGCTAGATCAACAAGAAAGTGTCCACTATTTTATACCTTTCTCTCTGCTTCAAGCGTCACCTCCTTTCTTCTATTTTCTTATCTGCAATCCTCTTTTGCTTCACAGTGTCAGGATAAGAAGAGATTTCTAGAACGAGAAATTTATAAATAGTGTCTTTCGTTGCCTCTGTTATCTCTCGGTCTCGGTCCACGTTGTGCTTGGCCGGCTTTTTGCTTTGTATCCATTGTATACAAAGCAAATTGACATTGTCCTTTGAGGTGCACTGTCTGTTAGTAATTTGTTATGTGCCGAACCATTTAATTTGTTATTTCTTGAGGAAGTTCAGTACTGATGTTGTTTCTTGATGAAGTTCTGTACTGATGTTGTACCCTTTTTTTCCCTCCATGTGATCATATGTTTCTCCTTTTTTTCTGCAGGCCGGACGGTTTAACATCTGATTGCTTCAGTTCAAATGTATAGCAATCAGTGGATGAAATGAGAACGTGATTTGTCCCAAGCAGTGAAGAGCAACAATTGATACTTGCCAATACAAGTAAGAAATATAATAGTTTGTTAGACGCTTCTGATATCGTTTTCATATCACAGTCAGACAATCGGAATGAACACAAAGAGATATATTGAAAAATCAATAACATGGCTTGAAGCTATAGAGAGATGATTTTATAGAGAAATGCTAACAATCAGACAAACAGGAGAACAACATGGCGAGATTTTAGACAAGATTTTCTGTTAGTAAATAAATGATAACAAATAATATTTCATTCAATGTTGTTCGGACGTTGGATGGTCTGATATCATGGTTTGACAAGAGATCGACGTCAGAACTGATATACTGCACCAGGTAGACAGAGTTGTTCACAGACATGATTGCATAAGCCGACAATCATGCCACTTGATTGATTGAAATTTAGAGAATGTATAGAGAGATAACTGCTGTTTTATTCTGAGATAAAGCGTCTTGTTGAATAATGAACAATACAACATACAACAATGATCTATCTACCTGTTTAATAATGAACAATACAACAATGATCTATCTACCTGTTTAATAATGAACAATACAACAATGATATATCTACCTGTTTAATAATGAACAATACAACAATGATCTATCTACCTGTTTAATAATGAACAATGCAACAATGATATATCTACCTGTTGAATAATGAACAATGCAACAATGATATATCTACTTGTTGAATAATGAACAATACAACAATGATCTATCTACCTGTTTAATAATGAACAATGCAACAATGATCTATCTACCTGTTGAATAATGAACAATGCAACAATGATATATCTACTTGTTGAATAATGAACAATGCAACAATGATATATCTACCTGTTGAATAATGAACAATACAACAATGATATATCTACCTGTTGAATAATGAACAATGCAACAATGATATATCTACCTGTTGAATAATGAACAATGCAACAATGATATATCTACTTGTTGAATAATGAACAATGCAACAATGATATATCTACTTGTTGAATAATGAACAATGCAACAATGATATATCTACCTGTTTAATAATGAACAATGCAACAATGATATATCTACCTGTTGAATAATGAACAATGCAACAATGATATATCTACCTGTTGAATAATGAACAATGCAACAATGATATATCTACCTGTTTAATAATGAACAATGCAACAATGATATATCTACTTGTTGAATAATGAACAATACAACAATGATATATCTACTTGTTGAATAATGAACAATACAACAATGATATATCTACTTGTTGAATAATGAACAATACAACAATGATATATCTACTTGTTGAATAATGAACAATGCAACAATGATATATCTACTTGTTTAATAATGAACAATGCAACAATGACATATCTACTTGTTGAATAATGAACAATACAACAATGATATATCTACCTGTTTAATAATGAACAATGCAACAATGATATATCTACTTGTTGAATAATGAACAATACAACAATGATATATCTACTTGTTGAATAATGAACAATGCAACAATGATATATCTACTTGTTGAATAATGAACAATGCAACAATGATATATCTACTTGTTGAATAATGAACAATACAACAATGATATATCTACTTGTTGAATAATGAACAATACAACAATGATATATCTACTTGTTGAATAATGAACAATACAACAATGATATATCTACTTGTTGAATAATGAACAATACAACAATGATATATCTACTTGTTGAATAATGAACAATACAACAATGATATATCTACTTGTTGAATAATGAACAATACAACAATGATCTATCTACTTGTTGAATAATGAACAATGCAACAATGATATATCTACTTGTTGAATAATGAACAATACAACAATGATATATCTACTTGTTGAATAATGAACAATACAACAATGATAGATCTACTTGTTGAATAATGAACAATGCAACAATGATATATCTACCTGTTTAATAATGAACAATGCAACAATGATATATCTACCTGTTTAATAATGAACAATGCAACAATGATAGATCTACTTGTTGAATAATGAACAATGCAACATACAACAATGATATATCTACTTGTTGAATAATGAACAATACAACAATGATAGATCTACTTGTTGAATAATGAACAATACAACAATGATATATCTACTTGTTGAATAATGAACAATGCAACAATGATATATCTACCTGTTTAATAATGAACAATGCAACAATGATATATCTACCTGTTTAATAATGAACAATGCAACAATGATATATCTACTTGTTGAATAATGAACAATGCAACAATGATATATCTACTTGTTGAATAATGAACAATGCAACAATGATATATCTACCTGTTTAATAATGAACAATGCAACAATGATATATCTACCTGTTTAATAATGAACAATGCAACAATGATATATCTACTTGTTGAATAATGAACAATGCAACAATGATATATCTACTTGTTGAATAATGAACAATGCAACAATGATATATCTACTTGTTGAATAATGAACAATGCAACAATGATATATCTACTTGTTGAATAATGAACAATACAACATACAACAATGATATATCTACTTGTTGAATAATGAACAATGCAACAATGATATATCTACCTGTTTAATAATGAACAATGCAACAATGATATATCTACCTGTTTAATAATGAACAATGCAACAATGATATATCTACTTGTTGAATAATGAACAATACAACATACAACAATGATATATCTACTTGTTGAATAATGAACAATACAACATACAACAATGATATAGTTATATAAGACAAAGTACCAACATCGGCAAGTACAAAATATGAATTGGTTATTGGTTATTGGTTATTGGTTATTGGTTATTGGTTATTGGTTACTAAACTGACGCCATTTCACTCCGGGCAGACCCATAGGTGCTCAGTCTTCCCCACCCCACCCCCAACAGATATCGAAGAGTATGTCGCCCGTGTGGTGCCGGGGCCCTCAAGGGAAGCAAAGAATAGTACCACTGCAACCTAGAAGGCATGTCGTAAAAGGCGACTGATGTTGGCCCTAGGGATGCTACCCTAGTAAACAAAAAGCAGCTCAGAAATCGGATGTGCAGGCCTACTTGTAGGCACATAACTGGAACAACGTACAATCGCTCTTAGGCTCAGATCACATACAAATCACACAGAGTGTTTGAGAAGTGGTCGATATGGAGCGTTCGAAGAAAAAGAAATATGTATACTGATGGTTCCCGTGGTTCACTGATTAAACACACTCCTCAATCTGCCCCTCAGACATCCAATTCTAACCGTACAATGGGTAACTCCAAACTGCTTAAATCGCTTGATCGATTCAACATCTATTTCAGTGTCTTCATTCAACACACAGTCGCGAAGAGATCGAAGAATATCCCCTTATCCATCTTCAACTTCCCAACAATCGATGCTGTTGATGCAAGCATGTCAGATCTCTCATTACCGTAAACACCCGCATGTCCAGGACAGTAGATCCATGTAAACCTCTGGAGGTTAGAAACTTCTATAGACGACATCCAGCCATACTGAAATCAAGAATAATGAAATAAAACATGAAATAACGATGTGACTGAAACAAGAAAGAAACTCAATTCCATTACATTTGCATATGAGCAGAATATACGCTTAGGAAAATATGTGATCCTTCCGGAATTGAAACAGGGGAGGAATGGATTGCTGTGCCACCTCAATTTCCGACTGCTTTCACGTTATTACATCTATTAAGAAAACTGCGAACAAAATAATCTATCACTGCTAAATGTGGAGGTGGAGGCTCTCTTGAATGACATCATCAATGATACAGATGTGGTTATTTACACCGATGGTTCAGTCATTCGCTAACAACGCTGTGCGTGGGTTTTTCAGCACGCTCAGGAGGAAAAATAATAAGAGAGGCCAGTGGGCCTACGCAACAACCACAAGTAGTTTGACAATGGAGGTTCGGGCGGTTACGGAGGCGGTGAACTGGTTGGCATCTCACAATTACTCTCGTGTTTTCATACTCAGTGACTCCATGAGCATGATTCGTAAGGTCGAATCAGGTATGGTGAGACGCAACTGGGTGGAGGTATTGGTACAGACAATGATCAGAGAAATCACCTTTATTTTTGTCCCTGGGCACGCAGGAGTTAGGGGTAATGAACGAGCTGATAGATTGGCTGGCTTGGCTACAATATCAGAGGGAGCTGCCATGGATCGTAGTGACATTCTTCACGCATTGAGATAGTCTTTCCAAACAGAGGAGTTTCAGGGCTGTGAATCCCACTCACTGACCAGATTGAAAGAGATAGGTGTCAATATTGGTGCAGCCCGAAAAGAACGACATACTAGATATGCAAATAGATTGATTAATCAACATCGAACTGGCGTGTCGGGTCGCTGGACGCTGCTGGATTTGCTGAGGCGGAGATCGGAGCACCTATGGACGTGTCCGGAATGCTATGATGATAGTCCTCATATAACTGATAACTGATGAGCAGAATTCATGTCTATTGTAAAGTTGTGGCAAGAAAAAAACAGATTTCATTTTGACAAATTAATAGAGGAGCATGATCAAATGTGTTTGAGACTGCCACCTAGACCATTCCCACTAAAGCCAATTCCGTCAGTTAAGCCAAAGTAATGGTCAGTTTTAAAAATAGTAAAAATCTTTTCATACGTTGATGAGGTATTTTCATACGTTGATGAGGTATTTCCATACGTTGATGAGGTATTTTTCATACGTTGATGAGGTATTTTTCATACGTTGATGAGGTATTTTTCAAGTTGATGAGGTATTTTTCATACGTTGATGAGGTATATTTTCATACGTTGATGGTATTTCTCATACGTTGATGGTAATTTTCATACGTTGATAAGGTATTTCATGTTGATGAGGTATTTCTAGCATGTGAGAGGTATTTCATACGTTGATGAGGTATTTTTCATACGTTGATAAGAGGATTTTCATACGTTGATGAGTATTTTCATACGTTGATGAGGATTTTTCATACGTTGATGAGGTATTTTCAACGTTGATGAGGTATTTTCAAACGTTGATAAGGTATTTTCATACATTGATGAATTATTTGTCATACGTTGCGATGAGTATTTCTCATACGTTGATGAGGTATTTTCATACGTTGATGATGTATTTTTCATATGTTGATGAGGTATTTTTCATACGTTGATGAGGTATTTCATATGTTGATGAGGTATTTTTCATATGTTGATGAGGTATTTCTCATACGTTGATGAGGTATTTTTCATACGTTGATGAGGTGTTTCTCATACGTTGATGAGGATTTCAACGTTGATGAGGTATTTTCATACATTGATGAGGTATTTTCATACATTGATGAGGTATTTTTCATACGTTGATGAGGTATTTTTCATACGTTGATGAGTATTTCATACTGATGACGTATTTGTATACGTTGATGAGGTATTTTCATACGTTGATGAGGTATTTTTCATACGTTGATGATGTAATTTTCAATGTTGATGAGTATTTTTCATATGTTGATGAGAGTATTTCTCATCGTTGATGAGGTTTTCATACGTTGATGAGGATTTCTCGATACGTTGATGAGGTATTTCCATACGTTGATGGGTATTTTCATACATTGATGAGGTATTTTTCATACGTTGATGAGGTATTTTTCATACGTTGATGAGGTATTTTCATACGTAGATGAGGCATTTTGCATACTTGATGAGGTATTTTCAAAACGTTGATGAGGATTTCATACGTTGATGACGTATTTTTCATACGTGATGAGGATTTTCTACGTTGATGAGGTATTTTTCATACGTTGATAGGTATTTCTCATACGTTGATGAGGCATTTCTCATACGCTGATGAGGTATTTTTCATACGTTGATGAGGTATTTTTCATACGTTGATGAGGTATTTTCATACGTTGATAGGATTTCTCATACGTTGATGAGGCATTTCTCATACGCTGATGAGGTATTTTCAATGCTGATGAGGTATTTTTCATACGTTGATGAGGTATTTCTCATACGTTGATGAGGCATTTCTCATACGCTGATGAGGTATTTTTCATACGTTGATGAGGTATTTTTCATACGCTGATGAGGTATTTTTCATACGTTGATGATGCATTTCTCATACGCTGATGAGGTATTTTTCATACGTTGATGAGGTATTTTTCATACGCTGATGAGGCATTTCTCATACGTTGATGAGGTATTTTTCATACGTTGATGAGGTATTTTTCATACGTTGATGAGGTATTTTTCATACGTTTATGAGGTATTTTTCATACGCTGATGAGGTATATTGAGTAACTCGGGGAGTCAAGGTACAAGGAAGGCGCGCCAGGATTGAGAGGTGGCTCTAATCCCTGCTCTCACCTCCAAGTGGTGAACCTAGTAACAGACGGTAGTTCAGGTCTGGCTAAGAAGGCAGGTGCCGTGGGAGAGCTACTCTGGGGCATGTGGAGATGCAAAGGTAGTCATGCTTGATGGGAGAGATGCAAAGGTAGTCATGCTTGATGGGAGAGATGCAAAGGTAGTCATGCTTGATGGGATTCGCTCGCAACACAGACGAGTGAACTCCCAGAGTGACTATTAATGATCGCCTCTCCCGTACAATGGGAAAAGCTAGAACGATGATACATGTGAAACCTTGCGGGGTGGAGCTCGGAGCCCGTACATTCTCTTTCTTGATGCACTTCTCTTGAGCCGATGAGCATGCCGGGTGATGAGTTCCATCTACGTGTCCGCAAGATGGTCTACATAGGTCAAAAGTCTAGCCCTGTCAAAAACGCATAAAAAACCATCGAGGGGACGTTGACCCGCGTGTGGCGGAATTCGAGCCCAAGCATGCTCTCGCTTGATACGCCTCTCTAGAGCCGATGAGTATGCTGGGAGCCGAGTTGAGTTGCACGTGGGCATGATGGGGCGAAACTCGGATGTTGCCCCTCGAAGTCGGACAGCCCAGAGGAAATTGACGGAAACGGTGAGGTAGTCACCAGGGCAGAGCGAGCGCGGACGTTGCAAGGGTGGCACCACATGGGGCGAAACCCGAGACCCTATCTCATGGGTGGGGAACCGGGTTGAGTCACAGAAGGTGACAGCCCAGGCAAATGTGTGTACGACATGGAAGGTACGAAAAATGTGACGGAAAACTTCGATGGTGGCAGGGCATCAGGGCAGAGCTAGCACTTACGCTGGCAAAGTCATAGTGGGCCCCATCGAGGGGAAGGCCGACACGGCAAGAGGGTGTGTCCCCCCACATGAGTAGAACTGCGTGTTTCCGCTCGCAGGGAACTACTGTTGCCTTGTAGTTTTGATTGGGGACAATCAAAGCCTAGCGTAATAAACACAAACAAACCTGAACGGGCGGCAAACTAAGATGTTCATTAAAACGACCGGCTTTGCTGGGCAGGTGGCGTTCATAAGCCCGGGAGGGCACGCCGTCTAAGGGTCGCTGCCCTGAAAGAAAATGGCAACCCACTGCCTTGTGGGTTACGGCTGGGGACAGTCAAAGGCTAGCGGAGAGCGAACCGCACACAATAGCTGGCTGAAATCGAGCACCCCACCCAAGGATAAGCAACTGTGCTCAAAAAGGTACTGAAGGTTGGTGCACGTACATTACGTTCTGATGTTTTGGCTATTTATATATCACAATAGAATGATAAAAATGACCTTAGAACGATCTTGAGAAAAGAGAGAGAGAGAGAGTAACTCGGTGTTAGACCAGTATTTTTCATTGACCTTCGGCTCACGATGGATAATGTGGTCAACATCATGTCGGCCGCCTTTACTTCCTAGTTTTTTTTCCCTCTTACCCAATTCAGGCTAGGTCGACCAGTCAGCCGTTACGGTCGGAAACAATTCCACAAAGGAAAGTTGATTGCTAAAGACGAAAAAAAAGTTCAAATTGTTCACTGTCACGATACTGAAGAATAATGTGATATCATAAATTAGCCAAGTTTACTGAAAGAAATGTGAGGTCTATGTATTAACAGAAGAAAGAGACTAGTGGAGAATTCATTGTTCGCATTTCATTCAAGCGAGATCATCCATCAATCTACAAGCGAGATCATCCATCAATCTACTAGCGAGATCATCCATCAATCTACTAGCGAGATCATCCATCAATCTACTAGCGAGATCATCCATCAATCTACTAGCGAGATCATCCATCAATCTACTAGACTCTTCTGACACTAAATAAGGTAAAAAACTAATTCTCTTTATTCGTTGCTTCCATTGCGGGCCGCCCGCATACACGGGCGTCTGACTCTAAATAAAGTGATAAACCTAATTCTCTATATTTTTTAAACTAACCCTTTAGTATGTTGTTTCTTAATTTCATTTATAAAAAAAGAATCATTTTAATTTATCTGATAGTAATTAAATATATCTCATTTATTCTAACATTAAAGATATCCCATTTATTCTAATATTAAAGATATCTCATTTATTCTAATATTAAAGATATCTCATTTATTCTAATATTAAAGATATCTCATTTATTCTAATATTAAATATATCTCATTTATTCTAATATTAAAGATATCTCATTTATTCTAACATTAAAGATATCTCATTTATTCTAACATTAAAGATATCTCATTTATTCTAATATTAAAGATATCTCATTTATTCTAACATTAAAGATATCTCATTTATTCTAACATTAAAGATATCTCATTTATTCTAACATTAAATATATCTCATTTATTCTAACATTAAAGATATCTCATTTATTCTAATATTAAAGATATCTAATTTATTCTAATATTAAAGATATCTCATTTATTCTAACATTAAAGATATCTCATTTATTCTAACATTAAAGATATCTCATTTACTCTAACATTAAAGATATCTCATTTACTCTAATATTAAAGATATCTCATTTATTCTAATATTAAAGATATCTCATTTATTCTAATATTAAAGATATCTCATTTATTCTAACATTAAAGATATCTCATTTATTCTAACATTAAAGATATCTCATTTATTCTAACATTAAAGATATCTCATTTATTCTAATATTAAAGATATCTCATTTATTCTAATATTAAAGATATCTCATTTATTCTAACATTAAAGATATCTCATTTATTCTAACATTAAAGATATCTCATTTATTCTAATATTAAAGATATCTCATTTATTCTAACATTAAAGATATCTCATTTATTCTAATATTAAAGATATCTCATTTATTCTAACATTAAAGATATCTCATTTATTCTAACATTAAAGATATCTCATTTACTCTAACATTAAAGATATCTCATTTACTCTAATATTAAAGATATCTCATTTATTCTAATATTAAAGATATCTCATTTATTCTAATATTAAAGATATCTCATTTATTCTAACATTAAAGATATCTCATTTATTCTAACATTAAAGATATCTCATTTATTCTAACATTAAAGATATCTCATTTATTCTAATATTAAAGATATCTCATTTATTCTAATATTAAAGATATCTCATTTATTCTAACATTAAAGATATCTCATTTATTCTAACATTAAAGATATCTCATTTATTCTAATATTAAAGATATCTCATTTATTCTAACATTAAAGATATCTCATTTATTCTAATATTAAAGATATCTCATTTATTCTAACATTAAAGATATCTCATTTATTCTAACATTAAAGATATCTCATTTACTCTAACATTAAAGATATCTCATTTACTCTAATATTAAAGATATCTCATTTATTCTAATATTAAAGATATCTCATTTATTCTAATATTAAAGATATCTCATTTATTCTAATAGTAAAGATATCTCATTTATTCTAACATTAAAGATATGACTATGCTACCAACAGAAGCTATGCTACCAACAGAAGCTATGCTACCAACAGAAGCTGTGCTACCAATAGAAGCTATGCTACCAACAGAAGCTATGCTACCAACAGAAGCATGCCATGTGACCGATTATATATATCTTCCTCTTGTACCGTTATACGCTGCATAGAAATTGCAAACAATTTCTTCATACCACTCTGTCCTGGGCAGCTCGCTCAATTTATTCTTGCCTCTCTCAGCTAAGTACGTTTCAGTGTTTCTTTTGGGCATCCCTTCTTTCATGAACCATGTGCATACCACTTTAACGTCTGCTGTGGTACTCTGATAATTTCTTATCAATGTGTGCCCAATATATTTCCATCTTTTCTTTCTATAACAGTTGCTACTAGTGTTTTAACAGACATTTCTCTCACTTCATAACTTCTCTTGAATTTGTCTTATTGAATGTTCATTATTTTTTCGCAGACATCTATTTGTAAATACATTCAACTTGCTTTCTATATCTTCAGTCATTTTCTAACTCTCGCTGGCATATGTTAGGATTGATACAACTCTCGCTGTCATATGTTAGAATTGATACAACTCTCGCTGGCATATGTTATGATTGATACAACATTGGAATTGAAAATTCGTTATTTAGTTTAAAACAATTACATTTGTAATTTTTTTGTTTTGTTTTAGAGTTGGAAAATCTGATGTTGCTTGGACAATTTGTAAAATAAATATAATGTGAAAGATATAATGTCAATTCTATTTGACGAGGACTCAGTAAATAATAAATATATCTAAGGACATCAAAGAAACTCACCGCATTAAAATAAAAATGCTGCTTCCCCTGTATTAGTTTAAATGATAAGTCTACAGTTATGTGGAAAATGTAAGATCATATCCAATGCTTACACATATCCAATGCTTACACATATTCAATGCTTACACATATCCAATGCTTGTACATATTCAATGCTTGTACATATCCAATGCTTGTACATATTCAATGCTTGTACATATCCAATTCTTGTACATATTCAATGCTTGTACATATCCAATGCTTGTACATATTCAATGCTTGTACATATCCAATGCTTGTACATATCCAATGCTTGTACATATCCAATGCTTGTACATATCCAATGCTTGTACACATTCAATGCTTGTACATATTCAATGCTTGTACATATTCAATGCTTGTAGATATCCAATGCTTGCACATAATGGTTTAAAAATATAATTGATTAAGTTTAGAATTCAACCATTTCTCAGTGAACTATAGAACTTTCCATCACCACAGAATGGACGATGAAACGTATGTCACGTGTTCAAATTGAGCAGGTAAAAGAACCAATAGCAATTAAAAATCAAGACGAGTAGGCTGCAAAGCCACTGCGGGGTGGGGAGGGTATTGGGAGGGTGAGAAAGGGACGATGGAACTGCACTAAAATTTTTTAAAGATTGATACCAAAAATGTCTCCAAATTACAACGGAGAATTTCATCGTTGCTACTGATTTCGTGCACTGTCGCTTGGATCTTCTTATGTAAGAAAGAGATGAGAGCACATTATTTAAGAAAGAGATGAGAGCACAAGTAGGTATTCAACAAAGAGATGAGAGCACAAGTAGGTATTCAACAAAGAGATGAGAGCACAAGTAGGTATTCAAGAAAGAGATGAGAGCACAAGTAGGTATTCAAGAAAGAGATGAGAGCACAAGTAGGTATTCAAGAAAGAGATGAGAGCACATTATGTAAGAAAGAGATGAGAGCACAAGTAGGTATTCAAGAAAGAGATGAGAGCACATTATGTAAGAAAGAGATGAGAGCACAAGTAGGTATTCAAGAAAGAGATGAGAGCACATTATGTAAGAAAGAGATGAGAGCACAAGTAGGTATTCAACAAAGAGATGAGAGCACACGTAGGTATTCAAGAAAGAGATGAGAGCACAAGTAGGTATTCAAGAAAGAGATGAGAGCACAAGTAGGTATTCAAGAAAGAGATGAGAGCACATTATGTAAGAAAGAGATGAGAGCACAAGTAGGTATTCAAGAAAGAGATGAGAGCACAAGTAGGTATTCAAGAAAGAGATGAGAGCACAAGTAGGTATTCAACAAAGAGATGAGAGCACACGTAGGTATTCAACAAAGTACAATAATGATGGTCCTATTAAGGAAATATCAGTCAAACAAGAAATCACACAAAGACATTTGAATAGATGGAATTAACTAACAACAGTATATTCAACAATACATCATCGATGTTCTAAGAGAAAACATACGATATGAAGATTTCAACCAAGAAGATAAAGGCTATTCTTTATCTCGGTTACGCAAGTTATGCATACCAATAGGTGCAGCAAGACGGGAAAATCACAAGAGAAACCCCAGTAGATACATCAATCAACACACAACGGGGGTTGTTTGTCTAAACACAATGAAATAAATGCTTTGGGAGGAGATCGGAGCAATTGTGAATACATGTTGGATGTGCGATGAAGATGATCCTCAAATGAACAATGAAAAACAACACATATTAACATTCAGACATACATCTTCATCCAATAGCTTGTACTGAGCAGATTGCGTTGTGTGTGACCCACCGTGCCTGCTGTTGCTAACTGTTAATAATAATAGTAATAATAAAGATATCAACAATGTTATTATTACTACTACTACCTCAACAGTCCTACGGAAGTTCTCTCTCTCATATTTCATCTGTCCCGCCTCTGCAGCCATCAGTTACATACTGAATCCATCTTCTCCATGGTCTTCTCTTCTTCTCTTGCCGGGATGCATTCATTCATGATGGTCTTCTCCAGCCCTTTGTGTCTCTTTATATATTCAAAACACCTCAATTTTATCATTCTTATTTGTAGCATCAGTTAGTCTCCTTTGATTTTGACTTCTTTCTGGATAGATCTATTTGTTCTCTTCTCTGTCCATGATATACGAATGACACTTCTGTAACACTTGTATTAAAAAGCCCATATATGGTTTTCCACTGCTTTATTAAATGTCCATGTTTCACACCCAAAAATACAACAAACGAACATTCACTGAAATCGATCAAGTATGAGACAAAGTTCTTCATTATTCTAGGATTTATAAATATGATAAATATATCGATAAATATATAGATAAATATATAGATAAATATATCGATAAATATATCGATAAATATATAGATACATATATAGATAAATATATCGATAAATATATAGATAAATATATCGATAAATATATAGAAAGTAAGTTGAATGCATGGGAAAATAGATGTATGTGACAAATAATGAACATAATATATGACCAATTCAGAAGGGATGAAATCAGAGAAATGTCTGTTCAACCACAAGTAGCAACTGTTATAAGAAAGTGAAGATGGAGATATGTTAGGCATTCTCCGAGAATAAATGATCAAATAAGAACAAAACAAGCACTGAAGTGAGAGGCAAAAGGTTCAAGACAGAAAGACGCTCTAGAGCCCTGTTTCATAACGTGGGACGCACGACCCACAGGGGGGCATTTTCATCGTTTAGGAGGGCATTGGACTCGTTCGGAGTTTAACTAATGTTCATGATGTTGCAAAACCAATATATTGGCATTTGGATGTCTGTTTACAAAAACGACTGTTGCTTCACAATCACTTTACTCAAGTTTAAAAATCTTCAATAAACGGAAAGTACTTATATCTAAGTACATTTTTACCTCCTTTTAACAAAGCTTTGAAAGTATATTTTATTGTATTAAAATCGAGTCATATTTAAAAATAAAAACTGTAATGTGTCCATCATTTGCCAACCTTGTCATGAAAGCCAAAATGAGTTTATATAGTGCAATCTTGAGTATGTAATAGTATTGACAGTGCCACGCATATCATATTTCCGCCACAGAAAGCAGGTCTGAAGTTTGATTTGACTTGGAATGTTAGGTACGATGGGAAAAGAAACCAAGAAACATCAAGGTGGTTTGACTCAAATACAAGTTATAGTCTGCTTACCAGAGTAATGGATACTCACTGCGCAGCTGGATTATACAGGTGTCATTAGAGTACCATTTTGTAGTTGTATAGTTAATGAAGGAGCATTTATATATGTATTACAGTAGAATGTCATGAGATCTTGTTTTCAATATTTAGTGACAGATTGAGAAGGCGAGGTTATGATATACATTTTTAGACAATGAGAGAAGAATGTCGTTAGTCGAAGTAAAATGAGTCTTTTCCAAGAGAGTAGCAGATGTGGAAATCATAGTAGTGAGAACAACGTTTTGGAATAGTAAAGTAATAGAATATTCACCCATGTATATAGACTGTGGACTTTAAGAAGATGGGATAATAGAGCAGATAGAGAGCCAAATACAGAACAGCTATGAGGTAGCTAGAATAAAAAATAGAGAACTAGACATAGAACAGCTAAAGTATAGGACTGTTGAGCCAGATTATACGAGAAAAGCAGAAGAGAACCGAAGAGCTTCACGTAGAAGATATAACTATTGGATTTTATAATTTATCAGAGCTAATTAGAAGAGAACACAGCATACTTTTCAGAACTGCAGATTTGACCACATAATGTGAGTATAGATATTGATAATTATTTTGTTTTTTTTCCTTCAAAATAGTCATGCTACAATAATCGAATTTTCACAAACGTATATCACCTGATGTGAAATATTATTATATAAATGTATTCCACAATAATGGCTGTTACGTCAACAATGCTTGACCAACGAATCAATGAAACGCGGACGTCTTCAGGTGCATTTGAAGGCGAAACATAGTGCTAATATTATGTCAGATTTGAATTACTTTAAAGACAAATTTTGAAAAAAAGAGCAACATTAAAGTCCCCGTTTACTGCTCATACTGCAACTGTCAGTCGCCCTCTTGAGGCTAGTTATCAAATTTCCTTACTAATTGCTAAATGTGGGGAAAATCATATTATATGAGAGAATTTAATCATATTAAATGAGAGAATTTAATCAAACCATCAATATCAGCATTTCTTAAAACGGTTCTGGAAAAAGATGACCAAGAGGTGAAAGCTATGCCACTCAGTAACAATACTGTTAGCAATAGAATAGACGAAATGAGTGAAGATATTGAAATACACCTGTTTAAAAGCTGAAAACTAGAAAATTCTCAGTGCAAATAGATGAATCAACTTTCAGAGACAGTGTTGATAAGTAGTATTGATAAATTACGCAAGATGTATTGATAATGGGGATTTTGATGAAAAGAATGTTGTTCTGTAAATCATTGGAAAGCACCCCTACCTAAAATGATGTATATAATAAGCTAAGAAATTACTTATATGTCAAAAATATACCAATGAAAAATATAACATCTTGTGCTGCAGATGGTACTCCTAATATGATAGGCAAGAAAAATGACTGCTTAAAATTGCTGAAAGATGAGAATCCATAAATGCTTCTTGTGCATTGTTTTATTCATAGGGAAAATTTTGTAGCTAAAAATATTTCGCCTGTTCTAAATGAAGTACTAAATTCAATTATAAAGTGTATCAATACTATTAAAGCTAATGCCAAATGTGAGTCTCTTTAAGCTATTTTGTGAAAATGCATACCATGTGAGACTTTTACTTCCCATTGAAGTAAGATGGTTCTCGAAAGGAAACTGCGTAACAAGATTTATGGAACTATTTGATACTCTTAGTGATTTTTAAGCGACAAACCTGCAATGAAGTATCTGTTAACGGTCGATGGTAAAGCGTTGTGAGTTATCTAGTCGATATCTTTGGAAAAAAAAATAGTAAATAACCAACTTCAATGAACATATAAAACTCTTGCTGATGCAAAAGCAAAGATATTTGGTTTCATTATCTTTATTGAATTATGTCAGAAATATATTTGCAACAAACATTTTGAAGAATTTCATTGGCTCCAGAAATGTGAAGTGACTGATACCGCTATACTAATACTTGTTATTGTCGATCATCTGAAAATTGTACCGGCTGATTTAAAAGAAAGAATTTCTGATTTGAAACAAAGTGATTGCAGTCAATGTTAGTTGATTTGTCTGATATTTCAAATATGTAGTATCAAGAAGAACTCGGCTCGCAGAAATGCAAAATAATGAGTCAGTTAAAACTTTATTTAATATAAAAGGAGCGACGGCATGGCTTTGTGAGAAACATAAACCAAATATACAAATTCAAGCAAATGTGCAAGAAAACTTATTACCGTTTCCATCTTCATATTTAGCTGAATGTAGATTTAGTGCCATAACTGACTTGCTGCTAAAAAAAAAAAAAGAAATCCGCTGGACACAACGAGGATACTTGAGACTGAAGCTAACTAAATTGGAACCTAACATAAATACTCTTTGCAGCTTCTATCAAACGCAAGGATCTCACTAAGTGTAAGTAATAAATAATTACTAATAATTAAAATAATATAGAAAAATAAATCATTAAAATGATATCGTACTTGAATTCCAGTTCTCTATTATATGTTTTGAAAATTTACTTACTTTGTTTCACCAACAATTTCCTGAACAATTCAATTTTTGGAAAATAAAAATTGTTGTATATGTTACATAAGAAGGGGGTATACGAATCTTTGAATGGCTTTGGTGGGGCATGGCACACAAAAGTTGGAAACACTGCCCTAGAGCAAAGATTTCCAAACTTTTTCGGTTCCGGTTAACTGTGCACGTGCACAACTTAAACTTTATATATATTTATATTTCTGTCATACATGGTCAATTTTCAAATGATTATTTATATCAAATAGAAAATTATGGACCTCACAAACTCGACTGACAACATCGTAATAAATGGCGAAACACTGGAGAAAGTTGAACATTTTACATATTTGGGTAGTAAAGTGTCAAACAACGGAGACACGATGAAAGAAATAAACTCTCGTATTGCTATAGCAGCTAGTGCCTTCACTAAATTAACAAATATCTGGCAATCTCAAGACCTTAGTATATGTACAAAAGTTAAATTATTTAGGTCATGTGTGATTCCTGTACTGACCTACGGTTGTGAAAGTTGGAAATCAACAAAGAAAATTGATAAGAAACTGGACAGCTTTGAGAATAAATGTCTACGAAAATTATTAAAAGTCAAATGGAGTGATTTCGTTTCTAACAACACAGTGAGAGATAGAACACACCAACAACCCATATCAAATATTATAAGGAAACGAAGGTGGAAATATTTAGGTCATGTTCTTAGATCAGACGAAAAGAGACTAAATCGACAAGTCTTTATGTGGTCACCAGGTGGGAAAAGAAAACGTGGAAGACCTAAGACCACTCTTCGAAGAACAATCCAACAAGAAAGTGAACTATTGGGATGTAAAACCATACAAGATCTCCAACTGCTAGCAAAGAACCGTATCACATGGAGATCTAAAACCTCTGCGCTACGTACCGCCTTTGGCACGAAAGCAACAAACAAACAAACTAACTAACAAACTAACAAACTAACTAACTAACTAACTAACTAACTAACTAACTAACTAAGAAAATTGATGAACAAAAATGGTTTGTGTAAGATGAGCATAAGATGAATTAATATGCAGAATTCAAATTTTGAATGATTATTCAATCGCAGCCACAGTGGGAACTCATACTCTGTAGAAACCACGAAGCAAACGTTACTGGAAGATGAGAAATATCCGGCTCAATTCTATAGCAAATATTGAGTGAGTTGCACATGATAGATCGGTATGGAGAAATTACTTGCAGTATGACGGTACAAAGAGAGTCGCAGTAGGTAGTTGTTAATGCACTCACTTCTTAGCCTAGAGATCTAGGGTCAATTCCACAGTGGTGGTTGAAGTTTTGTTACAACCTCAACGACTCTCAGGTCGACCCAGCCTCAATCGGGTACCAGGCAAAGCACTGTCAATTAAATATGACCGGCGTTATGCTGACAACATCACCCATCGTGTGTCAAAGGTCAAACGTCAATGACGGGCATAACACCGTATTACCCTATATAGTTAGTTAGTTAGTTTGTTCCTTTCGTGCCAAAGGCGGCACATAGGGCAGAGGTTTTAGATCTCCATGTGATACGGTTCTTTGCTAGCAGTTGCAGATCTTGCATGGTTTTACATCCCAATAGTTACTTTCTTGTTGGATGGTTCTTCGAAGAGTGGTCTTTGGTCTTCCACGTTTTCTTTCCCAACTGGTGACCACATAAGGACTTGTCGATTTAGTCTCTTCGTCTGATCTAAGAACATGACCTAAATATTTCCACCTTCTTTCCTTATAATATTTGATATGGGTTGTTGGTGTGTTCTATCTCTCACTGTGTTGTTAGAAACGAAATCACTCCATTTGACTTTAATAATTTTCGTAGACATTTATTCTCAAAGCTGTCCAGTTTCTTATCAATTTTCTTGTTGATTTCCAACTTTCACAACGTAGGTCAGTACAGGAATCACACATGACCTAAATAATTTAACTTTTGTGCATATACTAAAGTCTTGAGATTGCCAGATATTCGTTAATTTAGTGAAGGCACTAGCTGCTATAGCAATACGAGAGTTTATTTCTTTCATCGTGTCTCCGTTGTTTGACACTTTACTACCCAAATATGTAAAATGTTCAACTTTCTCCAGTGTTTGGCCATTTATTACGATGTTGTCTGTCGAGTTTGTGAGGTCCATAATTTTGGTCTTGGCAGAATTGATCTGGAGACCAACCTGTTCTGCAAGTGTGCAAAGATTGCTCGTTAGTTTGTGGGTTGCTTGTGTAGTTGAATTCAATATGGCCACGTCATCGGCAAAGTCAAGATCAAATAGTCTGCTGTTATTAAGCCATTTGATGCCTAGTTGATCATCTTGGGTGCATTTGCGCATGATCCAGTCTATAGCTATCCCAAAAGCATAGGTGACATAACGCAGCCCTGCTTCACACCCGAATTGACTGTGAACCAGTCTGAGTTTCCTGCATCTGTTCTTACACAGCAGGATGCTTCAGAATAGAAGGCTTTTATAGTATTGATGTACTTTTCCTGGAAGCCATAGGTCTTAAGAATCTCCCAGAGAGTAGAACGATGAAGACTATCAAACGCTTTCTGAAAGTCTATAAAATTTATCACTAGTGGTGACTGGAATTCAATTGATTCTTCTATAATGGATCCCAGCGTGAAGATATGATCGGTACAAGAACGATGTGGACGAAAGCCAGCTTGTTCTTCTCTTAGCCTTGCGTCGACGGCTTTTTTCAGCCTCTCCATCAAAATACTGCAGAATAGCTTGACAGGTGTTGATAGCAGAGTTATTCCGCGCCAGTTGTTGCAATTTGACAAATCGCCTTTTTTTGGGAGCTTGAATATCACCTCTCTTTCCAATCTTTTGGAGGTGTCTCATTCTGCCAAACATCGTTCATTAAACCCTATATACCAGGTAAGATATATATATATGATACTAATATCAATGGTTATAATAGAAACTAGAAGATGGAGATATGTTGAACACACCTTGAGAAGAAATTATCCAAGAATGTCAAAGCAGTCATTGAAATGTGATGCAGAGAGTTCAAGAAAAAGAAAGGACGACATGAAGAGACCCTGCAACGAACTTTGCTGAGAGATGCAAGAAATATCGGTCTCAATTCAATGGAGGAGAACGAGTGAGTTGCCCAGGATAGAGCGGTATAGAGAAATCGCTTGCAGGCCCTATGTAATGTATAACGGTACGAGAGGAATTCTTCTTCATATTATATACTAGTAGTTTACCTGTTACTTTGTGAGACCAAATATTTAGCAGCAGTTTACCTGTTATTTTGTTACTAAATACGTAGTAGAAGTAGTAGTAGTAGTAGTAGAAGTAGTAGTAGTTAGTAGTAGTAGTAGTAGTAGTAGAAGTAGTAGAAGTAGTAGAAGTAGTAGTAGTAGTAGTAGTAATAGTAGAAGAAGTAGTAGTAGTAGTAGCAGTAGTAGTAGTATTAGTAGTAGTAGTAGTAGTAACAGTAATAGAAGTAGTAGTAGTAGTAGTAGAAGTAGTAGTAGTAGTTGTAGTAGAGGTAGTAGTAGTAGTAATAACATTGTTGATATCTTTATTATTTCTATTATTATTAACAGTTAGCAACAGCAGGCACAGTGGGTCACACACAACGCAACAGCAGGCATGGTGGGTCACACACAACGCAACAGCAGGCATGGTGGGTCACACACAACGAAGCAGCAGGCACGGTGGGTCACTCACAACGCAACGGCAGGCATGGTGGGTCACACACAACGAAACAGCAGGCACGGTGGGTCACTCACAACGCAACAGCAGGCACGGTGGGTCACACACAACGAAACAGCAGGCACGGTGGGTCACACAACCAAACAGCATGCATGGCGGGTCACACAACAGCAGGCACGGTGGGTCATACACAACCAAACAGCATACACGGCAGGTCACACAACAGCAGGCACGGTGGGTCACACACAACCAAACAGCATGCACGGCGGGTCACACAACAACAGGCACGGTGGGTCACACAACCAAACAGCATCCACGGCGGGTCACACAACAGCAGGCACGGTGGGTCACACACAACCAAACAGCATGCACGGCAGGTCACACAACAGCAGGCACGGTGGGTCACACAACTGTAGCATTGTTCATGTTATATAGGTGACCCCAGGCAACATCAGGTCCACTAGCTTAGACCAGAAATTAAAATCTGTTTAATGGGGACTGTTTTTGTATATGTTTTATAAAACAATTTCCTTTTTTTTATTTTATTCGATTCTATGCGTTCATGGTTAATTATTTGACGAAAAATGTTCATAATACTGATATTCCTTATTGTTAAACTCAACTTGTAACATAATACTGATATTTCTTATTGTTAAACTCAACTTGTAACATAATACTGATATTCCTTATGTTAAACTTAACTTGTAACATAATACTGATATTCCTTATTGTTAAACTCAACTTATAACATAATACTGATATTCCTTATGTTAAACTCAACTTGTAACATAATACTGATATTCCTTATTGTTAAACTCAACTTGTAACATAATACTGATATTTCTTATTGTTAAACTCAACTTATAACATAATACTGATATTCCTTATTGTTAAACTCAACTTATAACATAATACTGATATTCCTTATTGTTAAACTCAACTTGTAACATAATACTGATATTCCTTATTGTTAAACTCAACTTGTAACATAATATAATCTTTATATCATTTAGCATGTTGTGTTGTTTTTAAAATGAATGTGTCTATATACAACAAAACAGGAATGCGAGGAACACGCGACAGTTGTGGTCTTATTTTCTAGAATTTTTACATAAGCTCGCCGATGGTATTTTATCGGAGGCCACTGTTATGTAGTATCAACAAAATAAAAAGAGGAAATACTTAACGCAGATCTATTACTAACAATCGATTCCGTCATTATTGGTTAGTCAGATATATTGAGCAAATGTGTTGGCACGATTCTATAGCTAGTAAAAGTTGCAAACATAAACACATGAACATACAGGCTAGAAGGAGAGCATATTGTAACAGATGTCTATACTTTAGCTGTTTGTTGTCTAACGGTACAGTCAAACTGACGGACAGTTAAGCGGTTCTAGTGACCGAATGTAATGTGGAGATCCCCACTCTGACTCCAACAGATCGGTTGTCAAGTGAAAGCTTGAGTCGGGTCGTGTGGGACAGTCTAGTCTCATGTGGGGGTTAGACTAGACGGGGTACATATGAAACTCCCCTGCTTAAAGTGTTTAGAGTGAATACATTGTGTAGTGAGATGAGTGGGGAAGGGGGTGGTTGTTGTTTGAGCTGGGTGAAATCATGGAAGAAAAGGATTGTTTGAGCTGGGTGAAAGCATAGAAGGAAAGGATTGTTTGACAAATTGTGTCTAAGACAAACGGGAGAAAATAATACCAAAAATCATGAGTCATGTAAAAATGAGTCATGTAAAAATGAGTCATGTAAAAATGAGTCATGTAAAAATGAGTCATGTAAAAATGAGTCATGTAAAAATGAGTCATGTAAAAATGAGTCATGTAAAAATGAGTCATGTAAAAATGAGTCATGTAAAAATGAGTCATGTAAAAACAGGGAGTGGAGTGTACATTTTGAAAACAAAGAATTGCAGAAGCAAGTAGTGAAGTAATATGACAATAGAGCACAGTTGGTTAATTGATTGCTTCATTAATAGGCCCATCACCAATTTACTTCCTTCACTGAACTCTTTGTGGACCACAAGCCACAGCACGTGACTTTAGGTTGGGCGTCTTTTTACTAGGAGCCACACTAAATGGCGTTTTTTATTCTAAATACAAATGGTTTGTAAAGACATGGTTTGTAAAGACATGGTTTGTAAAGACATGGTTTGTTAAGACATGGTTTGTTAAGACATGGTTTGTAAAGACATGGTTTGTTAAGACATGGTTTGTTAAGACATGGTTTGTTAAGACATGGTTTGTTAAGACATGGTTTGTTAAGACATGGTTTGTTAAGACATGGTTTGATAAGACATGGTTTGTTAAGACATGGTTTGTAAAGACATGGTTTGTTAAGACATGGTTTGTTAAGACATGGTTTGTTAAGACATGGTTTGTAAAGACATGGTTTGTAAAGACACTGCTTTCGTCCTGGTCCACTAAGAATGAATAGACATGCGTGTTCCGATCTCATTCTTACACATAAAGATCACAGCCACAGTGTATGAACTTCATAGGACAGACGATGGTTCTCGATGTAATGTTGATATTATTTGTAGAAGCTGTTACTAATTTATAAATAATTTTTCACAGGCAGCGTCTTCTCAGCCTATTCATCGATTTTCAAGACAAGAATATATTTAACAAAATAAAAAGTGTATTACCTTCCAAATAAAAATCAAATAGACAAAAGATAAAACATGTTGACTTCTATTCGTTGTTGTTTTATGGAGTGTAAATATGGACAATGAACAAAGAAATAGAAAGAAGAATTGAAGCTTGTCAAATGTGGGTAGACAGAGAAATTAGAGAAATAAGGCATGCACAGAGAGAAAAAGCAACAACTAATAAATAAGCAACTCAACAACTGATAAATAAGCAACTCAACAACTAATAAATAAGCAACTCAACAACTAATAAATAAGCAACTCAACAACTGATAAATAAGCAACTCAACAACTAATAAATAAGCAACTCAACAACTGATAAATAAGCAACTCAACAACTGATAAATAAGCAACTCAACAACTAATAAATAAGCAACTCAACAACTAATAAATAAGCAACTCAACAACTAATAAATAAGCAACTCAACAACTGATAAATAAGCAACTCAACAACTGATAAATAAGCAACTCAACAACTGATAAATAAGCAACTCAACAACTAATAAATAAGCAACTCAACAACTAATAAATAAGCAACTCAACAACTGATAAATAAGCAACTCAACAACTGATAAATAAGCAACTCAACAACTAATAAATAAGCAACTCAACAACTGATAAATAAGCAACTCAACAACTAATAAATAAGCAACTCAACAACTAATAAATAAGCAACTCAACAACTGATAAATAAGCAACTCAACAACTGATAAATAAGCAACTCAACAACTGATAAATAAGCAACTCAACAACTGATAAATAAGCAACTCAACAACTGATAAATAAGCAACTCAACAACTAATAAATAAGCAACTCAACAACTAATAAATAAGCAACTCAACAACTGATAAATAAGCAACTCAACAACTAATAAATAAGCAACTCAACAACTAATAAATAAGCAACTCAACAACTGATAAATAAGCAACTCAACAACTAATAAATAAGCAACTCAACAACTAATAAATAAGCAACTCAACAACTGATAAATAAGCAACTCAACAACTGATAAATAAGCAACTCAACAACTGATAAATAAGCAACTCAACAACTGGAGGTGAAATAAGAACCTCTCAAAGGACATAGAAATGAGATAAATGATAAATTGTGGTGCAACTAGGAGATATGTCACTTTATTTTTTAACTATGTTGGAATAGAAGGTAGAAAAGTAAGAGACAGACATAATGAGGTTATGTCTTCATGGCATAGTGTACTATCAGGTCAAAGATCAGAACATATTGGAAAGTCGTTACAGTCAACCTCAGTGGGGAGACGGCACATGATTAATTAACTGATTGATTGATTTATCGAACTACAAATCTCTGTACGAGTGTACAAAAGAGTTGATTCATCGTTTGCCTCAATGTTTGTCATCCTTACACATGGACTTATATATATATATATCTTATATATTGACCTTATACATGGACTGATATATATATATCTTATATATTGACCTTATACATGGACTGATATATATATATATATCTTATATATTGACCTTACACATGGACTTATATATATATATATATATCTTATATATTGACCTTATACATGGACTTATATATATATCTTATATATTGACCTTATACATGGACTGATATATATATATCTTATATATTGACCTTATACATGGACTTATATATATATCTTATATATTGACCTTATACATGGACTGATATATATATATATATCTTATATATAGAAATAATGATTTGTGTATGGTATATCTCAGAACTATATATCTATAGAAATAATGATTTGTGTATGGTATATCTCATAACTGTTGTCATTAAACAAAAAGAGATCAAACCCGAAAGGAAGTCTTCATCCAGACGGCTAACCTTCGATCAGCCAAATCCACATATATTATCGGATGTTGGAATGCAAGAACTGTGGATTGCTCTCCAATGGATAGTAGATGGGAAAAGTAGGTCTGACCGTCCAAATAAAACAAGGAAAAGTAGATCTGACCGTCCAAATAAAACAAGGAAAAGTAGGTCTGGCCGTCCAAATCAAACAAGGAAAAGTAGGTCTGACCGTCCAAATAAAACATGGAAAAGTAGGTCTAGTCGTCCAAATAAAACATGGAAAAGAACTGTGAAAAGACAATTGAAATAATATGACCTGACATGAGAAACAATTCATTTTAAAAAAAGTCGGAGAAAGGCAAGAATAGAAATAGCATGTGGAAGTCTTATGTGTTATCGATATACGGCAAGCAATGTGTACTGTGTAGCAATGTGTACTGTGTAGCAATGTGTACTGTGAGCAATGTGTGACTGTGTAGCAATGTGTACTGTGTAGCAATGTGTACTGTGTAGCAATGTGTACTGTGTAGCAATGTGTACTGTGTAGCAATGTGTACTGTGTAGCAATGTGTACTGTGTAGCAATGTGTACTGTGTAGCAATGTGTACTGTGTAGCAATGTGTACTGTGTAGCAATGTGTGTACTGTGTAGCAATGTGTACTGTGTAGCAATGTGTGTACTGTGTAGCAATGTGTGTACTGGGTAGCAATGTGTACTGTGTAGCAATGTGTACTGTGTAGCAATGTGTGTACTGTGTAGCAATGTGTACTGTGTAGCAATGTGTACTGTGTAGCAATGTGTACTGTGTAGCAATGTGTACTGTGTAGCAATGTGTACTGTGTAGCAATGTGTACTGTGTAGCAATGTGTACTGTGTAGCAATGTGTACTGTGTAGCAATGTGTGTACTGTGTAGCAATGTGTACTGTGTAGCAATGTGTACTGTGTAGCAATGTGTGACTGTGTAGCAATGTGTGTACTGTGTAGCAATGTGTAATGTGTAGCAATGTGTGTACTGTGTAGCAATGTGTACTGTGTAGCAATGTGTACTGTGTAGCAATGTGTACTGTGTAGCAATGTGTACTATGTAGCAATGTGTGTACTGTAGCAATGTGTACTGTGTAGCAATGTGTGTACTTGTAGCAATGTGTACTGTGTGCAAGTGTACTGTGCAATGTACTGTGTAGCAATGTGTACTGTGTAGCAATGTGTACTGTGTAGCATTGTGTACTGTGTAGCAAGATGAAAGATATACATACAAAGTACTGCAGTTTAACAAAGTACACAAACAATGAACAAACACAAAGTTAAGAAGGATCACAACAGAGTGTAAATATTTATTTTTACAGTGGCACACAACATATAGAACACACATGGCAAACAACATATAGAACCACACATGGCACACAACATATAGAGCCACACATGGCACACAACATATAGAACCACACATGGCACACAACATATAGAACCACACATGGCACACAACATATAGAACCACACATGGCACACAACATATAGAACCACACATGGCACACAACATATAGAACCACACATGGCACACAACATATAGAACCACACATGGCACACAGCATATAGAACAACACAATACATTTAACGACCCTAAAATGAAAATCTCGGACTAAAAACAAATAATGAAATAAATGCAATTGAGATGGGAAATATAAACACACAACATATTTGAGGACCGTTAAAATTGTATTGTCTGATTCTATATGTTCTGTGACATGTCTGATTCTATATGTTCTATGACATGTCTGATTCTATATGTTCTGTGACATGTCTGATTCTATATGTTCTGTGTCATGTCTGATTTACTATGTTCTGTGACATGTCTGATTCTATATGTTCTGTGACATGTCTGATTCTATATGTTCTGTGACATGTCTGATTCTATATGTTCTGTGTCATGTTTGATTCTATATGTTCTGTGTCATGTCTGATTCTATATGTTCTGTGACATGTTTGATTCTATATGTTCTGTGTCATGTCTGATTGTATATGTTCTGTGACATGTCTGATTCTATATGTTCTGTGTCATGTCTGATTCTATATGTTCTGTGACATGTCTGATTCTATATGTTCTGTGACATGTCTGATTCTATATGTTCTGTGACATGTCTGATTCTATATGTTCTATGACATGTCTGATTCTATATGTTCTGTGACATGTTTGATTCTATATGTTCTGTGACATGTCTGATTCTATATGTTCTGTGTCATGTTTGATTCTATATGTTCTGTGCCATGTCTGATTCTATATGTTCTGTGACATGTTTGATTCTATATGTTGTGTGCCATGTCTGATTCTATATGTTCTGTGTCATGTCTGATTCTATATGTTCTGTGTCATGTCTGATTCTATATGTTCTGTGACATGTCTGATTCTATATGTTCTATGACATGTCTGATTCTATATGTTCTGTGACATGTTTGATTCTATATGTTCTGTGACATGTCTGATTCTATATGTTCTGTGACATGTTTGATTCTGTATGTTCTGTGACATGTTTGATTCTATATGTTCTGTGACATGTCTGATTCTATATGTTCTGTGACATGTCTGATTCTATATGTTTTGTGACATGTCTGATTCTATATGTTCTGTGACATGTCTGATTCTATATGTTCTGTGACATGTTTGATTCTATATGTTCTGTGACATGTTTGATTCTATATGTTCTGTGCCATGTTTGATTCTATATGTTCTGTGACATGTTTGATTCTATATGTTCTGTGACATGTCTGATTCTATATGTTCTGTGACATGTCTGATTATATATGTTCTATGACATGTCTGATTATATATGTTCTATGACATGTCTGATTATATATGTTCTGTGTCATGTCTGATTCTATATGTTCTGTGACATGTCTGATTCTATATGTTCTGTGACATGTCTGATTCTATATGTTCTGTGCCATGTCTGATTCTATATGTTCTATGTCATGTCTGATTCTATATGTTCTGTGACAGGTCTGATTCTATATGTTGTGTGACATGTCTGATTCTATATGTTCTGTGACATGTCTGATTCTATATGTTCTGTGTCATGTCTGATTCTATATGTTCTGTGACATGTCTGATTCTATATGTTCTGTGTCATGTCTGATTTTATATGTTCTGTGTCATGTTTGATTCTATATGTTCTGTGTCATGTCTGATTCTATATGTTCTGTGACATGTCTGATTCTATATGTTCTGTGTCATGTCTGATTCTATATGTTCTGTGACATGTCTGATTCTATATGTTCTGTGACATGTCTGATTCTATATGTTCTGTGTCATGTCTGATTCTATATGTTCTGTGACATGTCTGATTGTATATGTTCTGTGACATGTTTGATTCTATATGTTCTGTGTCATGTTTGATTCTATATGTTCTGTGACATGTCTGATTCTATATGTTCTGTGACATGTTTGATTCTGTATGTTCTGTGACATGTTTGATTCTATATGTTCTGTGACATGTCTGATTCTATATGTTCTGTGACATGTCTGATTCTATATGTTCTATGACATGTCTGATTATATATGTTCTGTGACATGTTTGATTCTATATGTTCTGTGTCATGTCTGATTCTATATGTTCTATGTCATGTCTGATTCTATATGTTCTATGACATGTCTGATTCTATATGTTCTATGACATGTCTGATTCTATATGTTCTGTGCCATGTTTGATTCTATATGTTCTGTGTCATGTCTGATTCTATATGTTCTATGTCATGTCTGATTCTATATGTTCTGTGTCATGTCTGATTCTATATGTTCTATGACATGTTTGATTCTGTATGTTCTGTGACATGTTTGATTCTATATGTTCTGTGACATGTCTGATTCTATATGTTCTGTGACATGTCTGATTCTATATGTTCTATGACATGTCTGATTATATATGTTCTGTGACATGTCTGATTCTATATGTTCTGTGCCATGTTTGATTCTATATGTTCTGTGTCATGTCTGATTCTATATGTTCTATGTCATGTCTGATTCTATATGTTCTGTGACAGGTCTGATTCTATATGTTGTGTGACATGTCTGATTCTATATGTTCTGTGACATGTTTGATTCTATATGTTCTGTGTCATGTCTGATTCTATATGTTGTGTGACATGTCTGATTCTATATGTTCTGTGACATGTCTGATTCTATATGTTCTGTGACATGTATGATTCTATATGTTCTGTGACATGTCTGATTCTATATGTTCTGTGACATGTTTGATTCTATATGTTCTGTGACATGTTTGATTCTATATGTTCTGTGACATGTCTGATTCTATATGTTCTGTGACATGTCTGATTCTATATGTTCTGTGACATGTTTGATTCTATATGTTCTGTGACATGTTTGATTCTATATGTTCTGTGACATGTCTGATTCTATATGTTCTGTGACATGTCTGATTCTATGTTTCTGTGACATGTCTGATTCTATATGTTCTGTGACATGTCTGATTCTATATGTTCTGTGACATGTCTGATTCTATATGTTCTGTGACATGTCTGATTCTATATGTTCTATGACATGTCTGATTCTATATGTTCTGTGACATGTTTGATTCTATATGTTCTGTGACATGTTTGATTCTATATGTTCTGTGACATGTTTGATTCTATATGTTCTGTGACATGTCTGATTCTATATGTTCTGTGACATGTCTGATTCTATATGTTCTGTGACATGTTTGATTCTATATGTTCTGTGACATGTTTGATTCTATATGTTCTGTGACATGTCTGATTCTATATGTTCTGTGACATGTCTGATTCTATATGTTCTGTGACATGTCTGATTCTATATGTTCTGTGACATGTCTGATTCTATATGTTCTGTGACATGTCTGATTCTATATGTTCTGTGACATGTTTGATTATATATGTTCTGTGACATGTTTGATTCTATATGTTCTGTGTCATGTCTGATTCTATATGTTCTGTGACATGTCTGATTCTATATGTTATGTGACATGTCTGATTCTATATGTTCTGTGACATGTCTGATTCTATATGTTCTGTGACATGTCTGATTCTATATGTTCTGTGTCATGTCTGATTCTATATGTTCTGTGACATGTTTGATTCTATATGTTCTGTGACATGTCTGATTCTATATGTTCTGTGACATGTCTGATTCTATATGTTCTGTGACATGTTTGATTCTATATGTTCTGTGACATGTTTGATTCTATATGTTCTGTGTCATGTCTGATTCTATATGTTCTGTGACATGTCTGATTATATAAGTTCTGTGACATATTTGATTCTATATGTTCTGTGACATGTTTGATTCTATATGTTCTGTGACATGTTTGATTCTATATGTTCTGTGACATGTCTGATTCTATATGTTCTGTGACATGTTTGATTCTATATGTTCTGTGACATGTCTGATTCTATATGTTCTGTGACATGTCTGATTCTATATGTTCTGTGACATGTCTGATTCTATATGTTCTGTGACATGTTTGATTCTATATGTTCTGTGACATGTCTGATTATATATGTTCTGTGACATGTTTGATTCTATATGTTCTGTGACATATTTGATTCTATATGTTCTGTGACATGTCTGATTCTATATGTTCTGTGACATGTCTGATTCTATATGTTCTGTGACATGTTTGATTCTATATGTTCTGTGACATGTCTGATTCTATATGTTCTGTGACATGTCTGATTCTATATGTTCTGTGACATGTCTGATTCTATATGTTCTGTGACATGTCTGATTCTATATGTTCTGTGACATGTTTGATTCTATATGTTCTGTGACATGTTTGATTCTATATGTTCTGTGACATGTCTGATTCTATATGTTCTGTGACATGTCTGATTCTATATGTTCTGTGACATGTTTGATTCTATATGTTCTGTGACATGTCTGATTCTATATGTTATGTGACATGTCTGATTCTATATGTTCTGTGACAGGTCTGATTCTATATGTTGTGTGACATGTCTGATTCTATATGTTCTGTGACATGTCTGATTCTATATGTTCTGTGACATGTCTGATTCTATATGTTCTGTGACATGTTTGATTCTATATGTTCTGTGACATGTCTGATTCTATATGTTCTGTGACATGTCTGATTCTATATGTTCTGTGACATGTCTGATTCTATATGTTCTGTGACATGTCTGATTCTATATGTTCTGTGACATGTTTGATTCTATATGTTCTGTGACATGTCTGAATCTATATGTTCTGTGACATGTCTGATTCTATATGTTCTGTGACATGTCTGATTCTATATGTTCTGTGACATGTCTGATTCTATATGTTCTGTGACATGTCTGATTCTATATGTTCTGTGACATGTCTGATTCTATATGTTCTATGACATGTCTGATTCTATATGTTCTGTGACATGTCTGATTCTATATGTTCTGTGACATGTCTGATTCTATATGTTCTGTGACATGTCTGATTCTATATCTTCTGTGACATGTCTGATTCTATATGTTCTGTGACATGTTTGATTCTATATGTTCTGTGACATGTCTGATTCTATATGTTCTGTGACATGTTTGATTCTATATGTTCTGTGCCATGTCTGATTATATATGTTCTGTGACATGTCTGATTCTATATGTTCTGTGACATGTCTGATTCTATATGTTCTGTGACATGTTTGATTCTATATGTTCTGTGACATGTCTGATTGCTATAGTTCTGTGACATGTCTGATTCTATATGTTCTATGACATGTTTGATTCTATACGTTCTGTGACATGTTTGATTCTATATGTTCTGTGACATGTCTGATTCTATATGTTCTGTGACATGTTTGATTATATATGTTCTGTGACATGTCTGATTCTATATGTTCTGTGACATGTCTGATTCTATATGTTCTGTGACATGTCTGATTCTATATGTTCTGTGACATGTCTGATTCTATATGTTCTGTGACATGTCTGATTCTATATGTTCTGTGACATGTCTGATTCTATATGTTCTGTGACATATCTGATTCCTATATGTTCTGTGACATGTCTGATTCTATATGTTCTGTGACAGGTCTGATTCTATATGTTCTGTGACATGTCTGATTCTATATGTTCTGTGACATGTCTGATTCTATATGTTCTGTGACATGTCTGATTCTATATGTTCTGTGACATGTCTGATTCTATATGTTCTGTGACAGGTCTGATTCTATATGTTCTGTGACATGTCTGATTCTATATGTTATGTGTCATGTCTGATTCTATATGTTCTGTGACATGTTTGATTCTATATGTTCTGTGACATGTCTGATTCTATATGTTCTGTGACATGTCTGATTCTATATGTTCTGTGACATGTTTGATTCTATATGTTCTGTGACATGTTTGATTCTATATGTTCTGTGTCATGTCTGATTCTATATGTTCTGTGACATGTCTGATTCTATATGTTCTGTGACATATTTGATTCTATATGTTCTGTGACATGTTTGATTCTATATGTTCTGTGACATGTTTGATTCTATATGTTCTGTGACATGTCTGATTCTATATGTTCTGTGACATGTTTGATTCTATATGTTCTGTGACATGTCTGATTCTATATGTTCTGTGACATGTCTGATTATATATGTTCTGTGACATGTCTGATTCTATATGTTCTGTGACATGTTTGATTCTATATGTTCTGTGACATGTCTGATTCTATATGTTCTGTGACATGTTTGATTCTATATGTTCTGTGACATATTTGATTCTATATGTTCTGTGACATGTCTGATTCTATATGTTCTGTGACATGTCTGATTCTATATGTTCTGTGACATGTTTGATTCTATATGTTCTGTGACATGTCTGATTCTATATGTTCTGTGACATGTCTGATTCTATATGTTCTGTGACATGTCTGATTCTATATGTTCTGTGACATGTATGATTCTATATGTTCTGTGACATGTTTGATTCTATATGTTCTGTGACATGTTTGATTCTATATGTTCTGTGACATGTCTGATTCTATATGTTCTGTGACATGTCTGATTCTATATGTTCTGTGACATGTTTGATTCTATATGTTCTGTGACATGTCTGATTCTATATGTTCTGTGACATGTCTGATTCTATATGTTCTGTGACAGGTCTGATTCTATATGTTGTGTGACATGTCTGATTCTATATGTTCTGTGACATGTCTGATTCTATATGTTCTGTGACATGTTTTATTCTATATGTTCTGTGCCATGTTTTATTCTATATGTTCTGTGCCATGTCTGATTCTATATGTTCTGTGACATGTCTGATTCTATATGTTCTGTGACATGTTTGATTCTATATGTTCTGTGACATGTCTGATTCTATATGTTCTGTGACATGTTTGATTCTATATGTTCTGTGACATGTTTGATTCTATATGTTCTGTGACATGTTTGATTCTATATGTTCTGTGACATGTCTGATTCTATATGTTCTGTGACATGTCTGATTCTATATGTTCTGTGACATGTCTGATTATATATGTTCTGTGACATGTCTGATTCTATATGTTCTGTGACATGTCTGATTCTATATGTTCTGTGACATGTTTGATTCTATATGTTCTGTGACATGTCTGATTCTATATGTTCTGTGACATGTTTGATTCTATATGTTCTGTGACATGTTTGATTCTATATGTTCTGTGACATGTTTGATTCTATATGTTCTGTGACATGTCTGATTCTATATGTTCTGTGACATGTTTGATTCTATATGTTATGTGACATGTTTGATTCTATATGTTCTGTGACATGTCTGATTCTATATGTTCTGTGACATGTCTGATTCTATATGTTCTGTGACATGTCTGATTCTATATGTTCTGTGACATGTTTGATTCTATATGTTCTGTGACATGTCTGATTCTATATGTTCTGTGTCATGTCTGATTATATATGTTCTGTGACATGTCTGATTCTATATGTTCTGTGACATGTCTGATTCTATATGTTCTGTGACATGTTTGATTCTATATGTTCTGTGACATGTCTGATTCTATATGTTCTGTGACATGTTTGATTCTATATGTTCTGTGACATGTTTGATTCTATATGTTCTGTGACATGTCTGATTCTATATGTTCTGTGACATGTCTGATTCTATATGTTCTGTGACATGTTTGATTCTATATGTTCTGTGACATGTCTGATGCTATATGTTCTGTGACATGTTTGATTCTATATGTTCTGTGACATGTTTGATTCTATATGTTCTGTGACATGTCTGATTCTATATGTTCTGTGACATGTCTGATTCTATATGTTCTGTGACATGTCTTATTCTATATGTTCTGTGACATGTCTGATTCTATATGTTCTGTGACATGTCTGATTCTATATGTTCTGTGACATCTTTGATTCTATATGTTCTGTGACATGTCTGATTCTATATGTTCTGTGACATGTTTGATTCTATATGTTCTGTGACATGTTTGATTCTATATGTTCTGTGACATGTTTGATTCTATATGTTCTGTGACATGTCTGATTCTATATGTTCTGTGACATGTTTGATTCTATATGATCTGTGACATGTTTGATTCTATATGTTCTGTGACATGTCTGATTCTATATGTTCTGTGACATGTCTGATTCTATATGTTCTGTGACATGTCTGATTCTATATGTTCTGTGACATGTTTGATTCTATATGTTCTGTGACATGTCTGAATCTATATGTTCTGTGACATGTCTGATTCTATATGTTCTGTGACATGTCTGATTCTATATGTTCTGTGACATGTCTGATTCTATATGTTCTGTGACATGTCTGATTCTATATGTTCTGTGACATGTCTGATTCTATATGTTCTATGACATGTCTGATTCTATATGTTCTGTGACATGTCTGATTCTATATGTTCTGTGACATGTCTGATTCTATATGTTCTGTGACATGTCTGATTCTATATGTTCTGTGACATGTCTGATTCTATATGTTCTGTGACATGTTTGATTCTATATGTTCTGTGACATGTCTGATTCTATATGTTCTGTGACATGTCTGATTCTATATGTTCTGTGACATGTCTGATTCTATATGTTCTGTGACATGTTTGATTCTATATGTTCTGTGACATGTCTGATTCTATATGTTCTGTGTCATGTCTGATTCTATATGTTCTGTGACATGTCTGATTCTATATGTTCTGTGACATGTCTGATTCTATATGTTCTGTGACATGTTTGATTCTATATGTTCTGTGACATGTCTGATTCTATATGTTCTGTGACATGTTTGATTCTATATGTTCTTTGACATGTTTGATACTATATGTTCTGTGACATGTCTGATTCTATATGTTCTGTGACATGTCTGATTCTATATGTTCTGTGACATGTTTGATTCTATATGTTCTGTGACATGTCTGATTCTATATGTTCTGTGACATGTTTGATTCTATATGTTCTGTGACATGTTTGATTCTATATTTTCTGTGACATGTCTGATTCTATATGTTCTGTGACATGTCTGATTCTATATGTTCTGTGACATGTCTGATTCTATATGTTCTGTGACATGTCTGATTCTATATGTTCTGTGACATGTCTGATTCTATATGTTCTGTGACATGTTTGATTCTATATGTTCTGTGACATGTCTGATTCTATATGTTCTGTGACATGTTTGATTCTATATGTTCTGTGACATGTTTGATTCTATATGTTCTGTGACATGTTTGATTCTATATGTTCTGTGACATGTCTGATTCTATATGTTCTGTGACATGTTTGATTCTATATGTTCTGTGACATGTTTGATTCTATATGTTCTGTGACATGTCTGATTCTATATGTTCTGTGACATGTCTGATTCTATATGTTCTGTGACATGTCTGATTCTATATGTTCTGTGACATGTTTGATTCTATATGTTCTGTGACATGTATGAATCTATATGTTCTGTGACATGTCTGATTCTATATGTTCTGTGACATGTCTGATTCTATATGTTCTGTGACATGTCTGATTCTATATGTTCTGTGACATGTCTGATTCTATATGTTCTATGACATGTCTGATTCTATATGTTCTGTGACATGTCTGATTCTATATGTTCTGTGACATGTCTGATTCTATATGTTCTGTGACATGTCTGATTCTATATGTTATGTGGCATGTCTGATTCTATATGTTCTGTGACATGTTTGATTCTATATGTTCTGTGACATGTTTGATTCTATATGTTCTGTGCCATGTCTGATTCTATATGTTCTGTGACATGTCTGATTCTATATGTTCTGTGACATGTCTGATTCTATATGTTCTGTGACATGTTTGATTCTATATGTTCTGTGACATGTCTGATTGTATACGTTCTGTGACATGTCTGATTCTATATGTTCTATGACATGTTTGATTCTATACGTTCTGTGACATGTTTGATTATATATGTTCTGTGACATGTCTGATTATATATGTTCTGTGACATGTCTGATTCTATATGTTCTGTGACATGTTTGATTCTATACGTTCTGTGACATGTTTGATTCTATATGTTCTGTGACATGTATGATTCTATATGTTCTGTGCCATGTTTAATTCTATATGTTCTGTGACATGTCTGATTCTATATGTTCTGTGACATGTCTGATTCTATATGTTCTGTGACATGTCTGATTCTATATGTTTGTGCATGTCTGATTCTATATGTTCTGTGACATGTCTGATTCCATATGTTCTGTGAAATGTTTGATTCTATATGTTCTGTGACATGTCTGATTCTATATGTTCTGTGACATGTCTGATTCTATATGTTCTGTGACATGTTTGATTCTATATGTTCTGTGACATGTCTGATTCTATATGTTCTGTGACATGTTTGATTCTATATGTTCTGTGACATGTTTGATTCTATATGTTCTGTGACATGTCTGATTCTATATGTTCTGTGTCATGTCTGATTCTATATGTTCTGTGTCATGTCTGATTCTATATGTTCTGTGACATGTCTGATTCTATATGTTCTGTGACATGTCTGATTCTATATGTTCTGTGACATGTCTGATTCTATATGTTCTGTGTCATGTCTGATTCTATATGTTCTGTGACATGTCTGATTCTATATGTTCTGTGACATGTCTGATTCTATATGTTCTGTGACATGTTTGATTCTATATGTTCTGTGACATGTCTGATTCTATATGTTTTGTGACAGGTCTGGTTCTATATGTTCTGTGACATGTCTGATTCTATATGTTCTGTGACATGTCTGATTCTATATGTTCTGTGACAGGTCTGATTCTATATGTTGTGTGACATGTCTGATTCTATATGTTCTGTGACATGTCTGATTCTATATGTTCTGTGACATGTCTGATTCTATATGTTCTGTGACATGTCTGATTCTATATGTTCTGTGTCATGTCTGATTCTATATGTTCTGTGACATGTCTGATTCTATATGTTCTTGTGACGTGTAAGAAGTGAATTCTCATTTCTTTGTATCCAGTTACTTGATAAAGTTACTTGGTCGAAACGTTGCTGTATTGTTATTGTTTTTGTATTTTGTAAAACTATATTACTTTATTTAACATGTTTCACCAAGTCTTAAGTTGAGACGTAACACGTACAAGATAAGAGATAACAGTCAGTTACATATTGTGATCATCTATTAAGTTGAGACGTAACACGTACAAGATAAGAGATAACAGTCAGTTACACATTGTGATCATCTATTAAGTTGAGACGTAACACGTACAAGATAAGAGATAACAGTCAGTTACATATTGTGATCATCTATTAAGTTGAGACGTAACACGTACAAGATAAGAGATAACAGTCAGTTACATATTGTGATCATCTATTAAGTTGAGACGTAACACGTACAAGATAAGAAATAACAGTCAGTTACATATTGTGATCATCTATTAAGTTGAGACGTAACACGTACAAGATAAGAGATAACAGTCAGTTACATATTGTGATCATCTATTAAGTTGAGACGTAACACGTACAAGATAAGATATAACAGTCAGTTATATATTGTGATCATCTATTAAGTTGAGACGTAACACGTACAAGATAAGAGATAACAGCCAGTTACATATTGTGATCATCTATTAAGTTGAGACGTAACACGTACAAGATAAGAGATAACAGTCAGTTACATATTGTGATCATCTATTAAGTTGAGACGTAACACGTACAAGATAAGATATAACAGTCAGTTACATATTGTGATCATCTATTAAGTTGAGACGTAACACGTACAAGATAAGAGATAACAGTCAGTTACATATTGTGATCATCTATTAAGTTGAGACGTAACACGTACAAGATAAGATATAACAGTCAGTTATATATTGTGATCATCTATTAAGTTGAGACGTAACACGTACAAGATAAGATATAACAGTCAGTTACATATTGTGATCATCTATTAAGTTGAGACGTAACACGTACAAGATAAGAGATAACAGTCAGTTACATATTGTGATCCTCTATTAAGTTGAGACGTAACACGTACAAGATAAGAGATAACAGTCAGTTACATATTGTGATCATCTATTAAGTTGAGACGTAACACGTACAAGATAAGAGATAACAGTCAGTTACATATTGTGATCATCTATTAAGTTGAGACGTAACACGTACAAGATAAGATATAACAGTCAGTTACATATTGTGATCCTCTATTAAGTTGAGACGTAACACGTACAAGATAAGAGATAACAGTCAGTTACATATTGTGATCATCTATTAAGTTGAGACGTAACACGTACAAGGTAAGAGATAACAGTCAGTTACATATTGTGATCATCTATTAAGTTGAGACGTAACACGTACAAGATAAGAGATAACAGTCAGTTACATATTGTGATCATCTATTAAGTTGAGACGTAACACGTACAAGATAAGATATAACAGTCAGTTACATATTGTGATCATCTATTAAGTTGAGACGTAACACGTACAAGATAAGATATAACAGTCAGTTACATATTGTGATCATCTATTAAGTATTAATAATTGTCAACTGTTGCATCGGCGAGGCATCATAAAGAGAGGCACGTATGCATTCTCTCAATTTAAAAAAAAACTGTAAAATTGCTAACATTCGAAAGAATCAGCTATCACCAAGAATCATGCAGACAAAAATAGAAACACCTACATTGTTAAAAGTACAGTCTCCAATATCTGTCACATGAATATACTACAAAATTATACTTTTCCAGAAGTGTTAATCCTTGTTTCTCTGTAAGTTATTTGAATTCCGGAGAGATAACAGAAGCCACGAACGACACTATTTATGAATCGCACACAAGAGCTCGTTCTAAAAATCTCGTCCTGACGCTGTAAGACAAAACAGGATTGGTGAAAAGAAAGACTAAATTAGCCACTTTACTGGCTTTGCGCCATATTTAAAAAACACTTGGAGCCAGTAAATCGGATCGAAGGACGAACGGACTAAACACAATAACAATTCTGAATGTGTTAGAAACTTTAAACAAGCGTTCATTTTGTTTTATTCAGCATTAACTTCTTGTTTGAATAATTAACATCAACTATTCACATTTGTCCAGATCAAACTTGTAATCCATGTCTGGACACAATTAGACAACAACGCAAGGTTGTACTCTAACATTGGCAGGGTGTAGCGACGAGATGTAATCGCAGCCAACAATCCATCAACTCTGCACCTAGACGGTTGTCTATACATAATTTAGTTCTTCGTTACGCCCACTGGCTGGCCATTCATTTTATATTCTCTTTCTTCCTATCATTTATTTTTATGTTGTTCTTTTATGAGTTTTAGCTTCCGTATAGCTTGATAATTTACAACTATTTCTTTCATCACTTTAAAAGCAACTCTTTTCTTGTTGTATTGACATTATTTATTATTTCTTTTACTTAGCTTCTATAGCACATAGCATTTTATTTATCTTTACAGACGGTCAGTTGTCAAGTGTTTTACTGTGGCAACTTTTGAGTTTCAGATTGGCTCTCTTGCGTTTCAGCTCATCCCTAAATCTCTTTTAAAAATATTCTGCCCTTTGCGAAATGTTGTTTTTTCATATAACTCGGTCATGTGCTATGCAAATGTTGTTTTTCATATAACTCGGTCAGGCAGATGTAGTGAGTCATCACTTTACTAAGGGATGACTAGATTAAGGTGGGCAATAGATGACCAGTGGAGCTGAATAGCTACTCTAGTTACTCTCACTATCGACAGCATCTCATGGTGCCCTGCTTTTCATCATTTTTGGGAGGCACGTAACTGTGGCTGTCCGTGTTGTGTCTAAGCTGAAAGCAAGAGTGACTTGTCCTCTCCGTTGATGCCTAGCCTGGACAGCTAATATGGGCAATGTGCCTTATTTAATGCATACGATATATATATATATATATATATATATATATATAAACTGTAGATTATAAATGATAAATTACATGAGCAAGACAGATGACGTCTAACTATCACACAAATAAACACACAACAATCATGTGATCACGAAGGTTCCAAATGATTTCACATCTCAAAAATAGAAATAAAAATTTCTTTAAAAAAAAAAATTATTAATTACCACCAGGAAACATAACATAAATTATTAATTACCACCAGGAAACATAACATAAATTATTAATTACCACCAGGAAACATAACATAAATTATTAATTACCACCAGGAAACATAACATAAATTATTAATTACCACCAGGAAACATAACTTAAATTATTAATTACCACCAGGAAACATAACATAAATTATTAATTACCACCAGGAAACATAACTTAAATTATACAAGAATTAATAGGTTTGAGATGGGTACAGATACAAATATTAGACCGGCAATAACTATCATCATTATTATTATATTTCTCTCGTGCCGTCGAGCTTTACATAGAACCTGCCATTCCCTCTCTATCCTGGTCGACTTGTTCACTCTCTTCTGTGAAGCTGAGTCTGACTTGTTCACTCTCTTTTGTGAAGTGAGTCTGACTTGTTCACTCTCTTCTGTGAAGTGAGTCTGACTTGTTCACTCTCTTCTGTGAAGCTGAGTCTGACTTATTACTTCTTCTGTGAAGTGATTCTGACTTGTTCATCTCTTCTGTTAAGTGAGTCTGACTTGTTCACTTTCTTCTGTTAAATGAGTCGCACTTGTTCACTCTTCTGTTAAGTGAGTCTGACTTTTGACTTTCTTCTGTGAAGCTGAGTCACTATGTTGACTTTCTTCTGTGAAGCTGAGTCTGATACTTCTCTCAGTAATGTTCAGTTCAAAGTTTTCCTAGGACTTCTTCTTCCTTGACCTCTTCCCATTCACTTCAATGCCTGGTTTCTTATTTTTGATAACTTTCGACTCTGAAAATGCCAACATATCTCCATCTTCTCCTTCTTATAACAGTTGTTACTAGTGGTTGACCAGACATTTCTATGACTTCTGAATTGGTCCTATCTTATATTTATTATTGTTCGCAGATATCCTATTTTCAAAGTTACATTCCATTTACTTTCTATATCATTAGTCATATTCCAACTCTCACTGGCATATATTCCAATTTCTTGATACTGAAAGTCAGTGGCGGCTCGTCATTAAGGGCCATTGGGCTGGGCCCACTAAAAATAAAGTGTAACGTGTATTTATTACTTATAAATAAAATATAACCTAACCTAAAACCATGATTTTTCCGAAAGTTTTTGTCTGGCCCCACCAACAAAAATGGGCACGAGCCGCCACTGCTGAAAGTTACATTGACATTGACAATACTCCATTTAATTTCATAACTATATAACTTGGAACTCCATATTTTTGTCAAGACTTTTCAACGTTGATGTTGCCTCGACAATTCGTGGCATAATTCGGTGGTTTTTTTTCGCTTCTCGCATCAAGTCACAATTGTTTCCCAAAATAGGTAACCTACACTGTAGAAAATATTGTTTACTCAATAAGTAACCTACACTGTAGAAAATATTGTTTACTCAATAAGTAACCTACACTGTAGAAAATATTGTTTACTCAATAGTAACTCACTGTGAAAATATTGTTTACTCAATAAGAAGTGCACTGTGAAAATATTTTACCATAAGGTGCACTTAGAAAATATTGTTTACTCAATAAGAGAAGTGCACGTAGAAATTTGTTTACTCAATAGAAGTGACTATAAATAAAGTGTCCCCAAATAGAGAACTATACAAAAATAAATACAATTATACTGGATTTAACCAAATTAGACAAAATTAAACAAGACTGGTACTAAATGTGAAATTTAACTTAATACTTGAACTTTATCTATTTAACTTAATACTTACAAAATAACTTTATTATAAATAATACTATAAATAATTATATAAATAATATAAATAAGTAATATAATACCTAAATATGTAAGTAATATTAATAACTTTATAGAAATCAAATTTAATATACAAAATATAAACATTATACCGATAAAACATGTTATTATAGATAACATTGAGATATTATGGACATATAAAAAGACATGAAGGGCTGGAGAAGACCACCATGGAAGGAGGCATACGGCAAAAGAAGAAGAGGAAGACTACGGAAAGATGGATTGAGGATGTAACTGATGGTTTGAACATGACGGCAACAGAGACAGGACATTGTGGTCTAGATGTAACAGAGACAGAACATTGTGGTCTAGATGTAACAGAGACAGGACATTGTGGTCTAGATGTAACAGAGGCAGAACATTGTGGTCTAGATGTAACAGAGGCAGAACATTGTGGTCTAGATGTAACAGAGGCAGAACATTGTGTGGCCTAAGAGAGAAAGGTAAATACAAGTAAAACATACGAAACATTATTCTTCTATATCAAACGCTCCATATCGACCCCACTTGTTAACCACTCTCTGTGATTTGTATGTGATCTGAGCCTAAGACGAGATTGTGATCCGAAATTACAACGTAGTGTTAGTAATGCACCAACAAGTAGGTCAGCACATCCGATTTCTGCGACGCTTTTTATTTACTAGGTAGCTTCCCTAGGTCTCTACATCAGTCGCCTCTTACGACATGCCTTGTAGGTTGTAGAGTTTCTATTCTTTGCTCCCTTGAACGCCCCAGCAATACACGAGCGAGAAGTTATACATAATGTTATCTCCTTCTTCTTCTTCTTCTTCTTTGCGTTCGTTCTTCGCGCCTAATTCTATCATTCTTATTGTGATATATAATTGTGATCTTTGACAAGAACGACTGACGTTGCAATTCTAACATTCTTATTGTGATATATAATTGTGATCTTTGACAAGAACGACTGACGTTGCAATTCTAACATTCTTATTGTGATATATAATTGTGATCTTTGACAAGAACGACTAACGTTGCAATTCTAACATTCTTATTGTGATATATAATTGTGATCTTTGACAAGAACGACTGACGTTGCAATTCTAACATTCTTATTGTGATATATAATTGTGATCTTTGACAAGAACGACTGACGTTGCAATTCTATCATTCTTATTGTGATATATAATTGTGATCTTTGACAAGAACGACTGACGTTGCAATTCTATCATTCTTATTGTGATATATAATTGTGATCTTTGACAAGAACGACTGACGGTGCAATTCTATCATTCTTATTGTGATATATAATTGTGATCTTTGACAAGAACGACTGACGGTGAAACCCTGTTGAAATTAGGCCCCTACTTTGTCTATGGTACCATACATGGTGTAGGTCAGAGTTACCTTTTGTCTGCTATGGTACCATACATGGTGTAGGTCAGAGTTACCTTTTGTCTGCTATGGTACCATACATGGTGTAGGTCAGAGTTACCTTTTGTCTGCTATGGTACCATACATGGTGTAGGTCAGAGTTACCTTTTGTCTGCTATGGTACCATACATGGTGTAGGTCAGAGTTACCTTTTGTCTGCTATGGTACCATACATGGTGTAGGTCAGAGTTACCTTTTGTCTGCTATGGTACCATACATGGTGTAGGTCAGAGTTACCTTTTGTCTGCTATGGTACCATACATGGTGTAGGTCAGAGTTACCTTTTGTCTGCTATGGTACCATACATGGTGTAGGTCAGAGTTACCTTTTGTCTGCTATGGTACCATACATGGTGTAGGTCAGAGTTACCTTTTGTCTGCTATGGTACCATACATGGTGTAGGTCAGAGTTACCTTTTGTCTGCTATGGTACCATACATGGTGTAGGTCAGAGTTACCTTTTGTCTGCTATGGTACCATACATGGTGTAGGTCAGAGTTACCTTTTGTCTGCTATGGTACCATACATGGTGTAGGTCAGAGTTACCTTTTGTCTGCTATGGTACCATACATGGTGTAGGTCAGAGTTACCTTTTGTCTGCTATGGTACCATACATGGTGTAGGTCAGAGTTACCTTTTGTCTGCTATGGTACCATACATGGTGTAGGTCAGAGTTACCTTTTGTCTGCTATGGTACCATACATGGTGTAGGTCAGAGTTACCTTTTGTCTGCTATGGTACCATACATGGTGTAGGTCAGAGTTACCTTTTGTCTGCTATGGTACCATACATGGTGTAGGTCAGAGTTACCTTTTGTCTGCTATGGTACCATACATGGTGTAGGTCAGAGTTACCTTTTGTCTCCTATGGTACCATACATGGTGTAGGTCAGAGTTACCTTTTGTCTGCTATGGTACCATACATGGTGTAGGTCAGAGTTACCTTTTGTCTGCTATGGTACCATACATGGTGTAGGTCAGAGTTACCTTTTGTCTGCTATGGTACCATACATGGTGTAGGTCAGAGTTACCTTTTGTCTGCTATGGTACCATACATGGTGTAGGTCAGAGTTACCTTTTGTCTCCTATGGAAAATGTTTTGCGTCTGTCTCGCTGGCAGTCAGTTCCACACTTCCCTCGTGTGTACATGTTCTATTTACTTCCCTCGTGTGTACATGTTCTATTTTACGATCCGTTTGGCCGTATATGTGGGCTTGGATCTGCGCCAAAGAGTCGTTTGTACTGCAGCCTTTTTGACTAAGCGCTGCGTACCTTTGTGCATCGTATGAGGAACACATTAATGATCTTTTTAACGCTACTAATTTGTCTGACTGGGTGTAGTCGCTCCGATTTAGGAGCATTAACAACCACCCTTCTAGGACTAGTCAGTTGGACGGCCACTTGTCAGCTGTTTTGTGTATTCATTGCTCTTTTACGATCATTTTTCGCCGTATATTTGGACATTTTGATCTACGCCAAATAGTATGTCTACACTGTGCTCCCTTTCTGTCTATGTGAGATCGGTCCGGATTAGGAACATTCTGTCTATGTGAGATCGGTCCGGATTAGGAACATTCTGTCTATGTGAGGTCGTTCTGGATTAGGAACATTCTGTCTATGTGAGGTCGGTCCGGATTAGGAACATTCTGTCTATGTGAGGTCGGTCTGGATTAGGAACATTCTGTCTATGTGAGGTCGGTCTGGATTAGGAACATTCTGTCTATGTGAGGTCGGTCTGGATTAGGAACATTCTGTCTATGTGAGGTCGGTCTGGATTAGGAACATTCTGTCTATGTGAGGTCGGTCTGGATTAGGAACATTCTGTCTATGTGAGGTCGGTCCGGATTAGGAACATTCTGTCTATGTGAGGTCGGTCTGGATTAGGAACATTCTGTCTATGTGAGGTCGGTCCGGATTAGGAACATTCTGTCTATGTGAGGTCGGTCTGGATTAAGAACATTCTGTCTATGTGAGATCGGTCCGGATTAGGAACATTCTGTCTATGTGAGGTCGGTCTGGATTAGGAACATTTTGTCTATGTGAGGTCGGTCCGGATTAGGAACATTTCTCAGTCTTTTGGGACACTTAAGCTTGTCCTGGGACGGCATCTTACTCGTGTAACACACCGTGAAAAGTGTTGAGCTTCGTCAGTGTGTGGATTTGGACAGCCTGTAAAATCTTTACAATGTCGGCCTTACTTTTCTGACCCTGTTGAGTTTGTTCCAGAATAGAAAAATTCTCAGCCTTTTCGAGGCGCTTGTCGGCAACTTGTAGTTTCTACTCTGCATTTTCCTAGCCCCGGAAACACTGGACTGGAACTGCACATACATAATGTAGAGCGTCGTTTCATTAGGCGCTATCAGCGCAACTAGATGTTTTTGCGCTCGCCGAACATCCCCACCCCGGTTTTCCGGGATATTAGTTGTAAGAAGAACAGTACCGTGCCCTGTTGTTTCAGGGAAAGCAGTTTCGTTAGGCGCTAAAACGTAACTTTAGGATTTGCGCTCGGTAATCTTACCCAATAGATATATCTGCGCTTGGTCTCTTGTACGGAATTAAGTGAAATCTTGTTTTGTGTCGCTACGCCACATTGCATCTTTTCCGACGAGTCTTGCCGCTAGCTGGCAAATGCGTTGTCACTATTACTTCGAGGAGACGTGAATAATGTGTCTCTTGGCGACTCGTACCGTGTCAAATTTAAACGATTCGTTTTAAAAAATGTATTTCGCTTTTCACTTCGGCGGGGAGAGATGTGCAGAGACAGTCTCTCGTGGATTCTTCTCGTCTATCTTGCGAGTAGATCTCGTATAACATAACAGCTTGCGTCACTACTTATACCAGAGTAGCTCTCTCTCGATCCCTAACCGATAAGCGAGATAGGATCCTCTGTCTGTTTCCAGGGTCACCATGTGGAGGCGGATAAGATCTTGATTTTGCCAGCTCACTAATCCTGGCGCGCCGTTGTCCCTAGAATTGCTCCTTTGACCCCATACATAAAGGGTTTTATAGCCGAAGAATTGACTTCATTGCACCGGGTTTTATTCCATATGGCTCGGTCCTCTCCGCAGAAATGGCACGCCACCTGCCGAGAGTATTGCACAAAACACAAACTCCGTAGCTCCAGCAACAATCCTATGGGTCTCTGGAAAAACTGCACTCGTGAACAGAACGACGCTGTCCTGATTCGAACCCACGACCGTTGACTCGCAAGGCAAAGGGCTTAACCACTCAGCCACAGAGACCCACCCCATACATAATGTTATAAGAACAGCCCTATACAGCAAATAAGAAAATACAACAGTAAGAAAATACAACAGTAAGAAAATATAACAATAAGAAAATATAACAATAAGAAAATACAACAGTAAGAAAATATAACAATAAGAAAATATAACAATAAGAAAATACAACAATAAGAAAATACAACAATAAGAAAATACAACAATAAGAAAATACAACAAATAAGAAAATATAACAATAAGAAAATATAACAATAAGAAAATACAACAGTAAGAAAATACAACAATAAGAAAATACAACAAATAAGAAAATACAACAATAAGAAAATACAACAGTAAGAAAATATAACAAATAAGAAAATACAGCAAATAAGAAAATATAACAATAAGAAAATATAACAATAAGAAAATACAACAATAAGAAAATACAACAATAAGAAAATACAACAATAAGAAAATACAACAAATAAGAAAATACAACAATAAGAAAATATAACAAATAAGAAAATACAACAAATAAGAAAATACAACAGTAAGAAAATACAACAAATAAGAAAATACAACAGTAAGAAAATACAACAAATAAGAAAATGCAACAGTAAGAAAATATAACAATAAGAAAATATAACAATAAGAAAATATAACAATAAGAAAATACAACAAATAAGAAAATACAACAGTAAGAAAATATAACAAATAAGAAAATACAACAAATAAGAAAATACAACAATAAGAAAATACAACAGTAAGAAAATATAACAAATAAGAAAATACAACAAATAAGAAAATACAACAATAAGAAAATACAACAGTAAGAAAATATAACAAATAAGAAAATACAACAAATAAGAAAATACAACAGTAAGAAAATACAACAATAAGAAAATACAACAAATAAGAAAATACAACAGTAAGAAAATACAACAGTAAGAAAATACAACAGTAAGAAAATATAACAAATAAGAAAATACAGCAAATAAGAAAATACAACAGTAAGAAAATACAACAGTAAGAAAATATAACAAATAAGAAAATACAACAAATAAGAAAATACAACAGTAAGAAAATACAACAATGAATAAAATATAATCAAATAAGAAAATACAACAGTAAGAAAATACAACAGTAAGAAAATACAACAGTAAGAAAATACAACAGTAAGAAAATACAACAGTAAGAAAATACAACAGTAAGAAAATACAACAGTAAGAAAATACAACAATAAGAAAATACAACAAATAAGAAAATACAACAGTAAGAAAATACAACAGTAAGAAAATACAACAAATAAGAAAATACAACAGTAAGAAAATACAACAGTAAGAAAATACAACAATAAGAAAATACAACAATAAGAAAATACAACAAATAAGAAAATACAACAATAAGAAAATACAACAAATAAGAAAATACAACAAATAAGAAAATACAACAGTAAGAAAATACAACAGTAAGAAAATACAACAAATAAGAAAATACAACAAATAGAAAATACAACAGTAAGAAAATACAACAATAAGAAAATATAACAAATAAGAAAATACAACAGTAAGAAAATACAACAGTAAGAAAATACAACAAATAAGAAAATACAACAGTAAGAAAATACAACAGTCAAGAAAAATAACAAAAAAAAATAAGAAAATACAACAATAAGAAAATACAACAAATAAGAAAATACAACAATAAGAAAATACAACAGTAAGAAAATACACAGTAGAAAATACAACAATAAGAAAATACAACAAATAAGAAAATATAACAAATAAGAAAATATAACAAATAAGAAAATATAACAATAAGAAAATATAACAATAAGAAAATACAACAATAAGAATATATTCACACATAACCGACCTAATATTCACACTCAACCCGACCTTACAATATTCACCTCAACCCGACCTTACAAGATTACCTATAATTCTCTCAACCGACCTTACAATGTGTTACACTATAATTCTCTCAACCCGACCGTACAAATGATGTTACACTATAATTCTCTCAACCCGACCTACAATATATTCACACTCAACCCGACCTTACAATGTTTCACACTCAACCCGACCTCACAAAATTTCACACTATAATTCTCTCAACCCGACCGTACAATATTATTATTAATACTATTATTATTTTAGCCTTCAATACTCCAACTATGTTCATTTGTAATTCATTTTGTGATAGTTTTCTCATTTTCATTTGTGATAGTTTCTCATTTTCATGGACTCCTGGACCTCAGGACTCCTGGTTCACGAGAACAATTTTTAAAAATCAACCAGACCGGTAATTGTTGTAAGTATAACCAGACCGGTACTTGATGTAAGTATAACCAGACCGGTAATTGATGTAAGTATAAATAGACCGGTAATTGATGTAAGTATAACTATACCGGTAATTGATGTCAGTACAACTAGACCGGTAATTGATGTCAGTATAACCAGACCGGTAATTGATGTCAGTATAACCAGACCGGTAATTGATGTCAGTACAACTAGACCGGTAATTGATGTCAGTACAACTAGACCGGTAATTGATGTCAGTATAACCAGACCGGTAATTGATGTCAGTATAACCAGACCGGTAATTGATGTCAGTATAACCAGACCGGTAATTGATGTAAGTATAACTAGACCGGTAATTGATGTAAGTATAACTAGACCGGTAATTGATGTAAATATAACCAGACCGGTAATTGATGTAAATATAACCAGACCGGTAATTGATGTAAGTATAACTAGACCGGTAATTGATGTAAGTATAACCAGACCGGTAATTGATGTAAATATAACCAGACCGGTAATTGATGTAAATATAACCAGACCGGTAATTGATGTAAATATAACTAGACCGGTAATTGATGTCACTATAACCAGACCGGTAATTGATGTAAGTATAACTAGACCGGTAATTGATGTCAGTATAACTAGACCGGTAATTGATGTAAATATAACCAGACCGGTAATTGATGTAAATATAACCAGACCGGTAATTGATGTCAGTATAACCAGACCGGTAATTGATGTCAGTATAACCAGACCGGTAATTGATGTCAGTATAACCAGACCGGTAATTGATCCCTGATCTTAGTGTATGTGGGATCGAGTTGCTAGTCCTATAGGAGAAGGACGATAAGACCGTAGTCCCGTGTTAAATTTAGGCCGTCAAAGAACCGTTGGCAGTTGAACATCACAGATAGTCTAAAGCTGAAAGATTGACTTCATAGCAAAGGGATTTATTCCATATGGTTTGATCCCACTTCTCAGAAATGGCACGACACCTGCCGAGAGTATTGCACAAAGCACGAACTCTGTAGCTCAGACAACAATCATAGGGGTATTCCTAGTTGAAATCAATTAAAATGTGCTGCAAAGCTGCTACACGGGCAAAATGTGCTGCAAAGCTGCTACACGGACAAAATGTGCTGCAAAGCTGCTACACGGACAAAATGTGCTGCAAAGCTGCTACACGGGCAAAATGTGCTGCAAAGCTGCTAGACGGTCAAAATTCGTTAAGAAGATTAAAAGAAAATTCTTAGAAACGTTTTTACCATCGTCAAAAATACATAGGGAACTCTCGCCGGAACTACGGAGTTAGTGCACCACCGGTGATACACCACAAGGTTATTATCCGAAGTGCAATGATGATGGTGCTATGAATGAATCAATCAATCACAAATAAATAATCTATATACTGACAAAATATGGACCAACAATATACAAGTAAACTACTTCTTCCAACGCAGAATATATCCACTTCGTGTTAACCACTCGGTATGATCTCTATGTGATATGAGCCTACGAGCGATTGCACGTTGTGCCAGTTATACGCCTACAAGAAGGCCAGTACAGCTGATTTCTACAAAGATTTTTTAGTTACTAGTGTAGCTTCCCTAGGCCCTCCCTACCTCAGTCGTCTCTTACGACATGCCTTGTAGGTCGCAGTGCTGACAATTGTTGCTGCTTTGCTTGCGGGCCCAGCACCACACGGCGAATCAAACAATGAAATCAACATGTAAACACTGATTAAATATGAACAAGAAAAGTTCAAGTAAACAGAACAATGTGACAGAAACGATTGCAATCAAATCAATAAATACATGATCGGACAATCAGTTTGTCAAGTTATGTTTAACACATAGAAGAAACATGAATTGCATCGAGAAACAAAGAAGGAAGTGGTTTGGCCACTTAACAAGACTGCATCCAAACTCAACATTATACATAATCTTCTACAACAGAACATTAGGAAAGAAGGTGACCAGGAAAAAAGATGGTTAGATGGCACAGACATGTTATAGTCTTATGTTTTATACAGTACAGACATGTTATAGTCTTATGTTTTATACAGTACAGACATGTTATAGTCTTATGTTTTATACAGTACAGACATGTTATAGTCTTATGTTTCATACAGTACAGACATGTTATAGTCTTATGTTTTATACAGTACAGACATGTTATATTCTTATGTTTTATACAGTACAGACATGTTATAGTCTTATGTTTCATACAGTACAGACATGTTATAGTCTTATGTTTTATACAGTACAGACATGTTATAGTCTTATGTTTTATACAGTACAGACATGTTATAGTCTTATGTTTTATACAGTACAGACATGTTATAGTCTTATGTTTTATACATATCAAAGAGCAAAAATAACAATCACTTAAGCCACTAGAACAGCGCAAGACAAAAACAGAAAACCACAACACTGCGCAACAACCCGGTGACAGTGTGACGACAAAAGAAGAAAGTTGAATACATAAATGATCAACATGACATGCATAATGGAATACATTAAATAATACCTAATCTTGTGTACACAATTCCTGTCAGCCAAGTTAATCCCAGGTCGAATCATTTTTGACAGTCCATGTTAAATATTATCCTGTCTCTTGTTTAATCCTCAGCGATGGTTGCCGTGACGAAATGAAAACCTAGGAGGTAAATCGTTGTGAAAACAGATCTCGTTGACTGGAACACTAGTTTTTGTTGTTTTAGTCCAACGGGTTGATCCTCTTAAGCAAGACTCTCAAACCTTGTGAGTCTAGCTGGCTAAGTTTCCGTGGATATGCGCGCTCTGTTGTTTTTATACTGTAGGTGGTGCTCTTTTTGTGTGTACACGTTCAATAAATAGAAGATACAGCGTATGAAAGCGGGGGTTGTGCATTTCGTTGCTTGTTCATCGCTTCACGCGTTTCGCCCGGCAACGGCACAAATCGCCGCTCTCCACTCCCGACAAGTTTAGGTAAAACGCCGCGGGTTGTAAGTATAACTTAGCAGACGCCCCTACAATCAAGCCTCATCAACTGCTGAACTTAACAGATGGGCTTACGTGGTCTGGTAACGACGCCGGTCGGTTGTAGATAATATTTGTTTCCGCTTGGTTGGATCGCCTGCTGCCCTTTGGTGGAAGCTGCTATGTTAATATTCAGTCCAGCTGTTGTTACTACTTGGTCAATATTTCTGGTTAACTGTTGTTTATTTTGTTTGTAAGTTTTATACAGACATGTTATAGTCTTATGTTTCATACAGTACATACATGTTATAGTCTTATGTTTCCTACAGTACAGACATGTTATAGTCTTATGTTTTATACAGTACAGACATGTTATAGTCTTATGTTTTATACAGTACAGACATGTTATAGTCTTATGTTTTATACAGTACAGACATGTTATAGTCTTATGTTTTATACAGTACACACATGTCATAGTCTTATGTTTTATACAGTACACACATGTCATAGTCTTATGTTTTATACAGTACAGACATGTTATAGTCTTATGTTTTATACAGTACAGACATGTTATAGTCTTATGTTTTATACAGTACAGACATGTTATAGTCTTATGTTTTATACAGTACAGACATGTTATAGTCTTATGTTTTATACAGTACAGACATGTTATAGTCTTATGTTTCATACAGTACAGACATGTTATAGTCTTATGTTTCATACAGTACAGACATGTTATAGTCTTATGTTTTATACAGTACAGACATGTTATAGTCTTATGTTTCATACAGTACAGACATGTTATAGTCTTATGTTTTATACAGTACAGACATGTTATATTCTTATGTTTTATACAGTACAGACATGTTATAGTCTTATGTTTCATACAGTACAGACATGTTATAGTCTTATGTTTTATACAGTACAGACATGTTATAGTCTTATGTTTTATACAGTACTAAACATAATTTGTGCTGTTCTTATAGTTGTTGTTATTGTTATAGTTGTATTGTTGTTGTTATAGTTGTGTTGTTGTTGTTACGGTTGTTGTTGTTGTTATTATAGTTTTTGTTGTTGTCTTCGTTGTTGTTGTTGCTGTCTGCTTGTTGTTCTGTTGTTGTGATGTTGTGCTGTTGTTGTTGCTGTTTTGTTGTTGCTGATGTTGTTGCTGTTGTTGTTGTTTTGTTGTTGCTGTTGTTGCTGTTGTTGTTGCTGTTGATGTTGTTGCTGTTGTTGTTGTTGTTGCTGTTTGTTGTTGCTGTTGTGTGTTGCTGTTGTTGTTGCTATTGTTGTTGTTGCTTGTTGTGTTATAGTTGTGTTGTTGCTGTTGTTGTTCTGTTGTTGTGCTGTTGTCATTGTTGCTGTTGTTATAGTTGCTGTTGTTGTTGTTGTTGTTGTTATAGTTGTGTTGTTGTTGGGATGAAGGAATTTAAAGGAAGGACAAATATGACTGTACACAAAATTAAACAACTAAAAACGGAATGGAACTGATAGAAAAACAAAAATCAGAATTCTAAGAGTATGCATATTTCCAGTGACAACGTATGGGTGAAGCATGGACCTTCGTATATCTTGGACAGAGAAGAGAAGAAATATATCTATCCAGGAAGAACTCAAAATCAAAGAAAACTGGCTGGTGCTACAAATAAGAAAGAAAATATTGAGGTATTTTGGACATATAAAGAGACATGAAGGGCTGGAGAAGACCACCATGGAAGAAAGGCATACTGGCAAAGAGAAGAAGAGGAAGACCACAGAGAAAATGGATTGAGGATGTAACTGATGGTTTGAACATGACAGCGGCACAGGTGGGATATCTAACCTATGAGAGAAATCAATTCTGAAGAACTGTTAGGGTTGCAAAGTTCTGCACAGGACAAGCTATTTGATGATGATAATAAACGTGTACGTACTTGAAAACAGACAGACTACATGCACAAGGTTATTGGTTATTAGTTATTGGTTATTGGTTACTAAACTGACGTCATTGCACTCCGGGCAGACGCATAGGTGCTCAGTCTCCCCAACAGATATCGAAGAGTATGCATACTGATGGTTCCCGTGGCCCGCTGATTAAACACACCTCTCACTCTGCCTCTCAGGCATCCAGTTTGACTTGAACAACGGGTTCGTGGACAAGGTTAGTCTTAGAAACTAAACTTAGATGTTAATGTATTTGCTAATATTAATTGCACGTCAGGAAATCACATTTTTCTTGGGCGTATTGTACAAAAAGATGACAGACATGACATTGTGATAACAGTGCCAGACCTGGACATTGACATTACTCAACAGAAGAAAACTAGTTACTATAGAGAGTGTCTACTCAAAGTCTGATCAAGATGGACATCTGGCAGTTATGGTTAGAAGAAGATGTTTATGTAGAGTGTTGGAAGTATTAATAAAAGACCGGTTTAAGAACGATAACATCCCAAGACAAAGTGGGTATAACATCAATAACTAAACTTCGTAAAACAAAAAGTGGGTATAACATCAATAACTAAACTTCGTAATACAAAAAGTGGGTATAACATCAATAACTAAACTTCGTAATACAAAAAGTGGGTATAACATCAATAACTAAACTTCGTAAAATAAAAAGTGGGTATAACATCAATAACTAAACTTCGTAATAAAAGAAGTGGGTATAACATCAATAACTAAACTTCGTAAAACAAAAAGTGGGTATAACATCAGTACTGAACTTTGCTGAACGTAACGGCAATTTTGCGCACGCAGTATTGTTGACACCGGAAGCGAATCAAGGTGTCGTTGGCAATGAGAGACCAGACAGGCTGGTGGCTCTGCCAACCATATCAGAAGGTCAGCTAATGGATAGAGCTGATATTTTGAACGCTCTCGAAGAGTGTGGCCGTAAAGAAAATGTTAATTTAAACCAATCCTCGTCAACTACTAGATTGTTGGAGCTGGGTTTGAAGATTGGAGTAGCAAGAAGGGAACAGCATAACAGGTACGTGAGTAGGCTCATCAATCAAAATCGAACTGGTACGGTCAGTCACTGGACGCTGTTGGAGATATTGGGAAGGAGATCGGAGCACCTATGGACATGTCCGGAGTGCAATGATGATATTCCAAACTGAAACTGAACTTTATGAAAAAGTGGGTACAACATAATTACTGAACTTCATGAAAACTTGTGTATGTAACATCAGTACTAAACTTGTGTATGTAACATCAGTACTAAACTTGTGTATGTAACATCAGTACTAAACTTGTGTATGTAACATCAGTACTAAACTTTAAAACAAATAAACAATTGAATTGGTTCCATCATTTCACAAGATTACCAACAAACAATCAGAATAGGATGGCCCAGATTACCAACAAACAATCAGAATCGAATGACAATTCTGTTCAGAGGTCGTATTTAGAAACATGACAGAAGGTCGTCCGCTAAAAAGGTTGGCACAGAAATAACAGGCAGTGAAATAAACACCACGGACAAAACACGAATAAAACACCACAGATAAAACACCACGGATAAAACACGAATAAAACATCACGGATAAAACACGAATAAAACACCACGGACAAAACACGAATAAAACACCACGGATAAAACACGAATAAAACACCACGGATAAAACACGAATAAAACACCACGGATAAAACACGGATAAAACACCACGGATAAAACACGGATAAAACACCACGGATAAAACACCACGAATAAATCACCACGGATAAAACACCACGGATAAAACACGAATTAAACACCACAAATAAAACACGAATAAAACACCACGGATAAAACACGAATAAAACACAACGGATAACACACCTCGGATAAAACACCACGGATAAAACATGAATAAAACACCACGGATAAAACACGATTAAAACACCACGGATAAAACACCACGGATAAAACACCACGGAAAAAATACGAATAAAATACCACGGATAAAACACAGGAAGCGGACACAAGAGCTTCTTCTAGAAATGTCTTTTATTCTGATGCTAAAATGCAACCTTAAACTCTCTTCTTAGACTAGTTGACCTGGTTCAACTCCAGGGAGTAGGCGTGGCATTTTGTTCTGACGGTAATGTCTCTCATGAGGTAAAAGAGGAATATCAGCTCGAACTTAAGAATTGGTTCAAGTTACTCAATGGTGAAAATGAACAGAACATTGAAGACAAATGGACAAAGATAAAGAACACACTATTAGGGGCAGCAAATAGTAGCGCAGGATTAAAGACGAAAGACAGAAAACCCTGGATAAGCGATGACACCTGGAAATGTATTCAAGAAAGAAGAAAGATGAAAGTAGCGATATTTAATACTAAGGATGCAACAGATGAAATCCAAGCTAGAGAGGAATATAGACTAAAAGACAAGGAAGTGAAAATAGCGGCTAGAAGAGATAAAAGAGCATATGTCAATCGACTTGCCGAAGAAGGGGAAAAGGCAGCTAAGACTGGAAACAGTAAAATGCTATACAACACACTAAAACAACTTACTGGAACTTTTGTTTCAAAGGCTGGCCCAATCAAGAGCAAAGATGGTAAAGTTCTAACATCAGATACCGAGCAGAAGAAAAGATAGGCAGAACATTTTTAAGAAATATTAAATAGACCTGATCCACCAGTACTACTCAAGTTTGACGAAGAGGCAAGAAACAGCTCCTACCAATTAACGAAGAAATGATAAGTGTAGCTGAGGTCAAGGAGGCAATCGATTCCTTGATAAACAATAAGGCAGCGGGTGATGACAACATTACTGCAGAAATGCTCAAAGCGGCTGATGATACAACTATTAGCCAGGTGCAAGAACTATTTAATAAAGTATGGGAAGAAGAAACTGTCCCAGATCAATGGAAGAAGGAAATAATTGTTAAGATCCCCAAAAAGGTGATCTCAAAGATTGTAACAACTGGAGATGGATCACCCTATTATCAGTAATGACCAAGACTTTCTGCAAAATCATTCTTAATAGAATCAAAGGAGCAGTGGACACAACCCTGAGAGAAGAACAAGCTGGTTTTAGACCTGGGAGAAGCTGCTTAGACCAAATAATTACCCTACGACTAATTTTGGAGGAACATATTGAGAAGCAACAACCACTCATACTAAATTTCATCGATTTTAAAAAGCCTTTGATAGTCTATACAGAATCTCTCTGTGGAATATTCTGAGATGCTATGGAATACCAGACAAAATAATAAACATTATTAAGAGCCTCTATGATGGTTCACAGTGTGCAGTTCGCACTGATGGTGGACACAGTGACTGGTTTATGGTTGAAACCGAGTAAAGCAAAGCTGTATTATATCTCCGCTATTGTTTGGAGTGGCCATTGACTGGGTGATGCGAAAATGTTGCAGGGGCAAAACTGGCATCGATTGGGTAGAAAATAGTCAACTAGAAGATTTGGATTTTGCAGATGATATTGCCTTGTTAAGTAGAAACAACCAAGATATACAAAGAAAAACGGACAACTTGTCATCTATAGCATCAAAAGTTGGACTGCAGATAAGCTATGAAAAAACAAATATAATGAAGACATCTATGGCAAGTAATGCAGATATCACACTGGAATCTAAAATGATAAAAATAACAGATCAGTTCACATATTTAGGTAGCAATTTTGATTGCACAGGAAATGTTAAAAAGAAATTATGATACGAATTGGCAAATCAACATCAGCTTTTAAAAGTCTAAATAAAATATTGAACTGCAAGTTATATAGTATTAAAACTAAATTACGAATTTTCAATTCAAATGTTGTATCAATCCTAACACATGCTAGCGAGAGTTGGAAAATGACTAAAGATATAGAAAGTAAGTTGAATGCATTTGAAAATAGATGTCTGCGAAAAATAATGAATATAAAATGGAATGAATTCAGGAGAAGTGATGAAATCAGGGACATGTCTGGTCAACCACTAGTGACAACTGTTATAAGAAAGAGAAGATGGAGATATGTTGGACACCTTGAGGAGAAATGATCAACGAATATCAAAGCACACATTGAAGTGGGATGCAAAGGGTTCAAGAAAGAGAGGTCGACCTAAGGAGACCCTGAAGCGAACTTTGCTGAGAGAGGCAGGAAATATCGGTCTCAGTTCCATGGAGGAGATTGAGCGAGTTGCCCAGGATAGAGCAGTATGGAGAAACTACTTGCAGGCCCTATGTAACGTATAACGGTAGGAGAGGAATTAGTATTATTATTACAACGTCTCTCAGTTCGACCCAGACACAACTTTGTATCAGGAAAAGCACTGGAAAGTAAAGACAGCCGGCGTGATGTTGACCACATCGTGTGCCAAGGGTCAATGAAAAATACAGACCTAACATCGTACATAGCCTCCGATAACCATAGGGCCATCGTGCTCAAGTAAAAATTCTAGAAAATAAGACCACAACATTCGCATGACCTCGCATTCCAGTATTGTTGTATAAAGACAAATTCATGTTAAAATCAACACAACATGTTAAATCAAGATTATATTATTCATCAAGTTAAGTCTAAAAATAAACATTATCAATATTATTAATATTTTTCTGCAATAAATAACCACAGACTCTTAGAATTGAGTCAAATTATAAAAAAGCTTGAAGTGCTCTATCAAGCATATACAAAAACCAGTCCTCAAATCAAAACTAGGTCAGTTATATGGCCCAATATTAGAGTTAACTGTCCATCGTATTATCCTATATACTTCTTCTTCTCTTCCACCATTGACTTCTTTATAGAAGTGTTGCCGGGGTGAAACGTAGTGATCTTGTGTGTGCTTGTTCTTCTCTTCCACCATTTACTTCTTTATGGAAGTGTTGGGGGTGAAACGTAGTGATCTTGTGTGTGCTTGTTCTTCTCTTCCACCATTGACTTCTTTATAGAAGTGTTGCCGGGGTGAAACGTAGTGATCTTGTGTGTGCTTGTTCTTCTCTTCCACCATTGACTTCTTTATAGAAGTGTTGCCGGGTGAAACGTAGTGATCTTGTGTGTGCTTGTTCTTCTCTTCCACCATTGACTTCTTTATAGAAGTGTTGCCGGGGTGAAACTTAGTGATCTTGTGTGTGCTTGTTCTTCTCTTCCACCATTTACTTCTTTATAGAAGTGTTGCCGGGTGAAACGTAGTGATCTTGTGTGTGCTTGTTCTTCTCTTCCACCATTGACTTCTTTATAGAAGTGTTGCGGGGTGAAACGTAGTGATCTTGTGTGTGCTTGTTCTTCTCTTCCACCATTGACTTCTTTATAGAAGTGTTGCCGGGGTGAAACGTAGTGATCTTGTGTGTGCTTGTTCTTCTCTTCCACCATTGACTTCTTTATAGAAGTGTTGCCGAGGTGAAACGTAGTGATCTTGTGTGTGCTTGTTCTTCTCTTCCACCATTTACTTCTTTATAGAAGTGTTGCCGAGGTGAAACGTAGTGATCTTGTGTGTGCTTGTTCTTCTCTTCACCATTGACTTCTTTATAGAAGTGTTGCCGGAGTGAAACGTAGTGATCTTGTGTGTGCTTGTTCTTCTCTTCCACCATTGACTTCTTTATAGAAGTGTTGCCGGAGTGAAACGTAGTGATCTTGTGTGTGCTTGTTCTTCTCTTCCACCATTGACTTCTTTATAGAAGTGTTGGGGGTGAAACGTAGTGATCTTGTGTGTGCTTGTTCTTCTCTTCACCATTGACTTCTTTATAGAAGTGTTGCCGGTGAAACGTAGTGATCTTGTGTGTGCTTGTTCTTCTCTTCCACCATTGACTTCTTTATAGAAGTGTTGGGAGTGAAACTTAGTGATCTTGTGTGTGCTTGTTCTTCTCTTCCACCATTGACTTCTTTATAGAAGTGTTGCCGGGGTGAAACGTAGTGATCTTGTGTGTGCTTGTTCTTCTCTTCCACCATTGACTTCTTTATAGAAGTGTTGTGGGAGTGAAACGTAGTGATCTTGTGTGTGCTTGTTCTTCTCGTCCACCATTTACTTCTTTATGGAAGTGTTGTGGGGTGAAACGTAGTGATCTTGTGTGTGCTTGTTCTTCTCTTCCACCATTTACTTCTTTATGGAAGTGTTGGGGGTGAAACGTAGTGATCTTGTGTGTGCCTGTTCTTCTCTTCCACCATTGACTTCTTTATAGAAGTGTTGGTGGTGAAACGTAGTGATCCTGTGTGTGCTTTTTTAATGCACTTTGTAAGCTGATATTCATGTTCGTAAGGCTGTTCTTGATGCCGTCGCTCCATCTTTGTGGTCTTCCTCTTGCCTTGTACTCATTATACTTTTTCTGTGTGGCCCTCTGTGGTAGGTGATACCTGGGCATTCTGGTCAGGTGTCCAAACCATTTAATCTGTTGTTCTTTTATGAATTGCATGACTGGTTTCACATCCAGTCTCCTTCTGATTTCTTCATTTCTAATTTTGTCTCTTATTGTCACACCTGCAGCTCTTCTAAGACACCTCATCTCTGTCGTTATGATTTTCCTCTCATTAGCTGCTGTTATTGGCCATGTTTGATACTGGTAACATAGTGTTGGCCAGAAAATTGTTCTTGTAAGATTTGCTTTAGTTTCTAGCGATATTTCTTTATGTGACAACAGTGGTGTTAACTGTACCAGTACTTGGTTAGGTTTTGTGCAACGATTGTTGATTTCGCTATCGATACTTCCATCTGCTGTGAAAATTGCTCCTAAGTATTTGGCCTCAATTGTTTGTTTTATGTCTACGTTCTGGAGTTTTATTGTAAGGCTTTCTGGTTGTCTAATTATTGCCATTGTCTCTGACTTTATTATATTTTATTTTCATGTTGTACTCTCACCCTTGATGTTAACTAAGCTCAAATGGTTCTGGAGAGATTCTTCATTTTCTGCAATCAGTACTTGGTCATCTGCAAATAAAAGTTTTGAAATATTATTTTCTTTCTCTATTCTTGCTTCTCTACTTATGTTGTCCATGTATGTTATAAACAGCAGTGGGAGAGCACACATCCCTGTCTAACTCCTGAGTTTACTATGAATGTTATAAACAGCAGTGGGAGAGCACACATCCCTGTCTAACTCCTGAGTTTACTATGAATGTTATAAACAGCAGTTGGGAGAGCACACATCCCTGTCTAACTCCTGAGTTTACTGTGAATGTTTTTGATGTTCCGGCTTTTGTTCTTATGTAACTTTTATTTGAAATGTATAAATTCTTACAAACCTTGATGAGATGTTTGGTGATTCCATATTTTCTTAAACACTCCCATAGTTTGTTTCTATCGACTCTGTCGAAGGCCTTTCCTGATCTATGAATGCCACACTACAGTTCTTGTTATGGTCTATTGCGCTTCCCGTCAGTTGTCTTAATGTGAATATTGCATCGGTACAGCTTCTCGTATTTCGTCTGAAACCCATCTGTGCTTCTGAGAGTTGTTCTTCAATTGTTGGTCTTAGTCTTTTTCAATGATCTTAGCATACATTTTTTCTATGTGACTTAGTAGTAAGATTCCCTCATAGTTATTACATTCCTTCTTGCTGCCTTTGTTTTCCAAATTGGTGTGATTATTGCTGTTTGCCAATCTTCTGGTGTTTCTTTGTTCTCCCATGCGATTTGGAAGATTCGTCTAACCCATTTTGCACCTGCTTCTCCAGCTGCTTTCATGCAGCTGCTTTCATGGCTTCTGCAAATATATACCGCATGGTATTAAACAAAGGGTTCCTTTACTTTTGTTTTTATTACATTTTTAAGATGTAACCCACCCAAGGTTAGTGAGAGAACATTTTATGATGCAACCCACCCAGGGTTAGTGAGAGAACATTTTATGATGCAACCCACCCAAGGTTAGTGAGAGAACATTTTATGATGTAACCCACCCAAGGTTAGTGAGAGAACATTTTATGATGCAACCCACCCAAGGTTAGTGAGAGAACATTTTATGATGTAACCCACCCAAGGTTAGTGAGAGAACATTTTATGATGTAACGCACCCAGGGTTAGTGAGAGAACATTTTATGATGTAACCCACCCAAGGTTAGTGAGAGAACATTTTATGATGCAACCCAGGGTTAGTGAGAGAACATTTTATGATGTAACCCAAGGTTAGAGAGAGAACATTTTATGATGCAACCCAAGGTTAGTGAGAGAACATTTTATGATGTGACCCAAGATTAGAGAAAGAACATTTTATGATGCAACCCAAGGTTAGTGAGAGAACATTTTATGATGCAACCCAAGGTTAGTGAGAGAACATTTTATGATGCAACCCAGGGTTAGTGAGACAACATTTTATGAAGTAACCCAAGGTTAGTGAGAGAACATTTTATGATGCAACCCAAGGTTAGTGAGAGAACATTTTATGATGTAACCCAAGGTTAGTGAGAGAACATTTTATGATGCAACCCAAGGTTAGTGAGAGAACATTTTATGATGCAACCCAAGGTTAGTGAGAGAACATTTTATGATGCAACCCAAGGTTAGTGAGAGAACATTTTATGATGTAACCCAAGGTTAGTGAGAGAACATTTTATGATGCAACCCTAGGTTAGAGAGAGAACATTTTATGATGCAACCCAGGGTTAGTGAGAGAACATTTTATGATGTAACCCAAGGTTAGTGAGAGAACATTTTATGATGTAATCCAAGGTTAGTGAGAGAACATTTTATGATGCAACCCAAGGTTAGTGAGAGAACATTTTATGATGTAACCCAAGGTTAGAGAGAGAACATTTTATGATGCAACCCAAGGTTAGTGAGAGAACATTTTATGATGTGACCCAAGATTAGAGAAAGAACATTTTATGATGCAACCCAGGGTTAGTGAGAGAACATTTTATGATGTAACCCAAGGTTAGTGAGAGAACATTTTATGATGTAATCCAAGGTTAGAGAGAGAACATTTTATGATGTAACCAAGGTTAGTAGAGAACATTTTATGATGCAACCCAAGGTTAGTGAGAGAACATTTTATGATGCAACCCAAGGTTAGTGAGAGAACATTTTATGATGCAATCCAGGGTTAGTGAGAGAACATTTTATGATGCAACCCACCCAATGTTAGTGAGAGAACATTTTATGATGCAACCCATGGTTAGTGAGAGAACATTTTATGATGCAACCCAAGGTTAGTGAGAGAACATTTTATGATGCAACCCAAGGTTAGTGAGAGAACATTTTATGATGTAACCCAAGGTTAGTGAGAGAACATTTTATGATGCAACCCAGGGTTAGTGAGAGAACATTTTATGATGCAACCCAAGGTTAGTGAGAGAACATTTTATGATGTAATCCAAGGTTAGTGAGAGAACATTTTATGATGCAACCCAGGGTTAGTGAGATAACATTTTATGATGTAACCCAAGGTTAGTGAGAGAACATTTTATGATGTAATCCAAGGTTAGTGAGAGAACATTTTATGATGTAACCCAAGGTTAGTGAGAGAACATTTTATGATGCAACCCAGGGTTAGTGAGAGAACATTTTATGATGCAACCCTAGGTTAGAGAGAGAACATTTTATGATGCAACCCAGGGTTAGTGAGAGAACATTTTATGATGTAACCCAAGGTTAGTGAGAGAACATTTTATGATGTAATCCAAGGTTAGTGAGAGAACATTTTATGATGTAACCCAAGGTTAGTGAGAGAACATTTTATGATGCAACCAAGGTTAGTGAGAGAACATTTTATGATGCAACCCAAGGTTAGTGAGAGAACATTTTATGATGCAACCCACCCAATGTTAGTGAGAGAACATTTTATGATGCAACCCAGGGTTAGTGAGAGAACATTTTATGATGCAACCCAAGGTTAGAGAGAGAACATTTTATGATGCAACCCAAGGTTAGTGAGAGAACATTTTATGATGCAACCCAAGGTTAGTGAGAGAACATTTTATGATGCAACCCAAGGTTAGTGAGAGAACATTTTATGATGCAACCCAGGGTTAGTGAGAGAACATTTTATGATGCAACCCAAGGTTAGTGAGAGAACATTTTATGATGTAACCCAAGGTTAGAGAAATAACATATTATGATGCAACCCAAGGTTAATGAGAGAACATTTTATGATGTAACCCAAGGTTAGTGAGAGAACATTTTATGATGCAACCCAAGGTTAGTGAGAGAACATTTTATGATGCAACCCAGGGTTAGTGAGAGAACATTTATGATGCAACCAAGGTTAGTGAGAGAACATTTTATGATGTAACCAAGGTTAGTGAGAGAACATTTTATGATGTAACCCAAGGTTAGTGAGAGAACATTTTATGATGTAATCCAAGGTTAGTGAGAGAACATTTTATGATGCAACCCAGGGTTAGTGAGAGAACATTTTATGATGCAACCCAAGGTTAGTGAGAGAACATTTTATGATGTAACCCAAGGTTAGTGAGAGAACATTTTATGATGCAACCCAGGGTTAGTGAGAGAACATTTTATGATGTAACCCAAGGTTAGAGAAATAACATATTATGATGCAACCTAAGGTTAGAGAAGAACATTTTAGAACGTAAAGTACGTGTTTTGTTCTCTTCTAAACGACAAAAGTTGCTAGTTGTGCAAGTTGAACCTGAAATATGACGACATTTGTTCAACATAGTTATCGATGGAGATACAAGGTGAAAGTTATAACTTTACGCGCAACAATTACCGGTTGCTGGATTTGTGGTGTGGATTCATCCAGGCTTCGTGACTAAACAGTCGCGTATTATGACGAAGTGTCATTCATTATACTGTTATCCAAATTGTTGCAATCCTCTGAGAGAAATCCTTGCTGCTCAGTCTAACTACGTCAGGAGAACATAATCGTCTCACATTACCCGCAGACGTGACTTGGAAGGAAACTTCTAAAACGAGAAAACGAATTAAAATAAGGAAAGATACATGCACAGTCAGAAATGTCTTTCATTCATTCGTCAACGTCTGTCAGAGATAACGTCAGCTGGTAGCAGAAATCTGGTCAGAGAAAACGCAACCTGGCAGCAGTATTGTGATAATATATAACGTCAGCTAGTAGCAGTATTGTGGTCAAATATAATGTCAACTGGTAGCGGAAATGTGGTCAGAGATAGCGGAAATGTGGTCAGAGATAACGTAACCTGGTAGCAGTATTGTGATCAGATATAACGTCAGCTGGTAGCAGAAATGTGGTCAGATATAACGTCAGCTGGTAGCAGAAATGTGGTCAGGTATAACGTCAGCTGGTAGCAGAAATGTGGTCACATATAACGTCAGCTGGTAACAGAAATGTGGTCAGATATAACGTCAGCTGGTAGCAGCATTGTGATCACATATCAGGACAGCTGGAAGCGGTAACGTGGTCAGAAATAACGTCAGCTGGTAGCAGAAATGTGGTCACATATAACGTCAGCTGGTAACAGAAATGTGGTCAGATATAACGTCAGCTGGTAACAGAAATGTGGTCAGATATAACGTCAGCTGGTAGCGGAAATGTGGTCAGAGATAAAGTAACCTGGTAGCAGAAATGTGGTCAGATATAACGTAATCTGGTAGCAGAAATGTGGTCAGATATAACGTCAGCTGGTAGCAGCATTATGGTTCTCTCTGTCTCTCCTTTATATATGGAAACTGCTTACCCCCTTTAGATATGGAAACTGCTTACTCCCCCTTTAGGTATGGAAACTGTTACTCCCCCTTTAGGTATGGAAACTGCTTCCTCCCCTTTAGGTATGGAAACTGCTTACTCCCCCTTTAGGTATGGAAACTGCTTACTCCCGCATGCCCTCCTCCCCATGTATGGGAACTGCGTGCTGAAGTCAGCATGCATATAAATTGCATATTTTCTTATCGTATATCATCACCATCATCAAATATCTATTTGTTCTCTTCTCTGTCCAAGATAAAGAAGAACTCTTCTGTATCACTTATATTCAAAAACACTTATATGTTTTCCCACTGTTTTATTAAATGTCCATGCTTCACACCCATACGTTACCACTGGAAATATGCATGATCTTAAGTTTCTGATCTTTGTTTTCTTATCAGTTCCGTTCCATACTGTTTGAGTTGTTTAATTTTTGTAAAGCCATGTTTGTTCTTCTTTTAATTTCCTTCATCCCATTTCCATCTGTTGTTAGCAACAAAGCAAATCAAATGATAGGGCCAATGGCTCAAATTTTAAGATGCAAACACGTCACCATGAACACAAAAAGAGCAATGTTCAACACAATCTTTCTCCCACATTATGTTACCAGTGCCAAACCTGGACGCTGACAACAAACGATAGAAGAAAACTAGTCACAACAGAGATGAAGTGTCTACGCAGAATGCTAGGTGTAACAAGAAGAGACCGGTTGAGAAATGAAGACATCAGGAAAAAAGTGGGTACAACATCAGTACTAGACTTCATCAAGAAACAACAAATTAAATGGTTCGGTCACGTAAGCAGATTACCATCAGACAGTGCACCCCAAAGAGCAATGCTGCTCCGATACAATGGGTACAAAGCAAAAGGCCGGCCACGCAAAAGATGGACCTCAGAGATAACAGAGGCGACGAAAGAGACTATCTACGAAGCGCATACTAGGGCCCGTTTTAGAAATCTCTTCCTGACCTGACGCTGTGAGGCATACAGGATTCGAGAAGAAAGAAAGAAAGAAAGTTAGCAGTGGACCAAGATATTCAAAACTGTTCACATTTTCTACTTTCTCTCCATTGATAAAAATATCATTTGTCATGTTCGTTTTATCTGTTGTCATTATTTTTGTTTTTGCCACATTGAGATATAGATTTTGTTTTCGCTTTTATCTTTCACTTCTAATAATTTCTCAATCTCTTTTTGTGATGTTGACAGTAACATTGTATAGTCAGCCTATCGTAGTTCAGGTATTTCTCTTCCTCCGATTATAAAAGGATCGTATTGTTCTTTCCGCTATCTTCTGTAACATTCCTCATGATGTGTTCTGCATATATGTTAAACAGATAAGGCGACAGAATGCAGCCTTGTCTGACTCCCTGCCCGATGTCAAACCAATCTGATGTAAGGCTTTTGGCCGTCATCAGATTTGCTAGTACTAGTCCCCGCCTTGGACTCTTCCCCAGTGTGTTTATAAGATCATCCTAGCCTGGGGACCTCACCGTTTATAAGATCCTCTTCCCCAGTGTGTTTATAAGATCATCCTAGAATGGGGACCTCACCAGCGGATCTTGTTTCTATTATGTTGTATTCCATATTATCGTTAGGGTTTTCTAGGCATTGTCTTGGAAGTTAGTCTGCTATTGCTTTCCTTCCTGGCAGTGGCCATAGCCATTGTCTTTGAGACTATAACCATTGACACTCTGTCGGCTGCTCCCTCACTCGTCCACCACCTGCTCCCATGGCTTCCACGTGACCCTGCCAGGGGGCTAAACGTGTACTCCACCTTGTCCAAGGGTGTCCCGTAGACTAGCGGAGGAAGGAAGCACCTACATCTCTTTTGATAGAGGTTTACCTCTACCCAGCTACCCAGTTTTCTTATATCATTTATTTAAACACTTTCAGTTTTTTTTTATCTCTGTCAACTGCTGATATCTTCTTCTTCTTCTTCTTTTTGATTTGTTAATTACACACAAGATTTTGATGTTGAAGACTTAACAGTTACGGCTGTTGGAATTATATTGAAATTGAGTAGCACTATAAACATGATGACACTATAAACATGATGACACTATAAACATGATAGCACTATAAATCTATATACAACTGTCAAACAGAGGAACAGTAACTGACATTAACAGACATCATCAAATTAATGATCATCAGATATTAACTTAGCTAAAAGCTATCTTTAACAGAAGGTTCTATCTCGCTAAATAAGAACATCAAAACATCACATTTGGACAGTTTTATTTATCAGTAGAATCTGAAATATCAAAAACATAGTCTTTGATTCTCAAGAAAACGGAAATACTTCTGGAGAAACTACAAAGAAATAAATACCTTTCAACCGAGACCAAGCATGAAGAACTGAAATAATTTTGTCACTGAACGATAAAATTACGTTCAGTTGAAAATATTTGTAGTATTTTGTTGAAGAAAGTAGGCAAGTAGGCAAGTAGGCAAGTAGGCAAGTATGCAAGTAGGCAAGTAGGCAAGTATAAGTGACCGTTTAGTTGTTGTTTGTGTTATAGAATGTAACCTTTACATAGATTATTATCTCATGTTTTTTCTTCTCAAACTATCATAAAACGAGGGTCACATGAGGGCCAAATGAGGACCACAGAGATGTGGTTTTACAGAAGAATGATGAGAATCCCATGGACTGCTAAAATGATTAATGTGGAAGTATTGAATGAGATCAAGACACAGAGTAATCTTATTATTAATATAAGAGAAGAGGCAGTCATTATTTTTCGGGCATGCTATGAAGGGGAGGTTTAGAACACATTGTGGCAACCGGTAAAATCGAGGGTAGATGAGACAGAGGAAGACAAAGAGAGAAAATGTTGGATAGCCTAACTTCATGGCACGGAAGAGCGTCAACATCTGAGAAGATAGCAAACACCAAAGACAGAGATTTGTGGAGATCCATGTTCGCCTACGCCAGCCGGCTCGGCACCTGATGATGATGATCATAAAACAGGCTACTTCGTCATTAAGAAGTTCATGTCAGAACAAGGAATACTTTTAGAATCAGATAAATTTATTATAGTGATAATATTATTGTCGTGCGCTTGAACAAGATTGTGAAATAAAAAAATAAGAAATTGGAGGAAAAAAGGGATGGAGTTAGATAATAAAGAAAATGAGATGTTCAATCACATCTAGAAGATTTAGTGAGTGTTGAGTTACACAATGCACAAGTAGAGCTGGCTGCTTGAAGGGCAGAAAGAGAGAGAGAGAAGTGTGTTTAACAATGGAATCACAAGGAATGCATAACCCTCAACATCTGTTTGGGAGACACTGCAACTATGGGTCTGCTCGAAGTGCTGTGTTGGGTGACAATGCAACTATGGATCTGCTCGAAGTGCTGTGTTGGGTGACAATGCAACTATGGGTCTGCTCGAAGTGCTGTGTTGGGTGACAATGCAACTATGGATCTGCTCGAAGTGCTGTGTTGGGTGACAATGCAACTATGGGTCTGCTCGAAGTGCTGTGTTGGGTGACAATGCAACTATGGATCTGCTCGAAGTGCTGTGTTGGGTGACAATGCAACTATGGGTCTGCTCGAAGTGCTGTGTTGGGTGACAATGCAACTATGGATCTGCTCGAAGTGCTGTGTTGGGTGACAATGCAACTATGGGTCTGCTCGAAGTGCTGTGTTGGGTGACAATGCAACTATGGATCTGCTCGAAGTGCTGTGTTGGGCGACAATGCAACTATGGATCTGCTCGAAGTGCTGTGATGTCTGTTCAGTAACCAATAGTCACTTGATGGATTGAAACTGGACTTTAGTCAAGTCCACATAAAAATGAAATCTACTTATGAATCATCTCTTGGTCCTCTTAAACACACGTAATAGGATACTTATTAGCAACAACTGCTATGAAAGAAGAAAATGTAAATATGTTGGGCATACGTTGAGACGAAAATATCAATGAATCATAAAGACCTGCAACGAACTTTGCTGAGAGAGGCATGAAAGATCGGACTCAATTCCATGGAAGAGATTAAGCAAATTGCACAGGACAGAGCGGCATGGAGAATTTATTTGCAGGCCATGAGCAAGGTACGAGAGAAATATATATATACAGACCTACAAACGAGCAATAGATACGAGCAGGTTTTTAATCCTGTGATTTGCTGGTCTACAGACAAGTAACATTTGTATAAACATATTTGTTCAGTGGTCTAATATCAAATATCATTTTGGAAACGTTGTGATATGACCTATATAGACCAAACTGGTAAGTTGCCATATTATATTTTTGGTCAACCTTTTACGAATATAGGTCAGTATTCTTTAATCCCTGACCGACTGCCCAGCGTGTTCGTGGCGCGCTGGACTGCGGTTTATTAGCCATCTGTGAGTGCGGGTTCAATTTCGCGGGTTGGCAGAAAAACCACAGGTTCCCCAGATTCACTGTGTCCCTGTCGTCTTGAATATGTTTTCCTTGTCTATTGTTGGCTACAGCACCATCTATACCAGAATAAGATTCTCTACAGGTGTCTTCAAGATTTCTATTTCTGCTGCTATAAGAACTCTCTACAGGTATCTTGAAGATTTCTATTTCTGCTGCTATAAGAACAAGAGAACTTCCCTTTTTCTCTCTCTCTCTCTACAGGTGTCTTGAAGTTTTCTATTTCTGCTGCTATAAGAACAAGGAATTTTCTCTCTCTCTGCAGGTATCTTGAAGTTTTCTATTTCTGCTGCTATAAGAACAAGAGAATCTCTCTCTCTCTCTCTCTCTCTCTCTCTCTCAGGTGTCTTGAAGATTTCTATTTCTGCTGCTATAAGAACAAGAGAATCTCTCTCTACAGGTATCTTGAAGATTTCTATTTCTGCTGCTATAAGAACAAGAGAATCTCTCTCTCTCTCTCTGCAGGTGTCTTGAAGATTTCTATTTCTGCTGCTATAAGAACAAGAGAATCTCTCTCTCTCTCTCTGCAGGTATCTTGAAGATTTCTATTTCTGCTGCTATAAGAACAAGAAAATTAATCTCTCTCCAAATCAATCATAAATTCACCAATTATCTGAACAATATCAATCAAACTTTAATTCTTCTCTCAGCTATTCTTACTGAGAACTTCATCATCAAACATGAATTGATACAACAATCATACAGAAATCAATGGTTCTCGAGAGATCTCAGGGCTTGACAGAAAAATACCCTATCTTATGAAGAAAAGAATCAAACTCAATCCAACTCGTAATTCCATGGTCTCCGCTACTTCGACTATATTTTCTCTAGATCGAGATTCACATCCTCCACAATAACTGACTCAATAGAATATCTAGATATGCCTACCAAAACCGTCCTACTGGTCGGTCAGATCTGTTTCCATATCTACTGGATCTCTCATATCTACTGGATCTCTCTACAAATAACACCGGGTCTGCTCTGCTTGAGCTATCCTCTACAGAGATGTACCAGGTCAGCTCGACCTCCATCCACAGAGATGTACCAGGTCAGCGCTGCTTGAGCAACTGTCATGGCTTCAGTCTGCCCTCTGCATGTCCTCGATTTCCGTCTCACCGTATTTATACCAGGCTGGTGTTATGCAATCTATCATCCTCCCGAAAGTTATAGATCGGGTTGTTTTTCTAAAATATTACGCCTAACACAAATTTACAAATTTCATTGGTCTGACTAGATGTTACGATGACCTGTTTACACGTACTTCCGGCTTCTAGAAGATTTTCGAAAGTCTCAAATTATTAATTGTTGAGCGGAAACTTCCACCGACTAATCTGCGATGTCCAAACCATTACGTAAGTGTTTACACAAGCAAGTTGTTTTGCAAAAATAAAATGTATAACTGGGTCATTTTTTTCTTCAAATATCGTACTCAAAATAGTGGACGTGTAACCTTGTTTACTAGATTCTTCTAACGAACAGCGTCATTATTTCAAATACACTTTGGTCTGTCTCTGTTACACATATATATATGTAGACATCTATACACTTTGGTCTGTCTCTGTTACATATATATATATATATGTAGACATCTATACACTTTGGTCTGTCTCTGTTACATATATATATATATATATGTAGACATCTATACACTTTGGTCTGTCTCTGTTACATATATATATATATATGTAGACATCTATACACTTTGGTCTATCTCTGTACATATATTTTATATATATATATATATATATATATGTAGACATCTGTAGCTTAAGTGGCAATAAGCGCGATCACAACTCAAGTGTACCTGGTTCAAAGCACCGCGGCGGGCAGTTTGGAAGCAAATTTGTTCGGCGTTGATTTTTACAAAAGGTAAAAATACCGCTCAGAAAGAAATGGCAAACTACCGAATGTATAAGTGGTGCCTAGAATATCAACGATTAGTTTATTGTAGTTGATGGTGAACTTCTGTAAGGGATATGCCATGATTTTCATTCATTCATTCATATATATATATATGTTACATTGCAGCATCTAGGATTTAACACAATACATTCTTAGATTCCTAGATACATTTGTATTTTTGCTTCCATTTTACCCTTCCACACATATTTTTGTTGTATTTTTATTTCCATTTTATTTTCGTTTTGCTGCATCTCTTCTACATATGTATCATTTAACCGGTATCTGTGTCTTGTTTCTAATATAACGCACTTGTTTTGACCAATTACAATGTCTGTTATACTTTTGTTTGACAAAACTTTTGGCCGAAACGTCGATTTATTACGTTGTTGTACACTGTAAATCTACTATATTTACATGTTTTTAAAAAGATGTATATTCTATGATTCTCTGAGTTTCTAAGATAGTTATTTCTGAATTTTACTACACGATCGTGCTTAAGTTAAGCATTTGTTGAAGAAAACCAGGAGATGAAGGTCTGCATTCAATTATTTGCTATTACATACGTGCTCACTGTTCTATCTGTGTCTCTTAACTTCAACAGTTGAAAGCCAATGTTCTATCTGTGTCTCTTAACTTCAACAGTTGAAAGCCACTGTTCTCTCGGTGTCTCTTAACTTCAACAGTTGAAAGCCACTGTTCTCTCTGTGTCTCTTAACTTCAACAGTTGAAAGCCACTGTTCTCTCGGTGTCTCTTAACTTCAACAGTTGAAAGCCACTGTTCTCTCTGTGTCTCTTAACTTCAACAGTTGAAAGCCACTGTTCTCTCGGTGTCTCTTAACTTCAACAGTTGAAAGCCACTGTTCTCTCTGTGTCTCTTAACTTCAACAGTTGAAAGCCACTGTTCTCTCGGTGTCTCTTAACTTCAACAGTTGAAAGCCACTGTTCTCTCGGTGTCTCTTAACTTCAACAGTTGAAAGCCACTGTTCTATCTGTGTCTCTTAACTTCAACAGTTGCGAGCCACTGTTAAATATTCATTTCATTTACTTGGTTCTGGGAAATGAGAACAGCTTGTCACAAACAAAGACACACACACACACACACACATATATATACATTTACATACTTCAGCACATAGACACCAATAAACACAAGAATAAACAGAGATAATAACAGCCAAGTGTAATTACAGGTGAAACGGAACAATCATTTGAGTGAGAGTTTTCCTTTCAGGTAGATTCTAGTTATACAAGAACGTGAGTGCTTCCACTTTCAGGCTAGATGGTAAACTAGGACATACTTATGTTGATTGAACGTTATACAAGATGTTCCTGTACATTAACTAAAACATGAGCTTACAATCTTGTATGTTAACAAACTCAATGCACGGATGGTTGGAACTAAAAACACGACTTCAGGTTGTAAAACATGTCGCCTCTACATATGAACGAGGAATCTTAGAATGTTTGATTACATTTTATGTGTGTGTGTGTGGGAATGTGTGTTAATAGAAATATTTTCTAAGTACGTTTTCTGATGTTTGGTAACGAGTTTGTAAAGTAGTTTTCCAACTGTGCGTCGCAGCTCTCAGGGAAATCGCGCGGTAGTTTGATCAGAGGAGTTTGGTAATATATTTGTTTCATTCTTTTGCTATGAACCCAGGTGTAGTCATATTGTTTTGTCCTTCGCAGAGAACTACTACTGCCTTGTAGCTTGATTGGGGACAATCAAAGGCTAGCGGAGAAAACCGTACACAAAACTAGACGGCAGGCAAACTAAGTAGTCCAAGAAAATAGCAACCTGCTGTCTTGCAGGTCGGCTGTGGACAGCCTAAGGCTGACGGAGAGCGAACCCAGTAAACGCTGGCTAAAACCGAAACATGGTCGAAGGATAAGCACCAGAGCTCCAAATGGCTCTAAAGATGTGACGAAACACACACATGCTAAGAAAATATGACGAAACACACACATGCTAAGACTGTATGAGTGAAGATCTCCAGATGAATAAGAGAATGTATGGGGAAATTTGGTACATCAGTCTAAGCGTTAATCGCACGAGATATATATATACATATTGTTTTTCAATACGGTAATTAATACGGTAATCAATACGGTAATCAATTTGTTAAGGATTAATAACTCGTAATTCCTTCTCGTACCGTTATACGTTACTTATGGCCTGCAAGTAATTTCTCCATACCGCTCTGTCCTGGGCAACTCGCTCAATCTCTTCCATGGAATAGAGCTCGACATTTCTTCCCTCTCTCAGCAAAGCGCCTTTAGTTCTCCATAGTGCGTCCTCTTTTCTGGAACACTTTGCCTCGTACTTCATTGCATGCTTGGCTATTCTTTGATCATTTCTTCACAAGGTGTATCCAACATATCTCCATCTTCTCCTTCTTATAACAGTTGTTACTACTATTTGATAAAATATTTCTCTGATTTCATCCCTTCTCCTGAATTTGTCTCACCCCATGTTCATTCTTTTTCACAGACATCTATAAGGATTAGAGAGAGTTGTTAACGGATGTTTCTAGTCATCAGAAGTCATCACGTTTGGTCGTTGACATTGCGAACTTGACGTAATTAACATACAAACATGGCGTGACGAGATTTGGAGACAGAGATCAACAATATAAAGAAGAGCTGGAGGGAGCTGCAGGAGATAGCTAGAGATAGGAAGAAGAACTGGAGGGAGCTGCAGGAGATAGCTAGAGATAGGAAGAAGAACTGGAGGGAGCTGCAGGAGATAGCTAGAGATAGGAAGACTTGGCATGAGTTGGTTGAGGACCTATGCCCAGATTAAAAAGGCAAAACTAGAGAGAGAGAAAGATAGCACACCAGATTGGTGTCCCGCCACGATAATGATTGCAATTGACGAGATAGAGAGAGAGAGAGAGAGAGAGAAAGTAGCACACAGATTGGTGTCCGCCAAGATAATGATTGCAATTGACGAGATAGAGATAGATAGAGAGAGAGAGAGAGAGAAAGATAGCACACCAGATTGGTGTCCCGCCAAGATAATGATTGCAATTGACGAGATAGAGAGAGAGAAACGTATGTACAAATAAAGCAAAAACATATATTACAGAAGACATATGGCTAGAATGTTTGTCTTACGAGAAGACAAGAAGTAAATATAGAATATCAAGGTAAGTTACTTCTCTACCTGGAATGGTTTGTGAATGATGTGAAGAGAATCATACAGTTCGTTAAGATTACTGGTGATGTGTTGGTCCATATAGGCATAGATATTATAGATTCGTCATACCTGTTCATGAATTGTTACTTGAATTCTCCGTAACTTGAAATTGCCAGGTAATGAATTATATATATCAATGATGTTGTATGGAAGACCATGTTTGACACAAATGAACTTTGTCGGTATCACTGAGAGGTGTTTAACATTTCAAGCTTGGACATTCGATGTGCGCTTGTCTTTGATCTGTACAATTATCTTGGGATGTGGGAGGCAGGGGTTTGAGGTAAGGTGCATGAGTACCTGTCCCGTGTAGAGCTATCGGGCTATTTTACTGTTGATTAGTGATCTCACTGTAGGTGAAATCTAATTCCTAGTCCTACTGAAGATAAAACATTTGTCCCGTGCTCTGAAAAGTGAAAATAGTGGCACATCCTTTACAGGACTTAGCCATCAACAACTGTAAACCACTAGTCGATTTTCTAGGCACCACTTATACGTTCAGTAGTTTGCCATTGCTTTCTAAATGGTGGAGTATATTTTTTATCGTTGGCAAAAATCCAAGTGAACTAATTTTCTTTCAAACGTGCCCGCCACTGAGTTTGAAACAGGTACGAGTTGGTTGTGATCTAGCTGACTGCCGCTTAAGCTACAGTTCTAGTTGACCACATAAGACACACTTGGAAAATGACAGTCGATAAGAGAAGAATGGATGACTATGACCAGAGACAAAACATTACCACTAATTTTACAGAAGAGTTCGGTAAATATTGACTACACCACAAATGATATCTAGAACATTATCAATGCTGAAGTGATGGTGCAATGCTGAAGTGATGGTGCAATGACATCAATATCTTCTTTCCTTCACAACAGATGGCATCACTCATGGTTACACTTATTGTAGTGTCATAGTGATAGTCTAAGTTATGTCATAGTGATAGTCTAAGTATAGTCGTATGCAGTGATAGTCTAAGTTATGTCATAGTGATAGTCTATAGTTATGTCATAGTGATAGTCTAAGTTATGTCATAGTGATAGTCTAAGTTATGTCATAGTGATAGTCTAAGTTATGTCATAGTGAATCAAGTTATGTCTAAGTTTGAATAAACAAGTTTTAGCAAAACTAGGCATGAAGAAACAATTATTCAGAGACATAAAATTCAGACAGGTAAAGTATTTTGGGCACATAAAAAGACATGACACCATGATAAAACATCTACTAGAGGGGAAAGTTGAGGGGGGAAGAGCAAGAGGAAGACCGAGAGATAAGTGGGAGAGAAACTTTAAGAAATGGACAGGTTACAGTCTGGCAGTGTGCAACACAAGGCGAAAGACATAGGATGCTTGAGATTCATTGCAGCCAACCTTCGATGTGGAGACGGCATCTGATGATGATGATGATGAATGATGGTCTCATCAATAAATCAATCAAAAAATCATTTTATCACACACAACACACATTTTATCACACTTATAAACTTTTTCCCTCTCACACAACAAACATTTCCTCTCACTCAACAAACATTTCCTCTAACTCAACAAACATTTCATCTCACTCAACAAATATTTCATCTCACTCAACAAACATTTCATCTCACTAAACAAATATTTCATCTCACTCAACAAACATTTCATCTCACTCAACAAATATTTCATCTCACTCAACAAATATTTCATCTCACTCAACAAACATTTCATCTCACTAAACAAATATTTCATCTCACTCAACAAACATTTCATCTCACTCAACAAATATTTCCTCTCACTCAACAAATATTTCATCTCACTCAACAAACATTTCATCTCACTAAACAAATATTTCATCTCACTCAACAAACATTTCATCTCACTCAACAAACATTTGATCTCACTCAACAAACATTTCATCTCACTCAACAAACATTTCATCTCACTCAACAAACATTTCATCTCACTCAACAAACATTTCATCTCACTAAACAAATATTTCATCTCACTCAACAAACATTTCATCTCACTCAACAAACATTTGATCTCACTCAACAAACATTTCATCTCACTCAACAAATATTTCCTCTCACTCAACAAACATTTCCTCTCACTCAACAAACATTTCCTCTAACTCAACAAATATTTCATCTCACTCAACAAACATTTCATCTCACTCAACAAATATTTCCTCTCACTCAACAAACATTTCATCTCACTCAACAAATATTTCCTCTCACTCAACAAATATTTCATCTCACTCAACAAACATTTCATCTCACTAAACAAATATTTCATCTCACTCAACAAACATTTCATCTCACTCAACAAACATTTGATCTCACTCAACAAACATTTCATCTCACTCAACAAACATTTCATCTCACTCAACAAACATTTCATCTCACTCAACAAACATTTCATCTCACTAAACAAATATTTCATCTCACTCAACAAACATTTCATCTCACTCAACAAACATTTGATCTCACTCAACAAACATTTCATCTCACTCAACAAATATTTCCTCTCACTCAACAAACATTTCCTCTCACTCAACAAACATTTCATCTCACTCAACAAATATTTCCTCTCACTCAACAAACATTTCATCTCACTCAACAAACATTTCATCTCACTCAACAAACATTTCATCTCACTCAACAAACATTTCATCTCACTCAACAAACATTTCATCTCACTCAACAAATATTTCCTCTCACTCAACAAACATTTCCTCTCACTCAACAAACATTTCATCTCACTCAACAAACATTTCCTCTCACTCAACAAACATTTCCTCTTACTCAACAAACATTTCATCTCACTCAGCAAATATTTCCTCTCACTCAACAAACATTTCCTCTCACTCAACAAACATAATCTCTCTCACTCAACAAACATATAATCTCTCTCACTCAACAAACATATAATCTCTCTCACGCAAAGTGACTTCTCCTTAAAGGAAACACGTTATCAATTCCGTAACTTTTCTTTGTTTGTTAGCAAATTCTGAAATATAATCTGGAAAACATGTGTTTTCAAAGAAAGTACAATCTGCTTAAGATTGTTAAGTTCTTCAAAGATCTTGTTCTGCAAGGAAATGTATGCCAACAATATCAGCTTTGTCTTGAGTATCTAATTTCTTCTTGTTATTCATGATGATTTCAGTGATGGATTTCTGCATACTTTGTTATGACTACCACCAACAGCAATACATTGTTTGATGTCTTTATCTCGTTTTTTCTTTCCAATTATCTATTATAGAAAACGTTATATACAGTATATATCTATCTATATCATATTCGTGTCCTGACTGACATATAAAGTTTCCACAAGAGACTTCTACTGTTGCCGTTCTGCTGCCTTTCTACCAACCGTCTCCCACGTCAAGGCACGCTTCTTCAACTCTCTCTCCGTTCTTTTTCATGTTTCCTTTGGACGTCTAAGCCTTCTCTTCCCATCTACTGTCCATCTGAGAGTTGTCGTAGCCAATGCCTCACTGGCATACTGCATACATGTCCAATCAACCTCCATCTTTGTCTCTTAATGATGGTCTCCAAAGATGCACAATCCGTTCGATTCAAAAACTCCACATTTGTTATGGTATTTGGCCAGGCAATTTGCAGGGTTCTTCTTAAAATGTATTCTCCCTGCGAGCGTCTTTGTAGCGCGTTGGACTGCGGGTGACTAGCCCTCTGTGAATGCGGGTTCAATTCCGCGGGCTGACAGAAAAGCCACAGGTTCCCCAGATTCACGGTGTTCGTGACACGAACCGAAGGGTTACGATGTCCATGGCACCTAACCGAAGAGCTGAAAGTTCAAGTGCTTCTGGACTGGAAAAAAACCCCCTTTATTCTGAAATGTCTCCAACTTGTGTATTATGTGTTGGGTCATCTTCCAGCATTCACTACTGTATAATAGCACTCCCAGTACATAAAAAGGTAACAAAGTAAAGGAACCCTTTCATACCTCGTGGTATATAAGTCAATACAGTGTTAGGCCTGTATTTTTCATTGACACGGTGTGGGCAGCATCACACCGGCCGCCTTTACTTTCCCAGAGCATGTCTGGTACCCAGTTGAGGCTGGGTCGACCTGAAACCGTCGCGATCGGGAAAAAATTCCACGCGCATTGCGGAGTTGAACCCAGACCACCAGCCTTACGAAGCGAGTTCATTAACAACTACGCTACAGCGGCACTCACTCCCAGTACATTACTTCTATATATTTTAAGTTTTGTCCTAAGATTTAGTCCTTTTGTTTTCCAAATTTTGTTGAGCATCGAAAAGTTTGTCTTGCCTTCTTGATTTTTTCGATGATATCCTTTTCTGAATCTCCATCTTGTGATACTGTACTTCCCAGGTATACAAAATCTCCATCTTGAGATACTGTACTTCCCAGGTATATAAAATCTCCATCTTGTGATACTGTACTTTCCAGGTATAAATCATATCTGTGATATTTACTCCAGTAAAATCATTTTGTGATACTGTACTTCCCAGGTATACAAAATCTCCATCTTGCAATACTGTACTTCCCAGGTATACAAAATCTCCATCTTGTGATACTGTACTTCCCAGGTATATAAAATCTATATCTTGTGATACTGTACTTCCCAGGTATATAAAATCTATATCGTGATACTGTACTTCCCAGTTATATAAAATCTCCATCTTGTGATACTGTACTTCCCAGGTATAAAAATTCCATCTGTGATACTGTACTTCCCAGGTATACAAAATCTCCATCTTGTGATACTGTACTTCCCAGGTATACAAAATCTCCATCTTGTGATACTGTACTTCCCAGGTATACAAAATCTCCATCTTGTGATACTGTACTTACCAGGTATACAAAATCTCCATCTTGTGATACTGTACTTACCAGGTATATAAAATCCTGGACTTTCTCTATGACTTCATTTTGTAATACAACTCTCAACTTTATGATTATTTGTCATTACCTTCGTTTGCATAATTATTTGAGTTCTTTATGTCAGTAGGGTAAGTTGCATTATTATTCTGTTAAACCATCTTATTAGCTGGTTAAACCATTTTATTAGCTGGTTAAACCAATTTATTAGCTGGTTAAACCAATGTTTAGCTAGTAACAATTTATTAGCTGGTTAAACCATTATTAGCTGGTTAACAATTTTTAGCTGGTTAAACCAATTTATTAGCTTGGTTAAACCAATTTATTAGCTGGTTAAACTAATGTATTAGCTGGTCAAACAATTTATTAGCTGGTTAAACCAATTTATTAGCTGGTTAAACCAATTTATTAGCTGGTTAAACCAATTTATTACTGTAACAATTATTAGCTGGTTAAACCAATTTATTAGCTGGTTAAACCAATTTATTAGCTGGTTAAACCAATTTATTAGCTGGTTAAACCAATTTATTAGCTGGTTAAACCAATTTATTAGCTGGTTAAACCAATTTATTAGCTGGTTAAACCAATTTATTAGCTGGTTAAACCAATTTATTAGCTGGTCAAACCAATTTATTAGCTGGTTAAACCAATTTATTAGCTGGTTAAACCAATTTATTAGCTGGTTAAACCAATTTATTAGCTGGTTAAACCAATTTATTAGCTGGTCAAACCAATTTATTGGCTGGTTAAACCAATTTATTAGCTGGTCAAACCAATTTATTAGCTGGTTAAACCAATTTATTAGCTGGTTAAACCAATGTATTAGCTGGTCAAACCAATTTATTAGCTGGTTAAACAAATTTATTAGCTGGTCAAACCAATTTATTAGCTGGTCAAACCAATTTATTAGCTGGTTAAACCAATTTATTAGCTGGTCAAACCAATGTATTAGCTGGTTAAACCAATTTATTAGCTGGTCAAACCAATTTATTAGCTGGTTAAACCAATTTATTAGCTGGTTAAACCAATTTATTAGCTGGTCAAACCAATTTATTAGCTGGTTAAACCAATTTATTAGCTGGTCAAACCAATTTATTAGCTGGTTAAACCAATTTATTAGCTGGTCAAACCAATTTATTAGCTGGTTAAACCAATTTATTCCGTTTGTCGTTGTCATTCAAGTTCTTCTTGTTCCATCCTTCAATCTCATGCTGGTATTTCTTTTGTCTTCTTAGTGGATATTTGAAATCTTCGCATTTTACTTGTTGTTATTTATTGTGCACATGCTTTATCTATTGTCCATGTTATGCTAAGTCATGCGTTCAACGTCAACGAAGTGTGGACATTCCCATGCGTTCTCCATTCTCTGTTGCATCAACCGTCTCTAAGTGCACATGATCCTCGTACCCATGATATGTTGGTCATTATATATTCTCTCTCTCTTCCCCGAAGACGACACTGTCTGAAATCTTCTCTCTTCCCCGAAGACGACACTGTCTGAAATCTTCTCTCTTCCCCGAAGACGACACTGTCTGAAATCTTCTCTCTTCCCCGAAGACGACACTGTCTGAAATCTTCTCTCTTCCCCGAAGACGACACTGTCTGGAATCTTCTCTGTTCCTCGAAGACGACACTGTCTGAAATCTTCTCTCTTTCCTCGAAGACGACACTGTCTGGAAATCTCTCTTTCCCGAAGACGACACTGTCTGAATCTTCTCCTTCCCGAAGACGACACTGTCTGAAATCTTCTCTCTTCCCGAAGACGACACTGTCTGAATCTTCTCTTTCCTCGAAGACGACACTGTCATGAAATCTTCTCTCTTCCTCGAAGACGACACTGTCTGGAAATCTCTCTCTTCCTCCGAAGACGACACTGTCTGAATCTTCTCTACTTCCTCGAAGACGACACTGTCTGAAATCTTCTCTCTTCTTCAAAGACGACACTGTCTGAAATCTTCTCTCTTCCTCGAAGACGACACTGTCATGAATCTTCTTCTTCCCGAAGATGACACTGTCTGAAATCTTCTCTCTTCCCCGAAGACGACACTGTCTGAAATCTTCTCTCTTCCCTGAAGAAGACACTGTCTGAAATCTTCTCTCTTCCCCTGAAGAAGACACTGTCTGAAATCTTCTCTCTTCCCCTGAAGAAGACACTGTCTGACATCTTCTATCTTACCCTGAAGAAGACACTGTCTGAAATCTTCCCCTGAAGAAGACACTTTCTGAAATCTTCTCTCTTCCCCTGAAGAAGACACTGTCTGAAATCTTCTCTCTTCCCTGAAGAAGACACTGTCTGAAATCTTCTCTCTTCCCTGAAGAAGACACTGTCTGAAATCTTCCCCTGAAGAAGACACTGTCTGAAATCTTCCCCTGAAGAAGACACTGTCTGAAATCTTCCCCTGAAGAAGACACTGTCTGAAATCTTCTCTCTCCCCCTGAAGAAGACACTGTCTGAAATCTTCTCTCTTCCCTGAAGAAGACACTGTCTGAAATCTTCTCTCTTCCCTGAAGAAGACACTGTCTGAAATCTTCTCTCTTCCCTGAAGAAGACACTGTCTGAAATCTTCTCTCCTCCCTGAAGAAGACACTGTCTGAAATCTTCTCTCTTCCCTGAAGAAGACACTGTCTGAAATCTTCCCCTGAAGAAGACACTGTCTGAAATCTTCCCCTGAAGAAGACACTGTCTGAAATCTTCCCCTGAAGAAGACACTGTCTGAAATCTTGTGAACGTAACTGAGCGTCTCTGTAGCGTAGAGGTCTCTCGTGCGAAAGGTACCCACCCCAACAGCCCTCCGAAATTTATCTCTCTCTCATAGGCCAGATGTTCCGCCTCTGCAGCCGTCATGTTCAAACCACCAGTTACATCATGAATCCATCTTCTCCGTGGTCTTCCTCTTCTTCTCTTTGCCTGTATGCCACCTTCCATGACGGTCGTCTCCAGCCTTCGTGTATTTTTATATGTCCAAAATGTTCATGTTGCATTTCGAAATACTGTATCCTTATTCTTTTCTTTTATCTTATTTGACTATGAGTATTTCCTAACAGTAACTCTTAGCTTCATTTGTCCATTCATTTCCTTGACAACATCCTCGAGAGATGAACCTAAGTGAGTAAAATATATGTAAAACACGTACAAACAAAGTACTAAAATGGGACTCAGTTATGCTTGTCTATTCATGGGTCATCTTGAGCACCTAGTATGGAATTCCTATGATGGCCCTCTTCCGTCTGTGTATCATAGATACATTGATGATTGTATTGGCATTACCGATATGCATGAAGCCGATTTGTCACGCTTCATTAATTTCATTAATGTCTTCAATCCGGCTATTCAGTTTACATCTCACATCTCTACCTCTTGTGTCAACTTTCTGACATCACTATCACTATCAGCCTATCCACCATCACTACATCAGTATATTACAAGCCTACTGATGCACATAGTTTTCTTCTTTATACCTCTTCCCATTCCCAGGCTTGTCGTGACTCTTTACCATTCTCTCAACTCTTGCCCTTCGTCGCCTCTGTAGCGAGGACGACGATTTTCTCGATAGAGTTCACGAGATGCTGGATTTCTTTCGTAAGCGCTTATACCCGGATAAGGTGCTTGTTTCTGCTATGCGGCGCGTTCAGCAAATTTCTCGCCAGGAGGCTCTCTCTAACCAGCATATAGCTTCCAATTCTGACAGGGTGAAACTTGTCTTAACTTTCCACCCTCATAGTTTCCTTGTGAAGAAAGTCTTATTCCGTCATCTCTCCATTCTTCAGTCTGATCCTGAGACACGTTCAATCTTCCAACACTATCCTTTGGTGGCGTACAGACGGGACAGAAGCCTTAAGGATATGTTGGTTCCCAGTCGCCTCAAGCCTAATATCCAGAGTCATTTTGGCACCATCCAGTGTGGCCGTCGGCGCTGCAACACTTGTGCTTATGTAATACAGACCCGCACGGTGTCTTTTCCAAAAGCCACGTTCGTTGTTGAAGACAGTTTCACGTGCGAGTCTCGTAATATTATCTATGCCATTATCTGCAATCGGTGCAACAAGGCCTATATTGGTGAAACCGGCAGGAGACTCAGTGACCGATTTGCCCAACACTTGCGCGATATACGCCAATGCTCTGTGACCCTGTAGCTACCCATTTCAATGATACTGGCCATTCAGGAGCTTGCGATGTCCAGGTCACAGCCATCCGATCATGTTCCTCTGATGATCGTAGTCGATTTGCTCTGGAGAATCGGTTGATTTCTTTGTATGGTACCTTGCGACCACGCGGGCTCAACGTATTACATTCTTATGCTTCTTAGTACTTTCTCTTCCCATACTTTGTAATCTACATGGGTATATGTTGCATGTATTCAAGTTATATATTTACTAGATGTTTCATTGTTTCTTTTCCGTTCTATTTCTAGTTTTTATGTGTGTTTTTGTGTTACATTTATTTCGTTATTCGTTTTTATTCCAGATTTTCTTTAGATACGTTTGTATTTGGTCGTCCATTTGTGTTTCATTTTAATTTGTCACTCCTGTTTGTTCGTTTGCTTGATAAAGGCCATGTTTGTCGAAACGTTGCTGTTTATCGTCACTGTTTCTGTATTTTGTAAAACTATAGTACTTTGTTTGTACGTGTTTCGCTATTTACCAAGTTTTACTGCAGTCTTCCCTATTAAAATATATGTAACATTTTGTCTGGTATCACTGTACAAGAGAATGTTGGACTCACATTCATGACAAGTAAAATATATGTAACAATTTGTCTGGGATCACTGTACAATTCATAGTTCATAGTTCATAAGTACGATTCCAACTTCACTGCAACGGGTCACCCCATAATTGATCCGTTCCTGTGCCAATGAAAATTACACGAAATGCTAACAACTGTGAAATGTTTCCTGTGTGAACTAATTCCAGAAGGAAACAGCCGCATACCGCACAAAAGAAACCTGCACCGCATAAAATGCATATGGCCGTCGATAATGTAGCAACACAAAACTGTTCATCACTTGAATTGCAATTCTTGTCGAAGGGAACATCAATCACGACAAAATCCAGCTTTCTGCACTCGCAATATAACTGCATACGGCAGATTGAGCTTGTTCGTCATTACCGCTGTCCGTCATTTTCTGAATACACACAACAAACGCACGGTTGACACAGCAAAAGCATTCCATGTAACAGTCATAGCTCACAGCGTTGCTCAAGCACTAACTCAGTAACTCGGCAAACGAAACCGGAACATACCTGACCAAACATGGCGAAAATGCACTAGCAAAGTCGTGTTCAGAATCAAACAGTTCTGACTCTGAATGGCCCTCCCGCATTTCGCCATTGCTGGCCAGATTTTCGCTGTACAAGAGCTGTGCAATGAAATCTACCAGAAATAAGTGAAACAGCTAGAGATATTAAATATGGAAGAAATGAGTGAAACAGCTAGAGATATTAAATCTGGAAGAAATAAGTGAAACAGCTAGAGATATTAAATCTGGAAGAAATAAGTGAAACAGCTAGAGATATTAAATCTGGAAGAAATAAGTGAAACAGCTAGAGATATTAAATCTGGAAGAAATAAGTGAAACAGCTAGAGATATTAAATCTGGAAGAAATAAGTGAAACAGCTAGAGATATTAAATTTGGAAGAAATGAGTGAAACAGCTAGAGATATGAAATATGGAAGAAATAAGTGAAACAGCTAGAGATATGAAATATGGAAGAAATAAGTGAAACAGCTAGAGATATGAAATATGGAAGAAATAAGTGAAACAGCTAGAGATATGAAATATGGAAGAAATAAGTGAAACATCTAGAGATATTAAATCTGGAAGAAATAAGTGAAACAGCTAGAGATATGAAATATGGAAGAAATAAGTGAAACAGCTAGAGATATGAAATCTGGAAGAAATAAGTGAAACATCTAGAGATATGAAATATGGAAGAAATAAGTGAAACAGCTAGAGATATGAAATCTGGAAGAAATAAGTGAAACATCTAGAGATATGAAATATGGAAGAAATAAGTGAAACAGCTAGAGATATGAAATATGGAAGAAATAAGTGAAACAGCTAGAGATATGAAATCTACCAGAAATAAGTGAAACAGCTAGAGATATGAAATCTGGAAGAAATAAGTGAAACATCTAGAGATATGAAATCTGGAAGAAATAAGTGAAACATCTAGAGATATGAAATATGGAAGAAATAAGTGAAACAGCTAGAGATATGAAATCTACCAGAAATAAGTGAAACAGCTAGAGATATGAAATATGGAAGAAATAAGTGAAACAGCTAGAGATATGAAATATGGAAGAAATAAGTGAAACAGCTAGAGATATGAAATATGGAAGAAATAAGTGAAACAGCTAGAGATATGAAATATGGAAGAAATAAGTGAAACAGCTAGAGATATGAAATATGGAAGAAATAAGTGAAACAGCTAGAGATATGAAATATGGAAGAAATAAGTGAAACAGCTAGAGATATGAAATCTGGAAGAAATAAGTGAAACAGCTAGAGATATGAAATATGGAAGAAATAAGTGAAACAGCTAGAGATATGAAATATGGAAGAAATAAGTGAAACAGCTAGAGATATGAAATATGGAAGAAATAAGTGAAACAGCTAGAGATATGAAATCTGGAAGAAATAAGTGAAACAGCTAGAGATATGAAATCTGGAAGAAATAAGTGAAACAGCTAGAGATATGAAATCTGGAAGAAATAAGTGAAACAGCTAGAGATATTAAATCTGGAAGAAATAAGTGAAACAGCTAGAGATATGAAATATGGAAGAAATAAGTGAAACAGCTAGAGATATTAAATCTGGAAGAAATAAGTGAAACAGCTAGAGATATTAAATCTGGAAGAAATAAGTGAAACAGCTAGAGATATTAAATCTGGAAGAAATAAGTGAAACAGCTAGAGATATGAAATTTGGAAGAAATGAGTGAAACAGCTAGAGATATGAAATATGGAAGAAATAAGTGAAACAGCTAGAGATATGAAATCTGGAAGAAATAAGTGAAACATCTAGAGATATGAAATCTGGAAGAAATAAGTGAAACAGCTAGAGATATGAAATCTGGAAGAAATAAGTGAAACAGCTAGAGATATGAAATATGGAAGAAATAAGTGAAACAGCTAGAGATATTAAATCTGGAAGAAATAAGTGAAACAGCTAGAGATATTAAATCTGGAAGAAATAAGTGAAACAGCTAGAGATATTAAATCTGGAAGAAATAAGTGAAACAGCTAGAGATATTAAATCTGGAAGAAATAAGTGAAACAGCTAGAGATATTAAATCTGGAAGAAATAAGTGAAACAGCTAGAGATATTAAATTTGGAAGAAATGAGTGAAACAGCTAGAGATATGAAATATGGAAGAAATAAGTGAAACAGCTAGAGATATGAAATATGGAAGAAATAAGTGAAACAGCTAGAGATATGAAATATGGAAGAAATAAGTGAAACAGCTAGAGATATGAAATATGGAAGAAATAAGTGAAACATCTAGAGATATTAAATCTGGAAGAAATAAGTGAAACAGCTAGAGATATGAAATATGGAAGAAATAAGTGAAACAGCTAGAGATATGAAATCTGGAAGAAATAAGTGAAACATCTAGAGATATGAAATATGGAAGAAATAAGTGAAACAGCTAGAGATATGAAATCTGGAAGAAATAAGTGAAACATCTAGAGATATGAAATATGGAAGAAATAAGTGAAACAGCTAGAGATATGAAATATGGAAGAAATAAGTGAAACAGCTAGAGATATGAAATCTACCAGAAATAAGTGAAACAGCTAGAGATATGAAATCTGGAAGAAATAAGTGAAACATCTAGAGATATGAAATCTGGAAGAAATAAGTGAAACATCTAGAGATATGAAATATGGAAGAAATAAGTGAAACAGCTAGAGATATGAAATCTACCAGAAATAAGTGAAACAGCTAGAGATATGAAATATGGAAGAAATAAGTGAAACAGCTAGAGATATGAAATATGGAAGAAATAAGTGAAACAGCTAGAGATATGAAATATGGAAGAAATAAGTGAAACAGCTAGAGATATGAAATATGGAAGAAATAAGTGAAACAGCTAGAGATATGAAATATGGAAGAAATAAGTGAAACAGCTAGAGATATGAAATATGGAAGAAATAAGTGAAACAGCTAGAGATATGAAATCTGGAAGAAATAAGTGAAACAGCTAGAGATATGAAATATGGAAGAAATAAGTGAAACAGCTAGAGATATGAAATATGGAAGAAATAAGTGAAACAGCTAGAGATATGAAATATGGAAGAAATAAGTGAAACAGCTAGAGATATGAAATCTGGAAGAAATAAGTGAAACAGCTAGAGATATGAAATCTGGAAGAAATAAGTGAAACAGCTAGAGATATGAAATCTGGAAGAAATAAGTGAAACAGCTAGAGATATTAAATCTGGAAGAAATAAGTGAAACAGCTAGAGATATGAAATATGGAAGAAATAAGTGAAACAGCTAGAGATATTAAATCTGGAAGAAATAAGTGAAACAGCTAGAGATATTAAATCTGGAAGAAATAAGTGAAACAGCTAGAGATATTAAATCTGGAAGAAATAAGTGAAACAGCTAGAGATATGAAATTTGGAAGAAATGAGTGAAACAGCTAGAGATATGAAATATGGAAGAAATAAGTGAAACAGCTAGAGATATGAAATCTGGAAGAAATAAGTGAAACATCTAGAGATATGAAATCTGGAAGAAATAAGTGAAACAGCTAGAGATATGAAATCTGGAAGAAATAAGTGAAACAGCTAGAGATATGAAATATGGAAGAAATAAGTGAAACAGCTAGAGATATGAAATCTGGAAGAAATAAGTGAAACAGCTAGAGATATGAAATCTGGAAGAAATAAGTGAAACAGCTAGAGATATGAAATATGGAAGAAATAAGTGAAACAGCTAGAGATATGAAATATGGAAGAAATAAGTGAAACATCTAGAGATATGAAATATGGAAGAAATAAGTGAAACAGCTAGAGATATTAAATATGGAAGAAATAAGTGAAACATCTAGAGATATTAAATATGGAAGAAATAAGTGAAACAGCTAGAGATATTAAATCTGGAAGAAATAAGTGAAACAGCTAGAGATATGAAATATGGAAGAAATAAGTGAAACAGCTAGAGATATGAAATATGGAAGAAATAAGTGAAACAGCTAGAGATATGAAATCTGGAAGAAATAAGTGAAACAGCTAGAGATATGAAATCTGGAAGAAATAAGTGAAACAGCTAGAGATATGAAATATGGAAGAAATAAGTGAAACAGCTAGATATGAAATCTGGAAGAAATGAGTGAAACAGCTAGAGATATTAAATCTGGAAGAAATAAGTGAAACAGCTAGAGATATGAAATATGGAAGAAATAAGTGAAACAGCTAGATATGAAATATGGAAGAAATAAGTGAAACAGCTAGAGATATGAAATCTGGAAGAAATAAGTGAAACAGCTAGAGATATGAAATCTGGAAGAAATAAGTGAAACAGCTAGATATGAAATATGGAAGAAATAAGTGAAACAGCTAGAGATATGAAATCTGGAAGAAATAAGTGAAACAGCTAGAGATATGAAATCTGGAAGAAATGAGTGAAACAGCTAGAGATATGAAATATGGAAGAAATAAGTGAAACAGCTAGATATGAAATCTGGAAGAAATAAGTGAAACAGCTAGAGATATGAAATCTGGAAGAAATGAGTGAAACAGATAGAGATATGAAATATGGAAGAAATAAGTGAAACAGCTAGATATGAAATCTGGAAGAAATAAGTGAAACAGCTAGAGATATGAAATATGGAAGAAATAAGTGAAACAGCTAGAGATATGAAATCTGGAAGAAATAAGTGAAACAGCTAGAGATATGAAATATGGAAGAAATGAGTGAAACAGCTAGAGATATGAAATATGGAAGAAATAAGTGAAACAGCTAGATATGAAATCTGGAAGAAATAAGTGAAACAGCTAGAGATATGAAATCTGGAAGAAATGAGTGAAACAGCTAGAGATATGAAATATGGAAGAAATAAGTGAAACAGCTAGATATGAAATCTGGAAGAAATAAGTGAAACAGCTAGAGATATGAAATATGGAAGAAATAAGTGAAACAGCTAGAGATATGAAATCTGGAAGAAATAAGTGAAACAGCTAGATATGAAATCTGGAAGAAATAAGTGAAACAGCTAGAGATATGAAATCTGGAAGAAATGAGTGAAACAGCTAGAGATATGAAATATGGAAGAAATAAGTGAAACAGCTAGATATGAAATCTGGAAGAAATAAGTGAAACAGCTAGAGATATGAAATATGGAAGAAATAAGTGAAACAGCTAGAGATATGAAATCTGGAAGAAATAAGTGAAACAGCTAGAGATATGAAATCTGGAAGAAATAAGTGAAACAGCTAGAGATATGAAATCTGGAAGAAATGAGTGAAACAGCTAGAGATATGAAATATGGAAGAAATAAGTGAAACAGCTAGATATGAAATATGGAAGAAATAAGTGAAACAGCTAGAGATATGAAATATGGAAGAAATAAGTGAAACAGCTAGAGATATGAAATATGGAAGAAATAAGTGAAACAGCTAGATATGAAATATGGAAGAAATAAGTGAAACAGCTAGAGATATGAAATCTGGAAGAAATAAGTGAAACAGCTAGAGATATGAAATATGGAAGAAATAAGTGAAACAGCTGGAGATATGAAATATGGAAGAAATAAGTGAAACAGCTAGAGATATGAAATATGGAAGAAATAAGTGAAACAGCTAGAGATATGAAATCTGGAAGAAATAAGTGAAACAGCTAGAGATATGAAATCTGGAAGAAATAAGTGAAACAGCTAGAGATATGAAATATGGAAGAAATGAGTGAAACAGCTAGATATGAAATCTGGAAGAAATAAGTGAAACAGCTAGAGATATGAAATCAAGTGTATATTAAGAAGATGAAAGGTACTTACTATTCTGTTCCATGAACCTAACATAATACTATGTCTTGAAGATATTTATCTGTCTGTGTTTGATGTCAGAACATGTCTAGTCACGTCTATGACAAGATGCATGACGAATGTACACAAGAGTCAAGAAGTGCGCAAATTCAAGTTTGAGTTGTTTCACAGTTCATACAAGATCACTTCAAATATTTTACTTGTTTCTTGAAAGGTAAACTTTGGCGAATGTTAAAAGGGTTGTTGTGAAAGAATTTACAGTTATCTTTGTTTCATCAGACCAGTTTGAATAGTAGATTTTATGTGTCCCGTCCTCATGTTGTTCTTTGTGTTGTGTGTTGTGTTCTTGCGGATTTTGTCTAGATGTTGCGTTGAAGATGATTTAGTGAAATATTTGACTTTGTACTTTGTTGTGAAAAAACTGTTGTTTTATGGCCTGTTTATAGTGGTACAATCAGTTGCGCTGTGATTTCATTTGCCGTGCTAATTTTTGTTTTGGATTCAACTCTTTGTGGTGATGACATTTTTGCTTATGGTGTAATTTTTCTTGTTGATTGAGCTTTTTTCTCAAATTTTTCTTTGTGTGTGTGTGTGTGTGTGTGTGTGTGTGTGTGTGTGTGTATTCCTCTTTATTTGTTAGTGAGAATGTTTCTGGATGTCCATCTGTGTGTATGTGTGCATGTGTACATGTGTGTATGTCTGTGTATGTGTGTGTGTATGTATGTGCGTGTATGTAAGTGTGTGTATGTGCATGTGAGTGTATGTGCATGTGTATATGTGTGTATGTCTGTGTGTATGTGTGTGTGTGTATATGGAGCTTTATCTGTTCGTGAGAATCTTTGCGACTGTGAAGCATTTTGTTTAATTTTCATTTTTGCGAAGATGTTTAACTCTGTGTGGCTGTCCAACTTTGTGTTGTGGTCTAACTTTGTGTTGTGTTCCAACTTTGTGTTGTGGTTCAACTTTGTGTTGTGTTCCAACTTTGTGTTGTGGTCCAACTTTGTGTTGTAGTTCAACTTTGTGTTGTAATTCAACTTTGTGTTGTGGTCTAACTTTGTGTTGTGTTCCAACTTTGTGTTGTGGTTCAACTTTGTGTTGTGTTCCAACTTTGTGTTGTGGTCCAACTTTGTGTTGTGGTTCAACTTTGTGTTGTGTTCCAACTTTGTGTTGTGTTCCAACTTTGTGTTGTGGTTCAACTTTGTGTTGTGGTCTAACTTTGTGTTGTAGTTCAACTTTGTGTTGTGGTCCAACTTTGTGTTGTGTTCCAACTTTGTGTTGTGGTTCAACTTTGTGTTGTAATTCAACTTTGTGTTGTGGTCTAACTTTGTGTTGTAGTTCAACTTTGTGTTGTAATTCAACTTTGTGTTGTGGTCTAACTTTGTGTTGTAGTTCAACTTTGTGTTGTAATTCAACTTTGTGTTGTGGTCTAACTTTGTGTTGTGTTCCAACTTTGTGTTGTGGTCCAACTTTGTGTTGTGGTTCAACTTTGTGTTGTAATTCAACTTTGTGTTGTAATTCAACTTTGTGTTGTGTTCCAACTTTGTGTTGTAATTCAACTTTGTGTTGTAATTCAACTTTGTGTTGTAATTCAACTTTGTGTTGTGTTCTAACTTTGTGTTGTAATTCAACTTTGTGTTGTGGTCTAACTTTGTGTTGTGTTCCAACTTTGTGTTGTGGTTCAATTTTGTGTTGTGGTCCAACTTTGTGTTGTGTTCCAACTTTGTGTTGTAGTTCAACTTTGTGTTGTAATTCAACTTTGTGTTGTGGTCCAACTTTGTGTTGTGTTCCAACTTTGTGTTGTAGTTCAACTTTGTGTTGTAATTCAACTTTGTGTTGTGTTCCAACTTTGTGTTGTGTTCCAACTTTGTGTTGTAGTTCAACTTTGTGTTGTAGTTCAACTTTCTGTTGTAGTTCAACTTTGTGTTGTAGTTCAACTTTGTGTTGTGGTCCAACTTTGTGTTGTGGTTCAACTACCTTTCGCTCCAGTTTATATTGCATTATGAATGACATCAAGAAACATGTACTTTCGTTTTGTTTCAGTTGGGATAATTGCTGTAAATATATAATAAACAATGGGATCAATTTAATGTATAGTTCGTTTCAAAATTTGTGAACATCTTTATCGACCGATGTAACATCATCCTATTTACATAAATTATTGATTTTTACATTTTGTTCATAGACAACAGTGGCGATATTCGTAAAGTGCTTTTTGCCCACCCAAACTTTAGTGCTGTAAGATTTTACTTATATGTTATTAGTAAAATAACAGCGATGTTGATTTGTATACTTGTAGAAGTAGATAGTCAAGTTTTTCTATAATTACAAATTTGCGTGCTCCACATGCAATTCAGCGCAAGTGAAAATTGGGAATGCGTGAAATTAATCATTTCTCACTGTATCCGAACGATTGTCATTGGCGTATGCAAACACCATTTATTTTCATTGATAGACGTGGAAGGTATCTTCTGTTTACTATGTCTCATTGTTTTTTATAATGTGTACTATAGATACGTCTTTGCAACCATTCGTCATCATTGTGTGTATCACAGTAAATTCTAAACTTTGATTATCATTTTGTTGTGATTATGCAAAACTATATGACAAAAAGTGACTTTTGCATCAACTAAGCTACCTAGCAATTAGTTGGACATGAATTAGTAAGGTCGTCAGGTATATAAGACTGACGGCAAAACAATTACTGTTATTCATCCAGTAGATCTCGTCCAAATTAAACCTTAGTGTGTTGACGAATTTTGGAAGGAACTATAACAAGCGTCACAGCATGAGCCCTTTATCTGTCACGTTTGGTCATGTGCCGCGCAATGTACCACAATTTGTATCATTGTAAACTTAATACTTTATACATTTTCCATTAAACACTTTTCGAGCCTTACAGCTTCTTAATTGATGATATCCTACTGTGTTAGATCAGGATAAATCAACAATCATACATTTGACAAACATAACAAGTTATTACTAACGACAAACATGACATGTTATTACTAACAACAAACATAACATGTTATTACTAACGACAAACATAACATGTTATTACTAACGACAAACATAACATGTTATTACTAACGACAAACATAACATGTTATTACTAACGACAAACATAACATGTTATTACTAACGACAAACATAACATGTTATTACTAACGACAAACATAACATGTTATTACTAACGACAAACATAACATGTTATTACTAACGACAAACATAACATGTTATTACTAACGACAAACATAACATGTTATTACTAACGACAAACATAACATGTTATTACTAACGACAAACATAACATGTTATTACTAACGACAAACATAACATGTTATTACTAACGACAAACATAACATGTTATTACTAACGACAAACATAACATGTTATTACTAACGACAAACATGACATGTTATTACTAACGACAAACATGACATGTTATTACTAACGACAAACATGACATGTTATTACTAACGACAAACATAACATGTTATTACTAACGACAAACATAACATGTTATTACTAACGACAAACATAACATGTTATTACTAACGACAAACATAACATGTTATTACTAACGACAAACATAACATGTTATTACTAACGACAAACATAACATGTTATTACTAACGACAAACATAACATGTTATTACTAACGACAAACATAACGTATTACTAACGACAACATAACATGTTATTACTAACGACAAACATAACATGTTATTACTAACGACAAACATAACATGTTATTACTAACGACAAACATAACATGTTATTACTAACGACAAACATAACATGTTATTACTAACGACAAACATAACATGTTATTACTAACGACAAACATAACATGTTATTACTAACGACAAACATAACATGTTATTACTAACGACAAACATAACATGTTATTACTAACGACAAACATAACATGTTATTACTAACGACAAACATGACATGTTATTACTAACGACAAACATGACATGTTATTACTAACGACAAACATAACATGTTATTACTAACGACAAACATAACATGTTATTACTAACGACAAACATGACATGTTATTACTAACGACAAACATGACATGTTATTACTAACGACAAACATGACATGTTATTACTAACGACAAACATACATGTATTACTAACGACAAACATACATGTTATTACTAACGACAAACATACATGTTATTACTAACGACAAACATGACATGTTATTACTAACGACAAACATGACATGTTATTACTAACGACAAACATAACATGTTATTACTAACGACAAACATAACATATAACGACAAACATAACATGTTATTACTAACATTTTGTTTGAATAAATAATCTAAGAAAACTACAGTATAAATAATCTAAGAAAACTACAGTATAAATAATCTAAGAAAACTGCAGTATATTTCTGAACAATCTTGTCAACTAGAAATATGAACACAAATAAATTCGGCAACATCATGTTCTTTTTTTTTTTTTTTTTTGCACGGGATGGATTGGTATTCTTCCAGCAAAGTCCTTCTCTGCAAGCTGACACAGCAGAGAGTTCAGAGAAGCCATGGTACATTTAATATGACAACAAGTAACGTGACGATGGAGGTAATGGTGGTGACTACTCTGACTTGAGTTATACCCGTGTGGTGCCGGGGTCTGCAAGGGAAGCAAAGAATAGTACCACTGCGAACTAAAATGCATGTCGTAAGAGGTGGCTGATGTAAGACTTAGGGAAGCCACCCTAGGAAATAAAAAGCAACGCAGAAATGGGATGTGCTGGCCTACTCGTAGGCGCATAACTGGCACATCGTACAGTCGCTCTTAGGCTCAGACCACATATAAATCACACAGAGTAGTTAACAAGTGGTCGATATGGAGCGTTCGAAGAAGAAGAAGACTAGTCAAAAAAGGACAGTCATGCGAGCAGTCTTATTAGTGATTCATTGAGGATGAAAGAGAAGGTAATGGCTGCTTCGGTATGCTGGCAATCAACTGAATCACAACAAATGTCATCAATTTGCAGAATTATACTCATCTTTGTCTCTGGGTACATGGGTGTCGGTAGCAATGAGAGAGCAGACAGGCTAGCTGGCTCTGCCCCAATATTGGGATTCGAGTAGAGAGGGGCTATCAGACAATGGATAGAACTGACGTTGTGAACGTTCTCATAGAGTGTGACGTTGTGAACAGTCTCATAGAGTGTGACGTTTTGAACGGTCTCATAGAGTGTGACTGCAAAGAAGAATCTCATAGAAACTAATCCACGTCGGCTACTAGATTGCAAGAGCTTGGATTGCAGATTGGAATGAATGATCAATAGCTAAACACGTAAAACAAAGTACTATAGTTTTACAAAATACAGAAACAGTGACGATAAACAGCAACGTTTTGACCAAAAGGCCTTTATCAAGCAAACAATACAACAAGAATGACGAATTTCGAGGAACACTACAAATGAACGATTACATGTGGAAACATTCAAACCTATCTAATGAAAATCTGGGAATAAAACGAACAACGAAATGAGTGCAACACAAAACCGGAAGTGGAAAAGAAGAGAAACAATAAACAATATAGTGGATAAATGACACATATATGAAGCAAACACACATATAGATTACAAGGCATGAGATGAGAAAGTACTAAGAAGCATAGGAATGTAATGCGTTGAGTCCAAGAGGTCGCAAGGTGCCATAGAATGAAATAAAACGGTTCTCCAGGGCGATTCCTGTGGCCACTCATTTCAATGATACTGGCCATTCAGGAGCTGACGATGTCCAGGTCACAGCCATCCGATCATGTTCCTTCGATGATCGCAGCCGATTCACATGATTGTGTTCAGTCAAGTACTGTGACTGCTGGCGTAGTTTATCATGTCTCTCCACAACTAAATATCTCTTTAGTAGAGTTTATCAGTTCTGATATCGATCCCTTGTAGAGCCATGAAGTTATTGGTTGTTAAACTGGCGTCACATCCCTTTGGACGGACCCATAGGGGCTCAGTCTCCTCCTACAGATGTCGAAGGGTACGCATATTAATGACTCCTGTGACTCGCTGGCTAAACACACTTCTCTCTCTGCACCTCAAGTATTCACATCTACTTGTCGAACTATGAGATTAGATCAACTAACAGTTTCTAACTCTGTCTTCCACGATCTCTTATTCCGTGTAATTTACTTGTTGTCACTAAATGTTCAAAACCTCATCATCGCTTTATGGACTGTATCGGACAAGCATTGTCCTTTGAGGTACGCTGTCTGTTGGTAATCTGCGTATATGGACTGTATCGGACAAGCACTGTCCTTTGAGGTACGCTGTCTGTTGGTAATTTGCGTATATTGCTGAACCATTGCATTTGTTGCTTCTTGATGAAGTTTAGTACTGATGTTGTTACCCATTATTTTCCTGATGTCTTCATTTCTTAATCGATCTCTTTTTGTTACTCTCTGCATCATTCTACGTAGACACTTCATCTCTGTCGTGACTAGCTTTCTTATATCGTTTTATGTCAGAATTCAAGTTTGACACAGATAGCATAATGTCGACATAATGATTGTCTTGTACACTGCCATATTAGTGTTCATGGTGAAATGTCTGCATTTTAAAAATGATGCCATTTATTTCTATGATTTCATCTAGACCAGACAATAACACTCAGTAAGTCTAGTATGAAAGTCGATGAGACAATAGCTAACACTGAGTCTAGTATGAGAATCGATCAGACAATAAGAAGCATTGACTTTATCATAATGTTGTTGCAAGAGTTTGCCAATGACAATACTAATTCTTTATTTATCTACTTTATTCTTTTCTATGTTACTACTTTATCTCACTGTGTCTTTATTTATCTACTACTTCTATTATCTCACTAGTGTCCTTTATTTTATCTACTATTTTCTTTTATGTTTATCTACTTTTATCTCATTTTTTTATCATGTGTTCTACTTTATCTTTTCATTTATGTTTATCTATCATTGTTTCTCTTTTCTATCTCATGTGTTCTCTATCCATGTTCACTCTCATTTTCTTCATCATGTGTTTCTCACTTTTATCTCTTGTTTCTTTCTCATCGTTTATCTGACTGTTCATCTCTATTTGATTTCATCTACTTGTTCTTTCTTCCTATGGTTTATCTTTACTGTTTACTTGGTTCTATTATGTTACTATTTTATCTCTGACAAATCTATTATGATTTCATCAAGAAGCTATTTGATCTTGTTATCTTTAGTGGTTTACAATACTTTTACTTTAGAGTTCTGTATTTGATTATTTTATTCTTATTCTTTATGTTTATCTACTTTATCTCTTTCTTTATGTTTATCTACTTTTATCTTTTCTTTATGTTTATCTACTTTTATCTCTTTTCTTTATGTTTATCTACTTTTATCTCTTTCTTTATGTTTATCTACTTTTATCTCTTTCTTTATGTTTATCTACTTTTATCTCTTTTCTTTATGTTTATCTACTTTTATCTCTTTCTTTATGTTTATCTACTTTTATCTCTTTCTTTATGTTTATCTACTTTTATCTCTTTTCTTTATGTTTATCTACTTTTATCTCTTTATGTTTATCTACTTATCTCTTTATGTTTATCTACTTTATATCTTTTCTTATGTTTATCTACTTTATTCTTCTTTATGTTTATCTACTTTTATCTCTTTATGTTTATCTACTTTTATATCTTTTCTTTATGTTTATCTACTTTTATCTCTTTCTTTATGTTTATCTACTTTTATCTCTTTTCTTTATGTTTATCTACTTTTATCTCTTTCTTTATGTTTATCTACTTTTATTTCTTTTCTTTATGTTTATCTACTTTTATCTCTTTTCTTTATGTTTATCTACTTTTATCTCTTTTCTTTATGTTTATCTACTTTTATCTTTCTTTATGTTTATCTACTTTTATCTCTTTTCTTTATCTACTTTTATTCTTTTTTATGTTTATCTACTTTTATCTCTTTTCTTTATGTTTATCTACTTTTTTATCTACTTTATCTTTTTATGTTTATCTACTTTTATCTCTTTTCTTTATGTTTATCTACTTTTATCTCTTTTCTTTATGTTTATCTACTTTTATCTTTCTTTATGTTTATCTACTTTTATCTCTTTTTATGTTCTACTTTTATCTCTTTCTTTATGTTTATCTACTTTTATCTCTTTTTTTATTTTATCTTTTATCTCTTTTCTTTTGTTTATCTACTTTTATCTCTTTCTTTATGTTTATCTACTTTTATCTCTTTTCTTTATGTTTATCTACTTTTATTTCTTTTCTTTATGTTTATCTACTTTTATCTCTTTTCTTTATGTTTATCTACTTTTATCTCTTTTTTTATCTACTTTTATCTCTTTTCTTTATGTTTATCTACTTTTATCTCTTTCTTTATGTTTATCTACTTTTATCTCTTTTCTTATGTTTATCTACTTTTATCTCTTTTCTTTATGTTTATCTACTTTTATCTCTTTCTTTATGTTTATCTACTTTTATCTCTTTCTTTATGTTTATCTACTTTTATCTCTTTCTATTTTATTTTTATCTCTTACTTTTTATTACTTCTTTTCTTTATGTTTATCTACTTTTATCTCTTTATGTTTATCTACTTTTATCTCTTTTCTTATGTTTATCTACTTTTATCTCTTTTCTTTATGTTTATCTACTTTTATCTCTTTTCTTTATGTTTATCTACTTTTATATCTTTCTTATGTTTATCTACTTTTATCTCTTTATGTTTATCTACTTTTATCTTTCTTTATGTTTATCTACTTTTATCTCTTTATGTTTATCTACTTTTATATCTTTCTTTATGTTTATCTACTTTTATCTCTTTTCTTTATGTTTATCTACTTTTATCTCTTTCTTTATGTTTATCTACTTTTATCTTTCTTTATGTTTATCTACTTTTATCTCTTTTCTTTATCTACTTTTATATCTTTCTTTATGTTTATCTACTTTTATCTCTTTTCTTTATGTTTATCTACTTTTATCTCTTTCTTTATGTTTATCTACTTTTATCTCTTTTCTTTATGTATATCTACTTTTATCTCTTTTCTTTATGTTTATCTACTTTTATCTTTCTTTATGTTTATCTACTTTTATCTCTTTTTTTATCTACTTTTATGTCTTTTCTTTATGTTTATCTACTTTTATCTCTTTTATTTATGTTTATCTACTTTTTCTCTTTTCTTTATGTTTATCTACTTTTATCTCTTTTCTTTATGTTTATCTACTTTTATCTCTTTCTTTATGTTTATCTACTTTTATCTCTTTCTTTATGTTTATCTACTTTTATCTCTTTTCTTTGTGTTTATCTACTTTTATCTCTTTCTTTATTTTTATCTTCTTTTTTATCTTTTATTTATGTTGATCTACTTTTATCTCTTTATGTTTATCTACTTTTATATCTTTTCTTAATGTTTATCTACATTTATCTCTTATCTTTATGTTTATCTACTTTTATCTCTTTTCTTTATGTTTATCTTCTTTTATATCTTTTCTTCATGTTTATCTACTTTTATCTCTTTATGTTTATCTACTTTTATCTTTCTTTATGTTTATCTACTTTTATCTCTTTATGTTTATCTACTTTTATATCTTTCTTTATGTTTATCTACTTTTATCTCTTTTCTTTATGTTTATCTACTTTTATCTCTTTCTTTATGTTTATCTACTTTTATCTTTCTTTATGTTTATCTACTTTTATCTCTTTTCTTTATCTACTTTTATATCTTTCTTTATGTTTATCTACTTTTATCTCTTTTCTTTATGTTTATCTACTTTTATCTCTTTTCTTTATGTTTATCTACTTTTATCTCTTTATGTTTATCTACTTTTATCTCTTTTCTTTATGTATATCTACTTTTATCTCTTTTCTTTATGTTTATCTACTTTTATCTCTTTTCTTTATGTTTATCTACTTTTATCTCTTTTCTTTATGTTTATCTACTTTTATCTCTTTTTTTACGTATATCTACTTTTATCTCTTTTCTTTATGTATATCTACTTTTATCTCTTTTCTTTATGTTTATCTACTTTTATCTCTTTTCTTTATGTTTATCTACTTTTATCTCTTTTATTATGTATATCTACTTTTATCTCTTTCTTTATGTATATCTACTTTTATCTCTTTCTTTATGTTTATCTACTTTTATCTTTCTTTATGTTTATCTACTTTTATCTCTTTCTTTATGTTTATCTACTTTTATTTCTTTTCTTTATGTTTATCTACTTTTATCTCTTTCTTTATGTTTATCTACTTTTATCTCTTTCTTTATGTTTATCTGCTTTTACATTGATTGTTACATTTATCTTGAAAAGTTTGTCATCAACATCTTCTTCTTCTTCAATGATCCAGAGTCGCTTGAGCTCTTGCCCCTCGGCCCAATGCTATGTAGTGGTATCTGCATGTGTTTGTAAGTTGTTCTTTTGTTCTGTATATTGTGTTCCATTTATCTGGCCTTGGAGGAAGGAGGATCTTCCTGATATCATCTAGTGCTTGACACTTGAAGAGGTGGTGGTGAACGGTTTCATGATGATGTGCACACAGTTAGCACTCTGGAGTGTGTCGTGGTTGAATTCTGTTCAAGTGATTATTAAGTGTTATGTGTGTTGGGTTCAGAGTCTAAAAATGGTGCTCTGATCTCTTCTTGTAAGGTGGTTGATGTTGTCATTAAGGTTAGGGCTGGTCATATGTCTCTCTTCCTGTGTCTCCCATGTCCTATCTGTATAGACAAATTTCTTGTTTTGTTGTCATTAGGATTTGCTGTGCTCTATGGAGAGTTGTTGTCGTGATTGGTTGTTCTTGTGTTGACCCTTTCTTGGCTAGCCTATCTGTTTTATCCTTACCAGGTTTTGTTTGAATGTCCAGAGATCCACTGCAGCATTATTTGTTCATAAACATTCTTCATTTTATGATTTCTCTTGCTTTATTATTATGTTCTTGTCTGTGGGAACTATGATCTGCCTGTTTGTACATTACATGTTTGTTTTATTATTGTGTTCTTATCTGTTTTATTATTGTGTTCTTATCTGTTTTATTATTGTGTTCTTATCTGTTTATTATTGTGTTCTTATCTGTTTTATTATTGTGTTTTATTATTGTGTTTTATTATTGTGTTCTTATCTGTTTTATTATTGTGTTCTTATCTGTTTTATTATTGTGTTCTTATCTGTTTTATTATTGTGTTCTTATCTGTTTTATTATTGTGTTCTTATCTGTTTTATTATTGTGTTTTATATTGTTTTATTTTTTTTATTGTGTATTGTATTATTGTGTTTTATTATTGTGTTTATTATGCTGTTTTATTATTGTGTTCTATTTGTTCTTATTATTGCGTTCTTATCTTTTATTATTGTGTTCTTATCTGTTTTATTATTGTGTTCTTATCTGTTTTATTATTGTGTTCTTATCTGTTTTATTATTGTGTTCTTATCTGTTTATTTTATTCGTTTCTGTTATTTGTTTTATTATTGTGTTTTATTATTGTGTTCTTATCTGTTTTATTATTGTGTTTATTATTGTTTTATTATTGTGTTTTATTATTGTTTATTATTGTGTTTTATTATTGGTTCTTATTATTGTGTTTTTATCTGTTTTATTATTGTTTTATTATTGTGTTTCATTATCTGTTCTTATTATTGTGTTCTTATTATTGTGTTCTTACTTATTTTATTGTTCTTATCTGTTTTATTATTGTGTTTTATTATGTGTTTTATTATTGTGTTCTTATTATTGTGTTCTAATCTGTTTTATTATTGTGTTCTTATCTGTTTTATTATTGTGTTCTTATCTGTTTTATTATTGAGTTCTTATCTGTTTTATTATTGTGTTCTTATCTGTTTTATTATTTTGTTTTTTATTCTGTTCTTATTATTGTGTTCTTATCTGTTTTATTATTGTGTTCTTATTATTGTGTTTTATTATTGTGTTCTTATCTGTTTTATTATTGTGTTTTATTATTGTGTTCTTATTATTGTGTTCTTATCTGTTTTATTATTGTGTTTATTATTGTTCTTATCGTTTATTTTGTGTATTATTGTTTTATTATTGTGTTCTTATCTGTTTTATTATTGTGTTTTATTATTGTGTTCTTATTATTGTGTTTTATTATTGTGTTTTATTATTGTGTTTTATTATTGTGTTTTTTATCTGTTTTATTATTGCGTTTATCGTTTTATTATTGGTTTTATCTGTTTTATTATTGTGTTCTAATCTGTTTTATTATTGTGTTCTTATCTGTTTTATTATTGTGTTCTTGTCTGTTTTATTATTGTGTTCTTATTATTGTGTTCTTATTATTGTGTTCTTATCTGTTTTATTATTGTGTTTTTTCTGTTCTATTATTGTGTTCTTATCTGTTCTATTATTGTGTTCTTATCTGTTTTATTATTGTGTTTTATTATTGTGTTCTTATCTGTTTTATTATTGTGTTCTTATCTGTTCTATTATTGTGTTTTATTATTGTGTTTTATTATTGTGTTCTTATTGTTATTATTGTGTTCTTATCTGTTTTATTATTGTGTTCTTATCTGTTTTATTATTGGTTCTTATTATTTGTTTTATTATTGTGTTCTTATCTGTTTATTATTGCGTTCTTATCTGTTTTATTATTGTTTTTATTGTTTTATTATTGTGTTTTATTATTGGTTCTTATTATATTGTGTTCTTATCTGTTTTATTATTGTGTTCTATCTGTTTATTATTGTGTTCTTATCTGTTTATTATTGTTTCTTATTATTGTGTTTTATTATTGTGTTTTATTATTGTGTTCTTATCTGTTTTATTATTGTGTTCTTATCTGTTTTATTATTGTGTTTTATTATTGTGTTTTATTATTGTGTTCTTATTATTGTGTTCTTATCCGTTTTATTATTGTGTTCTTATCTGTTTTATTATTGTGTTCTATTATTGTTTTCTTATTATTGTGTTCTTATCTGTTTTATTATTGTGTTCTTATCTGTTTTATTATTGAGTTCTTATCTGTTTTATTATTGTGTTTTTTATTGTTTTATTATTGTGTTTTATTGTTTTTATTATTGTGTTCTTATTATGTGTTTTATTATTGTGTTTATATTGTTTTATTATTGTGTTTTATTATTGTTGTTTTATTATTGTGTTTTATTATTGTGTTTTATTATTGTGTTCTTATTATTGTGTTCTTATCTGTTTTATTATTGTGTTCTTGTCTGTTTTATTATTGTGTTCTTATCTGTTTTATTATTGTGCTATCTTTATTATTGTGTCTTATCTGTTCTATTATTGTGTTCTTATTATTGTGATCTTATCCGTTCTATTATTGTGTTCTTATCTGTTTTATTATTGTGATCTTATCTGTTTTATTATTGTGTTCTTATCTGTTATATTATTTTGTTTTATTATTGTGTTTTATTATTGTGTTTTTATCTGTCTTATTATTGTGTTCTTATCTATTTTATTATTGTGTTCTTATTATTGTGTTATTATCTGTTCTTATATTGTGTTATTATCGGTTCTATTATTGTGTCCTGGCTAGGGGAACGAGTTGTCAAACAGATATTAGAGTGAGGCTACCATGCAGGAGAACCGGATTCAATCCACGGTAAGGTCAATGAGTTTTTGTCTGTGGGGGCATAAAGAAAAATATTAACCTGTGCAGATTCGTGGCGACTGCACTAGTAATTATGTCATTAAATTTTACAGGCTCATGTTCCACCTGTCCTGTATCGCACAGGCTCATGTCCCCCTGCCCTGTATCGACAGGCTCATGTTCCCCTTGTTCTGTATCGCAAAGGCTCATGTTCCCCTGTCCTGTATCGCACAGGCTCATGTTAACCTGTCATGTATCGCACAGGCTCATGTTCCACCTGTCCTGTATCGCACAGGCTCATGTTCCCTCTGTCCTGTATCGCACATGCTCATGTTCCCTCTGTCCTGTATCGCACAGGCTTATGTTGCCACTGTCCTGTATCGCACAGGCATATGTTCCATCTGTCCTGTATCGCACAGGCTCATGTTCCCCCTGTCCTGTATCGCACAGGCTCATGTTCCCTCTGTTCTGTATCGCACAGGCTCATGTTCCCTCTGTCCTGTATCGCACAGGCTCATGTTCCCTCTGTCTTGTATCGCACAGGCTCATGTTCAATCTGTCCTTGTATCGCACGGCTCATGTTCCTCTGCCTGTATCGCACGGCTCATGTTCCCCTGTCCTGTATCGCACAGGCTCATGTTCCCTCTGTCTGTATGCACAGGCTCATGTTCCTCTGCCTGTATCGCACAGGCTCATGTTCCCTGTCCTGTATCGCACAGGCTCATGTTCCCTCTGTTCCTGTATGCACAGGCTCATGTTCCCTGTCCTGTATCGCACAGGCTCATGTTCCTCTGTCTGTATCGCACAGGCTCATGTTCCCCTGTTCTGTATCGCACAGGCTCATGTTCCCCTGTCCTGTATCGCACAGGCTCATGTTCCTCTGTCCTGTATGCACAGGCTCATGTTCCCCTTGTCCTGTATCGCACAGGCTCATGTTCCCCTGTCCTGTATCGCACAGGCTCATGTTCCTCTGTCCTGTATCGACAGGCTCATGTTCCCCTGCCTGTATCGCACAGGCTCATGTTCCCTCTGTCCTGTATCGCACAGGCTCATGTTCCTCTGTCCTGTATGCACAGGCTCAGTTCCCCTGTCCTGTATCGCACAGGCTCATGTTCCCCTGTCCTGTATCGCACAGGCTATGTTCCCTCTGTCCTGTATGCACAGGCTCATGTTCCCCTGTCCTGTATCGCACAGGCTCATGTTCCTCTGTCCTGTATCGCACAGGCTCATGTTCCTCTGTCCTGTATCGACAGGCTCATGTTCCTCTGTTCTGTATCGCACAGGCTCATGTTCCCTCTGTCCTGTATCGCACAGGCTCATGTTCCCTCTGTCTTGTATCGCACAGGCTCATGTTCCATCTGTCCTGTATCGCACGGCTCATGTTCCCCTGCCTGTATCGCACAGGCTCATGTTCCCCTGTCCTGTATCGCACAGGCATATGTTCCCTCTGTCCTGTATTGCACAGGCTCATGTTCCTCTGTCCTGTATGTCACAGGCTCATGTTCCTTCTGTCCTGTATCGCACAGGCTCATGTTCCCCTGTTCTGTATGCACAGGCTCATGTTTCCCTGTCCTGTATCGCACAGGCTCATGTTCCCTCTGTTCTGTATCGCACAGGCTCATGTTCCCTTGCCTGTATCGCACAGCTCATTTCCTGTCCTGTATCACAGCATATGTTCCTCTGTCTTGTAGACAGGCTCGATGTTCCTCTGTCCTGTATCGCACGGCTCATGTTCCTCTGTCCTGTATCGCACAGGCTCTGTTCTCTGTCCATGCTACAGATGGCTCAGGTTCCTGCCTCTGTATCCACAGGCTCATTTCCTCCTGTCCCGTTCGCAAGGCATATGTTCCTCTGTCCCGTATGCAGGCTCATGTTCCTCTGTCCTGATATGCAAGGCTCATGTTCCTCTCTGTATCCTCTGGCTCATGTTCCTTGTCTATATATCAATGTTGCTCAGTTCCTGTCCTTTCTTTGTTCGCTTGAATATGGCTCATGTTCCATCTGTCCTGTATCGCACAGCTCATGTTCCTGTCCTGTATTGCACAGGCTCATGTTCCTCTGTCCTGTATCCTTACAGTCTCATGTTCCTGTCCTGTATGCACAGTCTCATGTTCCCTCTGTCCTGTATCGCACAGGCTCATGTTCCTCTGTCCTGTATGACAGTCTCATGTTCCTCTGTCCTGTTCGCACAGGCTCATTGTACCCTCTGTCCTTATGTACAGGCTCAGTTCCTCTGTCTGTATCGCATTCTAAAATCGGATTGTTAAATAAGTAACTAACACTATGTATTTCCTATTTTGTAATTAGTTGAAGTTTCAGATAATGAACCGGCATATCTTGTAAACGCACATTGTTAAAGAAATAATTAACAAATATACTTACCTATATTGTTGGGTCAGGTTGTCCAAAGTTGACGTTACATGATGTACAATATTGCCAATAAATTGTAACCTTCCTTCCATCCTTTCGTTCGCTTGAAATATTGTCTATATATTCAATATTGTCTCTTGTATCCTTCCTTTCTTTCGCTTGAAATATTGTCTATATATTCAATATTGTCTCTTGTATCCTTCCTTTCTTTTGTTCGCTTGAAATATTGTCTATATATTCAATGTTGTCTCTTGTATCCTTCCTTTCTTTTGTTCGCTTGAAATATTGTCTATATATTCAATGTTGTCTCTTGTATCCTTCCTTTCTTTTGTTGCTTGAAATATTGTCTATATATTCAATGTTGTCTCTTTTATCCTTCCTTTCTTTCGTTCGCTTGAAATATTGTCTATATATTCAATATTGTCTCTTGTATCCTTCCTTTCTTTCGTTTGCTTGAAATATTGTTTATATATTCAATGTTTCTCTGTATCCTTCCTTCATCGTTTGCTTGAAATATTGCTATATATTCAATGTTGTCTCTTGTATCCTTCCTTTCTTTCGTTCGCTTGAAATATTGTTTATATATTCAATGTTATCTCTTGTATCCTTCCTTCTTTCGTTGCTTGAAATATTGTTATATATTCAATGTTATCTCTTGTATCATTACCAATGGCGAATGTTTATAATCAATGATCCTGTCCCATCCTTCTCGACTTATGTTGAAATGGATTGATTATTGAATGATTGAATCTCTATCCTTCCTTTCTTTCGTTCGCTTGAAATATTGTTTATATATTCAATGTTGTCTCTTGTATCCTTCCTTCCTTTCGTTCGCTTGAAATATTGCCTATATATTCAATGTTATCTCTTGTATCCTTCCTTTCTTTCGTTCGCTTGAAATATTGTTTATATATTCAATGTTATCTCTTGTATCCTTCCTTTCTTTCGTTCGCTTGAAATATTGCCTATATATTCAATATTGTCTCTTGTATCCTTCCTTTCTTTTGTTCGCTTGAAATATTGTCTATATATTCAATGTTGTCTCTGTATCCTTCCTTCCTTTCGTTCGCTTGAAATATTGTCTATATATTCAATATTGTCTCTTGTATCCTTCCTTTCTTTCGTTTGCTTGAAATATTGTTTATATATTCAATGTTGTCTCTTGTATCCTTCCTTCCTTTCGTTCGCTTGAAATATTGCCTATATATTCAATGTTATCTCTTGTATCCTTCCTTTCTTTCGTTTGCTTGAAATATTGTTTATATATTCAATGTTATCTCTTATATTTTCAATGTTATCTCTTATATATTCAATGTTATCTCTTATATTTTCAATGTTATCTCTTATATATTCAATGTTATCTCTTGCATGAATGTAAACCAATGGCGTGTTTATAAATCAAATCACATGCCCAATAGCCTTCTCAGACTTTATGGTTTGATGGATTGATTGATTGAATGATTGAATCTACAGATTGAAAGGATCAAAAGGTTGCCTCACCATCCACTACAAAAAAATATGGGGCTAGGACAAAAACAGACAAAAGCGTACAAGTCTAAACCACAAAGCAAAAGAAATAGGAAAGTCATACTTGGAACTACTAAATCATAATTCCATACCTGAAGAATTGCTTTTTGATCACTGGGAACCAGACTCAGTACCATATCTAACCTCCATCCCTAAATTGTTAAGCAAAGATGCCGAACCTAATCTAGTGAAGAAAGCAACTACAATGGAACATCTCCATTACATGTTTCCAGAAGACAGCTGGATAAGAATTTACACAGATGGATCGGCAATGGAGGCAACTATGAATGGTGGAGCAGAAGTAGCGAAACACGTACAAACAAAGTACTATAGTTTTACAAAATACAGAAACAGTGACGATAAACAGCAACGTTTCGACCAAAAGGCCTTTATCAAGCAAACGACACAACAGTAGTGACGAATTTCAGAGAACACTTACAAATGGACGATAACGGAAACTAATGTAAATTTATCTAATGAAAATCTGGGAATAACAACGAATAAAGAAATGAGTGCAACACAAAACTAGAAGTGGAATAGAAGAGAAACAATAAACAATCAAGTGAAAATATAAATTATATTTATGAAGCAAATACACATATAGATTACAAGGCAAGAGATGAGAAAGTACTAAGAAGCATAGGAATGTAATGCGTTGAGCCGCAAGGTACTATACAACGAAATAAAACGGTTCTCCATAGCAAATCGACTGCGATCATCAGAGGAACATGATCGGATGGCTGTGACCTGGATATCGCAAGCTCCTGAATGGCCAGTATCATTGAAATGGGTAGCTACAGGGTCACAGAGCATTGGCGTAAATCGCGCAAGTGTTGGGCGAATCGGTCACTGAGTCTCTTGCCGGTTTCCCAAATATAGGCCTTGTTGCACCGCTTGCAGATAATGGCATAGATAATATTCCGGGACTCGCACGTGAAACAGTCTTCAATAACGAAAGTGGCTTTTGGAAAAGACACAGTGCGGGTCTGTATTACATAAGCACACGTGTTGCAGCGCCGACGGCCACACTGGATGGTGCCAAAATGAAATGGCTTGAGGCGACTGTGAAGCAACATATCCTTAAGACTTCTGTCCCGTCTGTAAACAGACGTTGTTTGTGGACCCGTCAAACTGCATGTAGATCTCCACGTTGTACCTCAGCCCAAAATGTGCTTGCCACGGTGGAACTACAAAAAGCAATTGGAAACAGTACGTTGTACTGACAGATGCCAATGTTGAGATGCTCAACATGCATGAAAACAAACGCATGCGATCATTGGCAAAGGAATTCTTAGAAACAATCCTGAAAGCGGCACGGGAGACCATCCCCAGAGACGCAAGGAAGGATTACAAGCCATACTGGACAGCAGAGGTTCAAAAGCTTGAAAATGACCTTGAGTTGGCAAGGAGAGAGACAGAAGAGACACAGACAGTAACATCCAATACTGCTTACAAGGGGCTAGGTACTAGCGGCTAGGTACAAGCGTGAAGTCAAACGATCAGCAAGACAGAGCTGGGTGCAAAAGGTCGAATCCCTGAACCTTGATAGGGACGGTCACAAATTGTGGAAGCTGGTGAAAGCGTTGAGTGATGAAAACACCAGCAGACCCCAAATAGTTCTGTAGCAAAATAAAAGATGTGCTCGGGAGGGAAGCCGCAAATATTATAATGCGAAAATATGCAGGTCAGTTGAGTAAGCATACTAAAGAACAAAATTGATGAAACAATGGGAAAAGCGAGAGCCCTCCAAGGGAGCCAAGAAAGCTGATAGTCATCTAACGTAATACACGTTCTTGGCAAAGATCAAACATATCACAAAAAGTGATTACAATTGGTCGTAAAGAACGAACGCAAAGAAGAAGAAGAAGAGCTAACGGAAATATTGACCAGAAACGAGTTGGAAGAGGCATTAAGGGAGCACAAACTTCGAACATCGCCGGGAAAGGATGGGATCACAAATGAGATGCTTAAATACTTGGGGACTAGAGCAAAGACAGCTCTACTGGCCGTCCTAAATATGTCCTGGAGGACAGGCATAGTACCAAGAGAATGGAAGGAAGCGATCATGTTACCCATCCTAAAGCCTGGCAAAGATAAACTCGATCCGGCGAGTTACAGACCCATAAGCCTCCTAAGCTGCACGAGCAAACTCATGGAACGCATGGCAAACAAAAGGCTATCATGGCACTTGGAAAGCAAAGGGCTCCTCGAAGAGCAACAGGGATGCTTTCGGAAGTACCGATCTACCGAAGATCAGGTAATCGCCCAGGAAATCGAGGATGGTTTCCAAGAAAAAAAAACTGCAGTTGAGATGGAGCGTTCGAACAGTCGAGAAGTTAATCACTTTAACCGGATATGAGAAGACAGATGACTTGATGATAACAGAGACAGAACAGAAGGGTTTAGTTCAGGTCAAGGAAAAGGCAACTAGAGAGAGTCTCAGAGAGTCTCACAACTCTCTATCTTCAATGACATCAACATGCGTATCAAAGCGAGAATGCTACGATGCACTTACGATCTGAGCAACAGAAGCGAGAAGGGACAATGCTCATAGCAACAAATTGAGTGCAAAATAGTTACAAACTAGGAAAGCTGCTTCAGAATATTGTAGCATGAACATTCTCTTCTATTGTCGTACACTCTAGCCAGTTGTTGCCCAGTTCTGTTTTCTGTTTTGTCTTGCGCTGTTCTGGTGGCTTGTGTGATTGTTATCTTTGCTCTTTCACAGGATGCTGCCACGCCATCTAACCATCTTTTCCGTGGTCTTCCTCTTGCCTTCTTTCCGATGTTCTGTTGTAGAAGACTCTGTATACTGTGGAGTTTGGATGCATTCTTATTAAGTGGCCAAACAAGTGAACATTAACGATTCTAAAACCACGCACACTGTCTTCTCGCAGAATAACCAAAATCACAAAATTAAGCTAAAAGTCAAAGGACAAGACCTTCCGGAAAGCAAGACCGCCAACCTACATGTGAGTCACGCTAGACTGAAAGCTGACATGGTGCTCCCAAATAAAGTAAAAGCTGCCCTAAAGGCGAGGCAGAGGCTCACTATGATGAGAAAACTTGCAGGCTCCACGTGGGAGCAAACTGCACAATCCTTAAAACACTCTACTCTGGAAGAATACGACCAGTCTTGGAGTACGGCATTGCAGCATGGAGTAGTGCATCCAACAAACATCGAGCAGCACGCATTATCACAGAAGCCATGAAGTTCACTCCCACCAAGGCGCTGGACACAATCACAGGCCTCCAACCAATGGCAGACCGCAGAGATAGGAACGTTTTGATATTGGCGGAAAAACTAAAACGGTTTAACTCTCACCTTATGTACGTCAGAATGAACGGACTAGGAAGGGGCAGGATAAAGAGAGCCATCTTCGCAAAAAAAAGCAAATTCACTGACCAATGGCCACCCGGTCCTAGCAAATTGCAAACCAAAATTGATACAGGCAACCGATAAGAGCCCGCCGTGAAAGATCAATATTCCAGAATGAAGGGAATCAATCCCAGGTGTCTTAAAGAAAAGCAAGCAAGAAAACTGCGAAAGAAGAGAGATCACGGACAAATACATTGAGTCCGAGTACCCTGAGACTATGTGGGCACACGTGTATACTGATGTATCGGCAATGAATGCAATCAGTTGAAAGCGATCATCGGCGTACTAGTAACCTCACTTAAACGCACAGTCATTTAGTAGATACCATCACACTGTAATTTTAGCGGAAATGAGGAGGCAGACAGACTAGCAAAAGAAGGGGGGCGACAACCGCAGACTGATCACGAGATCAGCTACGAGAAGGCCAGAACAACCATCGGATGGCAGTACAAGGAAAAAGGATCAAAAGACCATCCACAGCACAACAGCAGTGATGGGTACTGTGGTCTGTCCCGTGGTGAACAAGTTGTCATATTCCGCCTCCGTACCGGCCATAACAGACTCCGGTCCCACATGTTTAACAAATTTAAAATTAGCACAATTAGCCTGTGCCACTGTGAAAAGGCAGACATGACGGTAGAGCACATACTGGAAGACTGTCAGCTGTTAGCAGCCATGAGAAAAGAAACTTGGCCCAATAACACAGAGCTTCGCAAGAAGTGTACGGAGGACAGAGTCCCTAAAAGCAACAGCTAAATTCATTATAATAATTGGTTAATCAGTCTATGCGGGGATCGAGAGAGAGAGAGATTGACTGATAGGACCGTCATCATTGCACTTGGGAGAGTAGCCATGGTGTTCTGATATTTTTCTTACAAGTAAGATTTCAGCAGTAGTGCATAAACTCAATAGCACCAGTGTCAATTAGAAAAGTGTCAAAATATTTTGTAGAGATTTAATTTGTACAAGTTTTATCTATGAACAAATTGCCCGGGCAACGGCTGTTTTAGCTTGCTCTTCTCAACTTTGAACTGCCAAGGTTTTAAACCTGCTCTTCTAAAGGTTGACCCGTGCGCGGCGAAATTCGGAGCCACGCATTCTCACTCTAGTTGCGGGCTTTCTAGAGCCGATGAGAATGCCGGGTGATGAGTTGAGTTGCACCTGGGCAACATGGGACAAACTCGGATCTCGGACAGCCCAGCAAGAATTGACGGAAACGACGAGGTAGGTCCCAGGGCAAAGCGAGCGCGCACACGGCTGCAAGGGCGGCGTGTAAAAATGTGAACACGAAAAAGATGATGGTGACAGGGCATCAGGGCAGGGCTAGCACGCATGCTGGCAAAAGTCATAGTGGGCCTCATCGAGGGGCAGGCACGGCAAGAAGGTGCGCGTCTCACCCTGTAGAACAACTGGTAAGCCCAGCAGAGGCAAAATCAGTGCAAGCGTAGCAGCAGCAGCATCGCAGCAGCATCGTAGGCAGGGTGTGCGTTCCACCCAAATGTACAGAGCAACGAGAAAGCCCAGCAGAGGCATAACCAGTGCACGTTTCCGACCGCAAGGAACTACTGCTGCCTTGTAGATTGATTGGGGACAATCAAAGGCTAGCGGAGCAAACCGTAAACAAACCTGAACGGGCGGCAAACCAAGGTGTTCATTAAAACGACCGGTTTGCTGGGAAGATGGCGCTCATAAGCCCGGGAGGGCAGGCCGTCTAAAGGTCGCTGCCCTGAAAAAAATAGCAACCCACTGCCTTGTGGGTCGGGCTGGGGACAGTCTAAGGCTAGCGGAAGAAACGAACCAGCACACAATAGCTGGCTGAAATCGAACACCCCACCGAAGGATAAGCAACTGAGCTCAAATAAGTGCTGAAGGTTTGGTGCACGTACATTACGTTCTGATGTTTGGCTGTTTATATATCACAAATGAGAATGATTAAAACAGGCCTAGAACGATTGAAAGAGAGAGAGAGAGAGAGAGAGAGAGAGAGAGAGAGAGAGAGAGAGGGGAACCTGCTCTTCTCAACTTTGAACTGCCAAGGTTTTGAACCTGCTCTTCTCGACTTTCAATTGTCGAGGTTTATATTACGTGTTCATTTTGAACACAGGATCTACGTTTTATCGATAGGTCTCCGATAGGTCTAGAAAATTAATCTCACCCACACTAAGATCAGGAATCTCTTGAAAAACTCCCAATATGGCTCAACGAGGAAGCGAACCGAGTACCTTTTTGAAGGAGAGGCGAGCACCAAACCCTACGCCATAGAGACGCCCTAGAATTTATTGTAAAAATTGCCTGTCACTTCATATTTATGAAACTAGTTTGCAGAAGATAAGGAGGTGAATTCCCTCCCTTACTGGTGGAACGTTGAGTAGGAGGTGAATTCCTTCCCTTACTGGTGGAACGTTGAGTAGGAGGTGAATTCCTTCCCTTACTGGTGGAACGTTGAGTAGGAGGTGAATTCCTTCCCTTACTGGTGGAACGTTGAGTAGGAGGTGAATTCCTTCCCTTACTGGTGGAACGTTGAGTAGGAGGTGAATTCTTTCCCTTACTGGTGGAACGTTGAGTAGAGGTGAATTCCTTTCCCCTTACTGGTGGAACGTTGAGTAGGAGGTGAATTCCTTCCCTTACTGGTGGAACGTTGAGTAGGAGGTGAATTCCTTCCCTTACTGGTGGAACGTTGAGTATGAGGTGAATGCCTTCCTTACTGGTGGAACGTTGAGTAGGAGGTGAATTCCTTCCCTTACTTGGTGGAACGTTGAGTAGGAGGTGAATTCCTTCCTTATGGTGGAACGTTGAGTAAGAGGTGAATTCCTTCCTTACTGGTGGAACGTTGAGTAGGGGTGAATTCCTTCCCTTACTGGTGGAACGTTGAGTAGGAGGTGAATTCCTTCCCTTACTGGTGGAACGTTGAGTAGGAGGTGAATTCCTTCCCTTACTGGTGGAACGTTGAGTAGGAGGTGAATTCCTTCCCTTACTGGTGGAACGTTGAGTGTGAGATTGAACACACAACCCTCTTGTGTTGGAGTCAATAGACAAACGTTCATGCATTGCTCTAATCCGTCCCACACTGGCTATATTAAGAATGCCATACATGTCAACTAGATTACAAAATAGACTTACCGAATAGAAGACACAAACATATTGAGAACAAGTATCAAGGGAAATCTTCCTCTTCTTTTGTCGTCACACTGCTACCGGGTTGTTGCTCAGTGTCGTCACACTGCTACCGGGTTGTTGCCCAGTGTCGTCACACTGCTACCGGGTTGTTGCCCAGTGTCGTCACACTGCTACCGGGTTGTTGACCAGTGTCGTCACACTGCTACCGGGTTGTTGCCCAGTGTCGTCACACTGCTACCGGGTTGTTGCCAGTGTCGTCACACTGCTACCGGGTTGTTGCCCAGTGTCGTCACACTGCTACCGGGTTGCTGCCCAGTGTCGTCACACTGCTACCGGGTTGTTGACCAGTGTCGTCACACTGCTACCGGGTTGTTGCCCAGTGTCGTCACACTGCTACCGGGTTGTTGCCCAGTGTCGTCACACAGCTACCGGGTTGTTGCCCAGTGTCGTCACACTGCTACCGGGTTGTTGCCCAGTGTCGTCACACTGCTACCGGGTTGTTGCCCAGTGTCGTCACACTGCTACCGGGTTGTTGCCCAGTGTCGTCACACTGCTACCGGGTTGTTGCCCAGCGTCGTCACACTGCTACCGGGTTGTTGACCAGTGTCGTCACACTGCTACCGGGTTGTTGCCCAGTGTCGTCACACTGCTACCGGGTTGTTGCCCAGTGTCGTCACACTGCTACCGGGTTGCTGCCCAGTGTCGTCACACTGCTACCGGGTTGTTGACCAGTGTCGTCACACTGCTACCGGGTTGTTGCCCAGTGTCGTCACACTGCTACCGGGTTGTTGCCCAGTGTCGTCACACTGCTACCGGGTTGTTGCCCAGCGTCGTCACACTGCTACCGGGTTGTTGACCAGTGTCGTCACACTGCTACCGGGTTGTTGCCCAGTGTCGTCACACTGCTACCGGGTTGTTGCCCAGTGTCGTCACACTGCTACCGGGTTGCTGCCCAGTGTCGTCACACTGCTACCGGGTTGTTGACCAGTGTCGTCACACTGCTACCGGGTTGTTGCCCAGTGTCGTCACACTGCTACCGGGTTGTTGCCCAGTGTCGTCACACAGCTACCGGGTTGTTGCCCAGTGTCGTCACACTGTTACCGGGTTGTTGCCCAGTGTCGTCACACTGCTACCGGGTTGTTGCCCAGTGTCGTCACACTGCTACCGGGTTGTTGCCCAGTGTCGTCACACTGCTTCCGGGTTGTTGCCCAGTGTCGCGGTTTTCTGTTTTTGTCTTGTGCTGTTCTGGTGGCTTGTGTGATTGTTATCTTTGCTCTTTCACATGATTCTGCTACGCCATCTAACCATCTTTTCCGTGGTCTTCCTCTTGCCTTCTTTCCCGATGTTCTGTTGTAGAAGACTCTGAATACTGTGGTTTGGATGCATTCTTATTAAGGGGCCAAACCACTTCATTCTTTGTTTATCTATGTAATTCAAGCACGGTTTTGTGCCAACTTTCTTTCTTATGCTGATGTTGGTGATTCTGTCTTTTCTTGTGTTGTTGGTAACTTTTCGCAGGCAACGCATTTCACATGTAGTTATTTTTGTGACTGCGCTTTGCTCATGTCCATGTTTGGCTCTGGTAACACAAAGTAGGTATAAAATGCTGTTGATCATCTGTTGCTTAGCTGCCTGTGAAATTTTTGGGTGCCTTAACAATGGGGCTAGCTGGTGGTTACAGCATTTGCTTTTGTACTCTAGCCTCTATCTCTCTATCCAGTTTTCCGTCTTCTGTGAATATGCTTCCTAAGTATTTGAATTCTTTCACTTGGTTTATTTTAGTTCCATTGATATGGATGTCTAGATTATTACGTTTTCTTCCCATATTCATTATTTATGTTTTAGTGTTGTTGATTTTCATGTCATGTTTTACACAATTTTTGTTCAAGGTGTCAATATGATGTTGTAGATCTTGTTCATTTTGATGTATCAGGCACTGATCATCTGCAAACAGCAGTTCATTTATTTCATCATTATCTGAATTTGAATCTTGAGTTATTTTATCCATATATGCAATAAAGAGTAGTGGTGAGAGGACACAACCTTGTCTAACACCTGATGTAATGGAGAACCAGTCGGTCATTCCTTCTGTAGTTCTTACTGTACTCTGGCTATCTTGATATAAGGCCATGATATTACCTAATAGTTGTCCCTGGACGCCATATTCTTCAAAGATCTTCCATAGTTTGCACCTGTTTACTCTATCAAATGCCTTTTCTTGGTCTATAAATATAAACTGTTTACTTTGATTGTATTCAATTGTTTGTTCGCAGATCTGTCTTAGTGTAAATATTGCATCTGTGCAGCTCTTACCCCTCCTAAACCCAAACTGGCTATTGCTTAACTGGGGTTCTAATATATGTCTTGCTCTTCGCTCCAATATTTTTGCAAACATTTTTCCTATATGGCTCAAAAGAGAGATACCCTGTATGTTTCACACTCTCTTTTGTCTCCTTTGTTCTTCCATATTGGGACTATAATAGCTCTCTGCCAGTCATCTGGAGCCTCTTGTGCCTCCCAGGCTATGTTAAAAATTATGGTCAGCCATGTTATTGCTGTTGTCTTACACGCAAGTAATATTTCTGTTATTATACCATCTATCCCTGCTGCCTTCCTTCTTTTGCTTTGATTTAGTGCCATTTCAACTTCGGATTCTAAGATATTCAATTGTTGATATTTTCCATGTTTCATTTGAAATGTTTCTGTACCTTGTGTTTCACAGTTTAACAGTTCCGTAAAATATTCTTTCCATCTGTCTTTAATATCTTTGCTGTTGGTAAGAGGTTTCCTAGACTTATTATTTATAATGGTGACTGGATTGAATTGTTCTTCTCTTAGCCTCATTGCCTTGATGCTTCTGTAACATTTTCTTGGTGTCTTAGTGCATAGTTCCGCTAAATGTTCTCCATATTTTGCCCAAGATTCTGATTTTGATGACTTTACTTTATTTTTACTATTCATTCTTGCTGTTCTGTATTTGGTGTAGTCTTCATCTAATTTTGACTTTTGCCACCTGTAAAAACACTTTTTCTTTTCTTGTATAGACCTTTTAACTTCTTCATTCCAACATGCTGTGTGTTTTCTGTGCTTATTTAACTTTTAAGTCCACAATTTTCTTTCACTATATCCATGATATTTGTTTTGAAGATTTGCTATTCCTTATTTATGTTGCTTACTCCTTCTAGGGTGTTAAAAGCTGATGTAACTGCTCCTTCAATTTGATTCCTAATTTCATTATTATTTAGCTTTTCAATATCTATTATTTCAATTTGTTGAGTTGTACTCCTGTCTTGTTTTCTAATTGGTTTTTGTAGAAATAGTACCACTGGTCTATGATCAGAGTCTAATATTGCATTTGGGATGGCTCTAGCGTTTTGTATTCTCCATCTTTCACTCTTTTTTGTTAGTATAAAATCGATCTGTGATGCTTGATTAATATTATTCCATTTATACCAGGTTAATATCTGGTTCCTCCTATGTTGGTAAAATGTATTGGTGATAAATAGATCATGTTCTGCACATATATTAAGCAGATGTTCCCCGTTGCTGTTGCATTTTGTTATGTCGCTGAATGGTCCTAGATGTGTCTCCCATGGTGTTCTTCGCTCACCAACTCTTCTGTTAAAATCTCCCATAATATATATGCTGTCAGTGTTGTTGACTTCACTAATGTTTTCACTTAACTGTCAAAATGTGGTACTTTCCTCTTCACTATATAAGTCATTGCATGATGTATAAATCTGTATGTAAGTTACTTTTTCTTACTATATAAGTCATTGCATGATGCATAAATCTGTATGTAAGTAACTTTCCTCTTCACTATATAAGTCATTGCATGATGCATAAATCTGTATGTAAGTTACTTTCTTCTTTACTATATGAGTCATTGCATGATGCATAAATCTGTATGTAAGTTACTTTCTTCTTCACTATATGAGTCATTGCATGTTGCATAAATCTGTATGTAAGTTACTTTCTTCTTCACTATATGAGTCATTGCATGATGCATAAATCTGTATGTAAGTTACTTTCTTCTTCACTATATGAGTCATTGCATGGTGCATAAATCTGTATGTGTTACTTTCTCTTCACTATATGAGTCATTGCATGGTGCATAAATCTGTATGTAAGTTACTTTCTTCTTTACTATATGAGTCATTGCATGGTGCATAAATCTGTATGTAAGTTACTTTTCTCTTCACTATATAAGTCATTGCATGATGCATAAATCTGTATGTACGTTACTTTCTTCTTCACTATATAAGTCATTGCATGATGCATAAATCTGTATGTAAGTTACTTTCTCTTACTATATGAGTCATTGCATGATGCATAAATCTGTATGTAAGTTACTTTCTTCTTCACTATATGAGTCATTGCATGATGCATAAATCTGTATGTAAGTTACTTTCCTCTTCACTATATAAGTCATTGCATGATGAATAAATCTGTATGTAAGTTACTTTCCTCTTCACTATATGAGTCATTGCATGATGCATAAATCTGTACGTAAGTTACTTTCCTCTTCACTATATAAGTCATTGCATGTTGCATAAATCTGTATGTAAGTTACTTTCTTCTTACCTTGCGATGTTCTGATACGGATGATTCTTTCTGATGTATACTCTATTTCTAATATAATTTTTGCTGCAGTAGGGGCAATAACGAACCCGACTCCATGTTTGTTGTTTTCGCCTGGTTGTGTTCCTCGCCATGTAAATATGAAATCTTGATGTATTTTCTTAATACTCTGTCCTTTTCTTCTAGTGTCGGCTACTCCCATGATTGTGATTTTATGTTGGATCATATATTCTACTATCTCTGTTGTTTTATCTCCTAATCCACTAATATTCCACGTTGCTATCTTAAACTCTGATGTTTTACGTATTGCTGTGTTCTGTGTTGGTGCTACTTCCGCCGGCTTTGTTATTGTGTGTTTGCTTTGAACGCCGTTGTTACCGCGTTTCTTCCTAAGTATTACCCACAATTCTTGAGCAATGGGGTTTGAACAAACAAATCCTCTACCGGTTTTCTGGACCTGTCGTAGATTCATCCTTGTTTGAACACTTGATGTTAAGGACAACACACTAATAAAACATTCCGAAGCACTCCTAGTGCTAATGAATACTGCTCACACCGCCATTACTATTCGAAAAAAAAAAAAAAAAGTACTATAGAAGATACCAACATATTGAGAACAAGTATCAAGGGAAGTACTAGAACAAAAAGTACTATAGAAGATACAGACAATTTAATAATTGCAAATAAGACCAGACATAATATATTTGTGAAATAAGGAGAAGAAAATCCCCCAGCAGCAGCACAATAATAGAATGTTGTTGGCAAACTAATTATACAGAGACAAAGAGGGGGAATTGTATCCACAATTGTCAATGTATCACGTTACTATTACATTATTGTGTTGTGAGTGAACTGCAAAAGTTGGATTGGATTACACCGACAGTGGAAACTAATAATATGGATGTGAAATAGTATACAAGACTGGCTAAATACTGATACAATTATGCTGTATCATCAAATTAGTTATTGGTTACTGTTCTGACGTAATTGCCACTCCCAACAAACCCATATGTGTTCAGTCTCCATGAATGTATGTCGGAGAATATGCATACTGATGGTTCCCGTGGCTTGCTGGTTAAACACACTCCTCCCTCTGCCCTTCAGGCATCCAGTTCTGCTTGTCTATTGTCTATTGTCTATTGTCGTTCCCCAGGTGAATGATGGAATTTGCATTCCACTCTTGCCATTAAGCGTAGGGGTGGGAGATTTAATTTGAGTTACACTCTTGCCATTAAGCGTAGGGGTGGGAGATTTAATTTGAGTTACACTCTTGCCATTAAGCGTAGGGGTGGGAGATTTAATTTGAGTTACACTCTTGCCATTAAGCGTAGGGGTGGGAGATTTAATTTGCGTTCCAGGACCAGATGATTCGTCCATGTTGTGTTATATCCTGTTTATTTAGTGTTGTCTTGATATTGTCTATCCACCTTTTTCTTGGTCTTCCCTTGTCTCTAGTACCTGATCTCATGTTCTGCTTCTATAACATGCAATTCCAAATACCTAATATCACTGAGTAGATACAATATCACTGGGTAGATACAATATCACTGGGTAGATATAATATCACTGGGTAGATATAATATCACTGAGTAGATACAATATCACTGAGTAGATACAATATCACTGAGTAGATATAATATCACTGAGTAGATACAATATCACTGGGTAGATACAATATCACTGGGTAGATATAATATCACTGAGTAGATATAATATCACTGGGTAGATATAATATCACTGGGTAGATATAATATCACTGGGTAGATACAATATCACTGAGTAGATATAATATCACTGAGTAGATACAATATCACTGAGTAGATATAATATCACTGGGTAGATACAATATCACTGAGTAGATATAATATCACTGAGTAGATATAATATCACTAGATACAATATCACTGGGTAGATATAATATCACTGAGTAGATACAATATCACTGAGTAGATATAATATCACTGGGTAGATATAATATCACTGAGTAGATACAATATCACTGAGTAGATATAATATCACTGGGTAGATATAATATCACTGGGTAGATATAATATCACTGGGTAGATACAATATCACTGAGTAGATACAATATCACTGAGTAGATACAATATCACTAGATACAATATCACTAGATACAATATCACTGAGTAGATATAATATCACTGAGTAGATATAATATCACTGAGTAGATATAATATCACTGGGTAGATATAATATCACTGAGTAGATATAATATCACTGGGTAGATATAATATCACTGGGTAGATATAATATCACTGGGTTGGGTAGATATAATATCACTGAGTAGATACAATATCACTGAGTAGATATAATATCACTGGGTAGATATAATATCACTGGGTAGATATAATATCACTGGGTTGGGTAGATATAATATCACTGGGTAGATACAATATCACTGAGTAGATACAATATCACTGAGTAGATATAATATCACTGAGTAGATACAATATCATTAGATACAATATCACTAGATACAATATCACTGAGTAGATATAATATCACTGAGTAGATATAATATCACTGGGTAGATACAATATCACTGGGTAGATACAATATCACTGAGTAGATACAATATCACTGAGTAGATACAATATCACTGAGTAGATATAATATCACTGAGTAGATACAATATCACTGAGTAGATATAATATCACTGAGTAGATACAATATCACTGAGTAGATACAATATCACTGAGTAGATATAATATCACTGAGTAGATATAATATCACTGAGTAGATATAATATCACTGGGTAGATATAATATCACTGAGTAGATATAATATCACTGGGTAGATATAATATCACTGGGTAGATATAATATCACTGGAGATATAATCATGAGTAGATATAATATCACTGAGTAGATATAATATCACGGTGATAATATCACGTAGATATAATATCACTGGGTAGATATAATATCACTGGGTAGATATAATATCACTGAGTAGATAAATATCACTGGTAGATATAATATCACTGAGTAGATACAATATCACTAGTAGATAAATATCACTTAGATACAATATCACTTAGATACAATATCACTAAAATATAATATCACTGAGTAGATATAATATCACTGGGTAGATACAATATCACTGGGTAGATACAATATCACTGAGTAGATACAATATCACTGAGTAGATATAATATCACTGAGTAGATACAATATCACTGAGTAGATATAATATCACTGAGTAGATACAATATCACTGAGTAGATATAATATCACTGGGTAGATACAATATCACTGGGTAGATATAATATCACTGAGTAGATACAATATCACTGAGTAGATATAATATCACTGGGTAGATATAATATCACTGGGTAGATATAATATCACTGGGTAGATATAATATCACTGGGTTGGGTAGATATAATTTCACTGGGTAGATACAATATCACTGAGTAGATATAATATCAAGTTTAGTGCAATCATGAAATAGTGGTCACTGAGAAACAGATGAACATCTCCCCTCTCCACCCCCAATACATCTTCAACTCTCCGACGTAAATGATTTGCACACGCACGACCATTGATTGATTGATTGATAGTACCATCAGCATTGCACTTCGGTGAGTAACCATGTGTGCTTCAATCTCTTTACACGGAAGATCGATCTGCAATGCACGAAATCCGTAGCACCGGCGAGTGTCTTCGATGTAATTTAGAAGATGGTGACAATATTTTGTAGGAATTTTATTCTTTAGTTCTAATAAATTTTATTCTTTAGTTCTAATAAATTTTATTCTTTAGTTCTAATAAATTTTATTCTTTAGTTCTAATAAAATGTGTCCGGGGCAGCAGCTTAAGATCCTGCTGGTCTCAAATTGGAACTGTCAAGGGTTCTTTATTTGTGCTGACTTGAACAGGAACTACGTTTTATCCTTCTCCGATAGGAGGAATTCAATCTCACCTACACTAAGATCATCTTCTTACTAAAAGATAGATAGTAGATTTAGTAACATTTTCTTACTAAAAGATAGATTTAGTAATATTTTATTTTCTCACTAATAATTTGCATGAGTTCTTAGTGTCTTATTATTAGTCTATTCATAAACGGACTGAAACTTATATCTAAGCAACAGTTGAATGTGCAGAGATTTCCCAATGGTTACCATAAAACTGGTTACAGTTTGCAATTTGTCTGTACGTGTGTATCACAGAGATGTGTATCGCCATAAGCAATTCACAGAGATGTAGTCGAATCTCTTGAGCGAAATGTGAGAACTCATTTTCTTGGTTTGTAAAATTACAATTTGAGTTGACTGACAAAGATAGATATTGACGTATATCTCTCCCGTGAGGTACTGGGACCTGCAAGCAAAGAATAGTACCACTGCGATCTACAAGGCACGTCGTTAGAAGCGACTGATGTAAGACTTAGGGAAGCTACCCTAGGAAATGAAAAGCGTTGCGGAAATCGAATGTGCTGGTCTATTTGTAGGCGCGAAACTGGCACAACGTACAATTGATCTTAGGCTCAGATCACATACAAATTAACACATTACAAAGAGTGAGGTCGAAATGGAGCGCTCGAGGAAGAAGAACAAGAAGAAGAAGCTACGGGCGAGGGTTTGATTGGTCATATCAAAGCACATCTCAAATATGTGCGCAGGCAGATACGTATGGAAGTTATTCACAAATGATTGCTACTGATGTTATGCTCTATGATGTTATGTTATGCTCTATGATGTTATGTTATGCTCTATGATGTTATGTTATGCTCTAGCGAACTTGCATATGTGCGGTGCCATAAACGAAACATAATTTGGTATCAACAATGTTGAAAAGCTTCAGTAATCTCACAGAGTAGCAGAAATTGAAACATAATTTGCTATCAACAATGTTGAAAAGCTTCAGTAATCTCACAGAGTAGCAGAAATTGAAACATAATTTGCTATCAACAATGTTGAAAAGCTTCAGTAATCTCACAGAGTAGCAGAAATTGGGGAGAATTTATGACAGAAATACGCCGTTTACGAGCCTTTCGAATCCTATTCATGGCTAGCTACCCCCCTGGTGAAGAAAGATAGAGTTGTTAAAATGGCTTTTACGGATTTATGCATTTTTGGGGCTTCAATTTCTTTCTCTTGTTGTGTATGTGCGCTTTTTTATTTCTTAGTCCATTCCTTGTTCATTCTTTAGACCACCGCTGGGTTGAATTCAGACTAACATTACTGTACTTGGATGCTTGGATAACTTTGGAAGTCAAGAACGTTTGATGATTTCATGATTATATTTAGCATAATAACCACACATTATCATTTTCTTTAGAGAAACAAGAGATAAATGAGATAGTTTAGAAAAGTGATCTAAAAATCGATATTTGTCTGTGAAGATCAAATAAATAAGTTACAAGTTTTTAGTTATATTAAGTTGTGTCTATGTGACACAGAGATTTAGTTATATTAAGTTGTGTCTATGTGACACAGAGATTTAGTTATATTAAGTTGTGTCTATGTGACACAGAGATTTAGTTATATTAAGTTGTGTCTATGTGACACAGAGATTTAGTTATATTAAGTTGTGTCTATGTGACATAGAGATTTAGTTATATTAAGTTGTGTCTATGTGACACAGAGATTTAGTTATATTAAGTTGTGTCTATGTGACACAGAGATTTAGTTATATTAAGTTGTGTCTATGTGAGACAGAGATTTGGTTATATTAGGTTGTGTCAACAACCACTTATACTAAATTTCATCGATTTTTTAAAAATCCCTTTGATAGTCTACACAAAATCTCTCTGTGGAATATTCTAAGATGCTATGGAATACCAGACAAAATAATAAATATTATAAAGAGCCTCTATGATGGTTCACAGTGTGCAGTTCGCATTGATGGTGGACACAGCGACTGGTTTATGATTGAAACCAGAGTAAAGCAAGGCTGTATTCTATCTCCGCTATTGTTTGGAGTGGCCATTGACTGGGTGATGCGAAAATGTTGCAGGGCGAAACTGGCATTGATTGGGTAGAAAATAGTCAACTAGAAGATTTGGATTTTGCAGATGATATTGCCTTGTTAAGTAGAAACAACCAAGATATGCAAAGAAAAACAGACAACTTGTCATCTATAGCATCAAAAGTTGGACAGCAGATAAGCTATGAAAAAACACATATAATGAAGACACCTATGGCAAGTAACGCAGGTATCACCCTGGAATCTAAAATGATAAAAATAACAGAGCAGTTCATCTATTTAGGTAGCAATTTTGATTGCACAGGAAATGTTAAAAAGAAATTATGATACGAATTGGCAAAGCAACATCAGATTTTATAAGTCTAAAAAAATATGGAACTGCAAGTTATATAGTATTAAAACTAAATTACGAATTTTCAATTCAAATGTTGTATCAATCCTAACATATGCCAGCGAGAGTTGGAAAATGACTAAAGATATAGAAAGCAATTTGAATGCATTTGAAAATAGATGTCTGCGAAAAATAATGAATATAAAATGGAACGAATTCAGGAGAAGTGATGAAATCAGAGACATGTCTGGTCAACCACTAGTGACAAATGTTATAAGAAAGAGAAGATGGAGATGTGTTGGGCACACCTTGAGGAGAAATGATCAAAGAATATCAAAGCAGGCATTGAAGTGGGATGCAAAGGGTTCAAGAAAGAGAGGTCGACCTAAGGAGACCCTGAAGCGAACTTTGCTGAGAGAGGCAGGAAATATCGGTCTCAGTTCCATGGAGGAGATTGAGCGTGTTGCCCAGGATAGAGCGGTATGGAGAAATTACTTGCAGGCCCTATGTAACGTATAACGGTACGAGAAGAATTATTATTATTATGTGACACAGAGATTTGGTTATATTAAGTTGTGTCTATGTGACACAGAGATTTGGTTATATTAAGTTGTGTCTATGTGACACAGAGATTTGGTTATATTAAGTTGTGTCTATGTGACACAGAGATTTAGTTATATTAAGTTGTGTCTATGTGACACAGAGATTTAGTTATATTAAGTTGTGTCTATGTGACACAGAGATTTAGTTATATTAAGTTGTGTCTATGTGACACAGAGATTTGGTTATATTAAGTTGTGTCTATGTGACACAGAGATTTGGTTATATTAAGTTGTGTCTATGTGAGACATAGATTTGGTACTCGTCTCTCGTGCAAATGTATTTTGTTCGCTCCCTCGTGGAGTCATGGAGATATTTTTAAAGAGATCCCTGATCTCAGTGTATGCGAAATCAAGTTTCAAGTCCTATCGGAGACAGATGATAAATTGTAGGACCCATGTTCAAGTTATGCACGTCAAAGAACAGTTGACAGTTCAAATATCGATTAGAGCAAGCTTAAAGACTGCTGTCCGGGCACAATGCATTAGAGAGATTTGTTACAAAACAAACAATCCTACAACATATATGTACCATCTTCTAAATAACATCGGGACCACGTCGGAATTCGTGCACTGCCACGGAGATTGTCATGTATAATTAAGAGATGGCAAAGCATATGGTTACTCGCTGAAGTGCAATGATGATTGTCCATTCAACCAAGATATATTTCTAATGTGACTACTTTACTAGTAGAATAAGATATTAATATCTAGTTTACACAGACATAATATCATATATCAGTACATAAGACATAATACAAGTACATAAGACATAATACAAGTACATAAGACATAATACAAGTACATAAGACATAATACAAGTACATAAGACATAATACAAGTACATAAGACATAATACAAGTACATAAGACATAATCAGACATAAGAATAAATACATAAGAATAATAAAGTCATGAATAATACAGCATAGACATAATAATACATCTACGAAAAATATTTAGAGCATGTTCCCGTTTTAGGACAGTGGCGCCCGAGTATTTACGGAACCCAAATTGGTATGTAAAGAATAGAATCACTTTTACGTGCCACACATGTCGTAAGAGGCGCCTAAGGAGGTTGGACGTAGGGCTAGGGCTGTTTTTTACTGGACCCCATCCAGTAAAAAACACAAGATGGTTACAGAAACAACAACCAGGGAAATTCATAGCTCGCACCACCTGAAGGAAGTAGAAGGAGGACTCCACAAGGAGGGAAATTCATAGCTTGCACCACCGGAAGGAATGAGAAGGACTCCACAAGGAGGGACTCATGAAGCGATCCGGTGAAACTCGAAAGGAAATCAGACTGCCGACTCACCTACTTTCAACCTGGTGAAACTCGAAAGGAAATCAGACTGCCGACTCACCTACTTTCAACCTGGTGAAACTCGAAAGGAAATCAGACTGCCGACTCACCTTCTTTCAACCTGGTGAAACTCGAAAGGAAATCAGACTGCCGACTCACCTACTTTCAATCTGGTGAAACTCGAAAGGAAATCAGGCTGCCGACTCACCTTCTTTCAACTCGGAAGATCTCCAAGATTGGCACCTGGAATGTCCGCACTCTGTTCGAAACTAAGAAGACAGCACAGGTGGCACAGGGAATGAGGACATATGGACTGGCCGTCCTAAGACTGGGAGAAAAAAGGTGGACAAATGTAGGAGACGGAAGTTGGCGACCGGAATGCAAGAAAATGGAGAGAAAGCCGAAAGACCTGGAAAAGATGACATTGGATAGGCAGGCTTGGAAGGTCTTGGTGCGACCTATGCTTCCTAGGGGCAAAAGGTGAAGAAGAAGAAGAAGAAGAACGAAGTAGGACAGGTAAGAGAGCCTGAGAAATGTCATGGCCGCATGGCTAGTACAGTCGCCGCGAAGCTGTTAAGGTTAGGATTTGTCATTGATGCCCACAACAGAAAAAATCCTAGACCTAACCTTGATTTTAACACGAGTCTACCGTATGGGAGCCGCCCTCTAATCCATTCGGTCAGATGTTCCTCTACATTCCGTACCTTCTACATTCCGTACCCTCTACATTCCGTACCCTCTACATTCTGTACCTTCTACATTCCGTACCTTCTACATTCCGTACCTCTACATCGATTCTGTACCTTCTACATTCCGTACCCTCTACATTCCGTACCCTCTACATTCCGTACCCTCTACATTCCGTACCCTCTACATTCCGTACCCTCTACATCAACAAATATAGAAAGCATGCAGATTGTACAATTTGGCATTGACCTGTAACAGCCCTGGTTTGAAGGCGGCCCTGGTTTGAAGGCGAAGTATTTTTGCGTAAATCAGTTGTTTTTAAGTGTTCTAAGATTCACTTGACCACAACATACGTTTTCCAACTTTACTACATCACAAATAAGTGAGAATTTTACCTCCAAGCGAGAGGCTAGAATTATACCTCCAAGAGAGAGGTAAGAATTATACCGCCAAGAGAGAGGCTAGAGTTTTACCTCCAAGAGAGAGGCAAGAATTATACCGCCAAGAGAGAGGCTAGAGTTTTACCTCCAAGAGAGAGGCTAGAATTACACCTCCAAGAGAGAGGCTAGAATTATACCTCCAAGAGAGAGGCTAGAATTATACCTCCAAGAGAGAGGCTAGAATTATACCTCCAAGAGAGAGGCTAGAATTATACCTCCAAGAGAGAGGCTAGAATTATACCTCCAAGAGAAAGCTAGAATTATACCTCCAAGAGAGAGGCTAGAATTATACCTCCAAGAAAGAGGCTAGAATTTTACCTCCAAGAGAGAGGCTAGAATTATACCTACAAGAGAGAGGCTAGAATTATACCTCCAAGAGAGAGGCTAGAATTATACCTCAAGGAGAGGCTAGAATTATACCTCCAAGAGAGGAGAGCTAGAATTATACCTCCAAGAGAGAGGCTAGAGTTTTACCTCCAAGAGAGAGGCTAGAATTATACCTCCAAGAGAGAGACTAGAATTATACCTCCAAGAGAGAGGCTAGGTTTTACCTCCTGAGAGAGGCTAAAGTTATACCTCCAAGAGAGAGGCTAGAGTTTTACCTCAAAGAGAGGCTAGAGTTTTACCTCCAAGAGAGAGGCTAGAGTGTTACCTCCAAGAGAGAGAGGCTAAGAGTTTTACCTCCAAGAGAGAGGCTAGAGTTTTACCTTTAAGAGAGAGGCTAGAATTATACCTCCAAGAGAGAGGCTAGAGTTTTACCTCCAAGAGAGAGGCTAGAGTTTTACCTCCAAGAGAGAGGCTAGAGTTTTACCTCCAAGAGAGAGGCTAGAATTATACCTTCGAGAGGCCAGAGTTTTTACCTCCAAGAGAGAGGCTAGAATTATACCTCCAAGAGAGAGGCTAGAGTTTTACCTCCAAGAGAGAGGCTAGAATTATACCTCCAAGAGAAAGACTAGAATTATACCCCCAAGAGAGAGGCTAGAGTTTTACCTCCATGAGAGAGGCTAGAATTATACCTCCAAGAGAGAGGCCAGAGTTTTACCTCCAAGAGAGAGGCTAGAGTTTTACCTCCAAGAGAGAGGCTAGAGTTTTACCTCCAAGAGAGAGGCTAGAGTTTTACCTCCAAGAGAGAGGCTAGAGTTTTACCTCCAAGAGAGAGGCTAGAGTTTTACCTCCAAGAGAGGCTAGAATTATAACTCCAAGAGAAAGGCCAGAGTTTTACCTCCAGGAGAGAGGCTAGAGATTTACCTCCAAGAGAGAGGCTAGAGATTTACCTCCAATAGAGAGGCCAGAGTTTTACCTCCAAGAGAGAGGCTAGAGTTTTACCTCCAAGAGAGAGGCAGAGTTTTACCTCCAAGAGAGGCTAGAGTTTTACATCCAAGAGAGGCTAGCATTATACCTCCAAGAGAGAGGCCAGAGTTTTACCTCCAAGAGAGAGGCTAGAGTTTTACCTCCAAGAGAGAGGCTAGAGTTTTACCTCCAAGAGAGACGCTAGAGTTTTACCTCCAAGAGAGAGGCTAGAATTATACCTCCAAGAGAGAGGCTAGAGTTTTACCTCCAAGAGAGAGGCTAGAATTATACCTCCAAGAGAGAGGCTAGCGTTTTACCTCCTAGAGAGAGGCTAGAGTTTTACCTCCAAGAGAGGCTAGAATTATACCTCCAAGAGAGAGGCGAGAGTTTTACCTCCAAGAGAGAGGCTAAAGTTTTACCTACAAAAGAGAGGCTAGAGTTTTACCTCCAAGAGAGAGGCTAGAATTATACCTCCAAGAGAGAGGCTAGAGTTTTACCTCCAAGTGAGAGGCTAGAGTTTTACCTCCAAGAGAGAGGCTAGAGTTTTACCTCCAAGAGAGAGGCTAGAATTATACCTCCAAGAGAGAGGCTAGAGTTTTACCTCCAAGAGAGAGGCTAGAATTATACCTCCAAAGAAGAACTAGAATTATACCCCAAGAGAGAGGGTAGGTTTACCCATGGAGGCTAGAATTATACCTCCAAGAGAGAGGCAGAGTTTTACCTCCAAGAGAGAGGCTAGAGTTTTACCTCCAAAAGAGAGGCTAGAGTTTTACTCCAAGAGAGAGGCTAGATTTTACCTCCAAGAGAGGCTAGAGTTTTACCTCCAAGAGAGAGCTAGAATTATACCTCCAAGAGAAAGACTAAATTATACCCCAAGAGAGAGGCTAGAGTTTTACCTCCATGAGAGAGGCTAGAATTATACCTCCAAGAGAGAGGCCAGAGTTTTACCTCCAAGAGAGAGGCTAGAGTTTTACCTCCAAGAGAGAGGCTAGAGTTTTACCTCCAAGAGAGAGGCTAGAGTTTTACCTCCAAGAGAGAGGCTAGAATTTTACCTCCAAGAGAGAGGCTAGAGTTTTACCTCCAAGAGAGGCTAGAATTATAACTCCAAGAGAAGGCAGAGTTTTACCTCCAAGAGAGAGGCTAGAGATTTACCTCCAAGAGAGAGGCTAGAGATTTACCTCCAAGAGAGAGGCCAGAGTTTTACCTCCAAGAGAGAGGCTAGAGTTTTACCTCCAAGAGAGAGGCTAGAGTTATACCTCCAAGAGAGAGGCTAGAGTTTTACCTCCAAGAGAGGCTAGAATTATACCTCCAAGAGAGAGGCCAGAGTTTTACCTCCAAGAGAGAGGCTAGAGTTTTACCTCCAAGAGAGAGGTTAGAGTTTTACCTCCAAGAGAGAGCTAGAGTTTACCTCCAAGAGAGAGGCTAGAATTATACCTCCAAGAGAGAGGCTAGAGTTTTACCTCCAAGAGAGAGGCTAGATTTTTACCTCCAAGAGAGAGGCTAGATTTACCTCTAGAGAGAGGCTAGAGTTTTACCTCCAAGAGAGGCTAGAATTATACCTCCAAGAGAGAGGCGAGAGTTTTACCTCCAAGAGAGAGGCTAAAGTTTTACCTACAAAAGATAGGCTAGAGTTTTACCTCCAAGAGAGAGGCTAGAATTATACCTCCAAGAGAGAGGCTAGAGTTTTACCTCCAAGTGAGAGGCTAGAGTTTTACCTCCAAGAGAGAGGCTAGAGTTTTACCTCCAAGAGAGAGGCTAGAATTATACCTCCAAGAGAGAGGCTAGAGTTTTACCTCCAAGAGAGAGGCTAGAGTTTTACCTCCAAAAGAGAGGCTAGAATTATACCTCCAAGAGAGAGGCTGTTTACCTCCAAGAGAGAGGCAGAGTTTTACCTCCAAGAGAGAGGCTAAGTTTTACCTCCAAAGAGAGGCTAAGTTTATCTCAGAGAGGCTAGAATTATACCTCCAAGAGAGAGGCTAGAGTTTTACCTCCAAGAGAGAGGCTAGAGTTTTACCTCCAAGAGAGAGGCTAGAATTATACCTCCAAGAGAGAGGCCAGAGTTTTACCTCCAAGAGAGGCTAGAGTTTTACCTCCAAGAGAGAGCTAGAATTATACCTCCAAGAGAGGGCTAGAATTATACCTCAAGATAGAGGCTAGAATTATACCTCCAAGAGAGAGGCTAGAGTTTTACCTCCAAGAGTGCGCTAATTTACCTCCAAGAGAGAGGCTAAATATACCTCAAGAGATAGGTAGAATTATACTCCAGAGAGGCTAGAATTATACCTCCAAGAGAGATAGTTTTACCTCCAAGAGAAGGCTAGAATTATGTCCAGAGAGAGACTAGATTACTCCAAGAGAAGCTGAGTTTCCTCCATGAGAGGCTATAATTATACTCAAAGAGACCAGAGTTTTACTCAAGAGTAAGGCTGAGTTTTACCTCCAAGAGAGATAAGTGTTACTCCAAGAGAGAGGCTGATTTTACCCCAAAGAAGCTAGAATTATACTCAGAGAGGCTGAGTTTACCAAAGAGAGGCTAGAGTTTTACCTCAAGGAGACTGAGTTTACCTCCAAGAGAGGCTAGAATTAACCTTCGAGAGGCCAGATTTACCTCCAGAGAGAGGTAAATTACCTCCAGAGAAGAGCTAGAGTTTTACCTCCAAGAGAGAGGCTAATTATACCTCCAAGAAAAGACTAGAAATATACCTCCAAGAGAGGCTAGAGTTTTACCTCCTGAGAAGGCTAGAGTTTACCTCCAAGAGATAAATTATACCTCCAAGAGAGGCGAGTTTTACCTCCAAGAGAGCAAAAGTTTTACCTACAAAGATAGCTGAGAGTTTACCAAGAGAGAGCTAAATTATACCTCCAAGAGAGAGCTAAGTTTACCTCCAAGTAGGCTAGAGTTTTACCTCCAAGAAGAGGCTATGATTTACCTCAAGAGAGGCTAGAATTATACCTCCAAGAGAGAGCCAGAGTTTTACCTCAAGAGAGGCAGAGTTTACCTCCAAGAGAGGCTAAATTATACCTCCAAGAGAGAGGCTAGAATTATACCTCCAAGAGAGAGGCGAGAGTTTTACCTCCAAGAGAGAGGCTAAAGTTTTACCTCCAAAAGAGAGGCTAGAGTTTTATCTCCAAGAGAGAGGCTAGAATTATACCTCCAAGAGAGAGGCTAGAGTTTTACCTCCAAGAGAGAGGCTAGAGTTTTACCTCCAAGAGAGAGGCTAGAATTATACCTCCAAGAGAGAGGCCAGAGTTTTACCTCCAAGAGAGAGGCTAGAGTTTTACCTCCAAGAGAGAGGCTAGAATTATACCTCCAAGAGAGAGGCTAGAATTATACCTCCAAGATAGAGGCTAGAATTATACCTCCAAGAGAGAGGCTAGAGTTTTACCTCCAAGAGAGAGGCTAGAATTATACCTCCAAGAGAGAGGCTAGAATTATACCTCCAAGAGAGAGGCTAGAATTATACCTCCAAGAGAGAGCTAAATTATACCTCCAAGAGAGAGGCTAGAGTTTTACCTCCAAGAGAGGCTAGAATTATACGTCCAAGAGAGAGACTAGAATTATACCTCCAAGAGAGAGGCTAGAGTTTTACCTCCATGAGAGAGGCTATAATTATACCTCCAAGAGAGAGGCCAGAGTTTTACCTCCAAGAGAGAGGCTAGAGTTTTACCTCCAAGAGAGAGGCTAGAGTGTTACCTCCAAGAGAGAGGCTAGAGTTTTACCTCCAAAAGAGAGGCTAGAATTATACCTCCAAGAGAGAGGCTAGAGTTTTACCTCCAAGAGAGAGGCTAGAGTTTTACCTCCAAGAGAGAGGCTAGAGTTTTACCTCCAAGAGAGAGGCTAGAATTATACCTTCGAGAGGCCAGAGTTTTACCTCCAAGAGAGAGGCTAGAATTATACCTCCAAGAGAGAGGCTAGAGTTTTACCTCCAAGAGAGAGGCTAGAATTATACCTCCAAGAGAAAGACTAGAAATATACCTCCAAGAGAGAGGCTAGAGTTTTACCTCCATGAGAGAGGCTAGAATTATACCTCCAAGAGAGAGGCCAGAGTTTTACCTCCAAGAGAGAGGCTAGAGTTTTACCTCCAAGAGAGAGGCTAGAGTGTTACCTCCAAGAGAGAGGCTAGAGTTTTACCTCCAAGAGAGAGACTAGAGTTTTACCTCCAAGAGAGAGGCTAGAATTATACCTCCAAGAGAGAGGCCAGAGTTTTACCTCCAAGAGAGAGGCTAGAGTTTTACCTCCAAGAGAGAGGCTAGAGTTTTACCTCCAAGAGAGGCTAAAAATATACCTTCGAGAGGCCAGAGTTTTACCTCCAAGAGAGAGGCTAGAATTATACCTCCAAGAGAGAGGCTAGAGTTATACCTCCAAGAGAGAGGCTAGAGTTATACCTCCAAGAGAGAGGCCAGAGTTTTACCTCCACATGATAGAGATCCCAATTTTGTATTGATATTACTAGGGTTTAACATGTACTTAGCAGAACGGCGTTCTGATCCCATACCGATTCAAACATGAGTCTATAGTAACAAGTTCTTCCACTTTATTCAACGTCAAGTTCAAGTTTTCTTTCATGTCTTGTTTCGTCCGCTATCTTGGTTGTCCCCTGCTTCGTATTCTACAAACCATACGATTGTTATTAGTTATTGGTTGTTGAGTTGACGTCATAGCACTCCAGACAGATCCATAGGTGTTCAGTCTCTCCCAACAGATGTCGAAGGGTATGTATACTGATTGTTCCTGTGGCTTGCTGGTTAAAAGTACTCCGTGCTGTGTGCCCCTCCAAGCACTCAGATTTACTGGTACAACGTGTAATTGCAAATTGTTAAATTGTTGGAATGATTGAGATTAGTGTCCTCAGCCAACAATATTTCGTCAAGAGATCGAAGAACAACCCCCTTATCCATCCTAAACTCCCCAACAATCAATGCTTTCGAAGCAAGCTGTTCGCTCTCTCGCTGCCGTAAACATTCACATGCCCAGGATAGCAGATCCACTCTCTAAAGTCGACATCCACTCATACCGCAACCTGTCATTCTAGATCTTTCAAAGCATGGACTGAGAGTCAGAATATACAATAGCCCCAGTAAACGTAGTTCTATACGATCCATTATGTTTATCTCGAAACCACTATGTCATTTAATGTGATTCTAATATATCAGTTCCATGAAACACAATGTTGTTGCGTATAATCCAACCTTCCTCGATATTCAGATTTAGTATAATGTTGATTTTTTCTTCCTTCTCTGTCCACAACGTTCTAACAATTATGCATATTAAAAATGTTCTTTGAAATTTTATTGTGTGTCATTTCGTGCGAGCTCTTTTATGACACAAACCAAGTACCATTTAGATCGTAAGGCAAAGACCATATCTGAAATCAAAGAATCTACGCCATTCGGGATCAATCAGTGCTCCCAAAGATATCAGAGACACCCACATCAGAAACACCCACCAGGCAAGAATGTTTTTGATATGAATATTGATATTAACAATCAAGCGTAGAATATCATGCATGACAGAATATGTAGATTGAACTATAGATCAGAGAACAGCTGCGACTGACTATGTGACATGTGCAATAATGGTTCATGACTCTTTGTAAAGTGATACAGTCTGTTAATGTTATAACTATTTGAGGAAGAGCGAGTAGAGAGTGGGGCCTGTAGACGGTGGACATTTAGAGAGTGAAATGTTTCGAGTGGGGCATTTAAAGAGTGGGGGAATGTGAGAGTGGGTCATTTAAAGAGTAGGAGATGCTGAGAGTGGGGCATTTAAAGAGTAGGGGATACTGAGAGTGGGAGATTTAGAGAATTAAACAAGTAGAGAGATTGTTGAATGTAGGAGGCATTTAGTGAGTAGGACATGTCGAAAGTAGCTCTCAGCGCCAGGGTCCAAACTCCTTAGCACAGGCGACGGTGCTCAAAGGAAATGTTGACGATAGTGGAAGTTGTTGTTGGAATTTGTTTTAATTACTTTTGCCTAGACAGCGGCTTTGCAGCCAACGTTTATTGAGTTTCAGCTGATAACGGTTTTTTGAGTGCTCATCTTGAACACGAGACCAACGGTTTTTTGAGTGCTCATCTTGAACACGAGACCAACGGTTTTTTGAGTGCTCATCTTGAACACGAGACCAACGGTTTTTTGAGTGCTCATCTTGAACACGAGACCAACGGTTTTTTGAGTGCTCATCTTGAACACGAGACTAACGGTTTTTTGAGTGCTTATCTTGAACACGAGACTAACGGTTTTTTGAGTGCTCATCTTGAACACGAGACCAACGGTTTTTTGGGTGCTCATCTTGAACACGAGACTAACGGTTTTTTGAGTGCTCATCTTGAACACGAGACCAACAGTTGTTTTCGTCCTCCTCCGATAAGACTATAAATTCGATCTGACCTACATTATTACCAGTGATGTCCAAACTAATAGTATCACGTACTCTCAACCAGGAAAACAAACCCAGTAGCTTTGAAGAATGATATCGATCACGTGACCTCCACGTTAAAGAAAAAACGTTTTCTTTGCTACAAATGGCAGGAATATATTTAGCACTTGATCATTCTCACTTTCTCTATGTTTGTTTGTTTGAATGTCCAGCCGTGTGTTACTGAGATCCTCAAGAGGAGTAAAGAATAGTACCACTGCAAGCTACATGGCGACTGTAAGAGACGACCGAAGTAGGGGCCTAGGGAAGCTACCCTCGTAAATAAAAAACGTAGCAGAAATCGGATGTGCTGGCCTGCTGTACAACGTTTAACTGGTACAACGTACAACGTTTAACTGGTACAACGTACAACGTTTAACTGGTACAGCGTAAAACGTTTAACTGGTACAACGTACAACGTTTAACTGGTACAACGTTTAACTGGTACCACGTTTAACTGGTACAGCGTACAACGTTTAACTGGTACAACGTACAACGTTTAACTGGTACAGCGTACAATCTCTCTTAGGATCCTATCACACAACAAATCACACAGAGTGGTTAACAAGTGGATGATATGGCGCGCTTGAAGAAGAAGAAGAAGAAGAATCTTAAATATTCATCGGTTTCTCATACTCTACAAGTATATTTCTGTTCACTCATGAACTACTTATAACTCCTGAACTACTTGTAACTCCTGAACTACTTGTAACTCATGAACTACTTTAACTCCTGAACTACTTGTAACTCATGAACTACTTGTAACTCATGAACTACTTGTAACTCCTGAACTACTTGTAACTCATGAACTACTTTAACTCCTGAACTACTTGTAACTCCTGAACTACTTGTAACTCCTGAACTACTTGTAACTCCTGAACTACTTGTAACTCATGAACTACTTGTAACTCATGAACTACTTGTAACTCATGAACTACTTGTAACTTATATTTCACAGCAACGTCTTGCTGAATGGATTAGATTGCGGCTCCCATTCGGGAGACCAGGGTTCCATCCACGGTAAGGTTAATGAGTTTTTCTGTCGAGGGCATAAAGAAAACATCCTAAACTGAACATTTTTGCGGCAAATATTTGAATAACCAAGCGGCTCATATCCTTCCGCTTATAAAAACGGTATTACAGGTAGTAGTGTCAATTTGTAACATTTATTTCACATCTTCTCTTCTTCTTCACTATTACATTTCCCAGGTAAATAAAACACCATGCATAAATGTGTCTCATCGTCTAATCTTATGTTCTACTTTTTCTTTGTTGAGTTTCTTATCATTGTTCATGTTTTCTCCATATTGATGAACAGTGGTACTTTGTACTTGTATCATTTACTGGGGTTTGGGGAGTCAGGGATTGGTGGTACCTCTGGTAAGGATGGCTGTCACGCCCTTTTCAGGGCCCATCCCCGTTGGTCCAAAACCTGACTTTCAGCTCACGCCTGTGGCTCCTAGTAGCTGTCAGAATGCGACAGCGGCAACTCCCCGGGCAACGGCTGTGACAGGCTGGCTAAACCAGGCGCGGGTAACCGATCCGGTACTAAACCAATCGGTGAATCCGGGTATGCCTACCCTGCATGCGAAGACTGGACTCAGTAAATTGTGCGAAAGAAACTATACTCTGGTTCAACGGACAAGAAGGCGTCTGCCAGCAGCACGTTGCGGAGCGTAGTGAGCACGACCAGGCACGTAGAACGCCCTGGTCATCCGCTGCACTCAGATCCTTCTCCAGCCGTCTCGAATTTGTCCTGCCATTGGACACAAAAGGAATTGGGCGAGAGAGTGAGATCGATGAACTGCGCAACTCTTTCTCACTTTAAACCAAATCAGTAGAAGGCAAGTCACCATTTCATCCATTCATCAAACATACATCACACACCAAGTCCTGTGGCGATGGGCGAGCAGCGAAGCGGCAGGCATGGGTACGCTGGCAGTCGTAGTCGCAGACCTGCACACAGGCGGCTCAGGCCATATGGTCGTCTTCTACTGATCGGAGCAGCAGTGGATCGGCAGCCCCTGAGCAGCTGAACAGCCCTCTCTAGGAAAGCACTGCTCACCTTCATGGCATGAGGAAGGGGCTAGAAAAGGTGCCCTAAACATTGCCTGCTCCAACACTACCTAGCCAGCTTACTGCGGCTGGTGGGTACCCTACTAAACATTGCCTGCTCCAACACTACCTAGCCAGCTTACAGCGGCTGGTGGGTACCCTACTAAACATTGCCTATTCCAACACTACCCAGCCAGCTTACGCGGCTGGTGGGTACCCTACTAAACATTACCTGCTCCAACACTACCTAGCCAGCTTACCGCGGCTGGTGGGACCCTACAAACATTGCCTGTTCCAACACTACCTAGCCAGCTTACGCGGCTGGTGGGTACCCTACAAACATTGCCTGTTCCAACACTACCTAGCCAGCTTACCGCGGCTGGTGGGTACCTTACTAAACATTGCCTGTTCCATCACTACCTAGCCAGCTTACCGCGGCTGGTGGGTACCCTACTAAACATTGCCTGTTCCAACACTACCAGCCAGCTTACCGCGGCTGGTGGGTACCCTACTAAACATTGCCTGCTCCAACACTACCTAGTCAGCTTACTGCGGCTGGTGGGTACCCTACTAAACATTGCCTGTTCCAACACTACCTAGCCAGCTTACCGCGGCTGGTGGGTACCCTACTAAACATTGTCTGTTCCAACACTACCTAGCCAGCTTACCGTGGCTGGTGGGTACCCTACTAAACATTGCCTGTTCCAACACTACCTAGCCAGCTTACGCGCTGGTGGGTACCCTACTAAACATTGCCTGCTCCAACACTACCTAGTCAGCTTACTGCGGCTGGTGGGTACCCTACTAAACATTGCCTGTTCCAACACTACCTAGCCAGCTTACAGCGGCTGGTGGGTACCCTACTAAACATTGCCTGCTCCAACACTACCTAGCCAGCTTACCGTGGCTGGTGGGTACCCTACTAAACATTGCCTGTTCCAACACTACCAGCCAGCTTACTGCGGCTGGTGGGTACCCTACTAAACATTTCCTGTTCCAACACTACCTAGCCAGCTTACCGCGGCTGGTGGGTACCCTACTAAACATTGCCTGCTCCAACACTACCTAGCCAGCTTACTGCGGCTGGTGGGTACCCTACTAAACATTGCCTGCTCCAACACTACCTAGCCAGCTTACAGCGGCTGGTGGGTACCCTACTAAACATTGCCTGCTCCAACACTACCTAGCCAGCTTACCGCGGCTGGTGGGTACCCTACTAAACATTGCCTGCTCCAACATTACCTAGCCAGCTTACTCGGCTGGTGGGTACCCTAATAAACATTGCCTGCTCCAACACTACCTAGCCAGCTTACTGCGGCTGGTGGGTACCCTACTAAACATTGCCTGTTCCAACACTACCTAGCCAGCTTACTGCGGCTGGTGGGTACCCTACTAAACATTGCCTGCTCCAACACTACCTAGCCAGCTTACTGCGGCTGGTGGGTACCCTACTAAACATTGCCTGCTCCAACACTACCTAGCCAGCTTACTGCGGCTGGTGGGTACCCTACTAAACATTGCCTGTTCCAACACTACCTAGCCAGCTTACAGCGGCTGGTGGGTACCCTACTAAACATTGCCTGTTCCAACACAACCTAGCCAGCTTACCGCGGCTGGTGGGTACCCTACTAAACATTGCCTGTTCCAACACTACCTAGCCAGCTTACCGCGGCTGGTGGGTACCCTACTAACATTACCTGTCAACACTACCTAACAGCTTACATGCGCATGGTGGCACCTACCAAACATTGCCGCTCCAACACTACCCAGCCAGCTTACTGCGGCTGGTGGGTACCTACTAAACATTACCTGTTCCAACACTACCTAGCCAGCTTACCGCGGCTGGTGGGTACCCTACTAAACATTGCCCGCTCCAACACTACCTAGCCAGCTTACTGCGGCTGGTGGGTACCCTACTAAACATTGCCTGTTCCAACACTACCTAGCCAGCTTACAGCGGCTGGTGGGTACCCTACTAAACATTGCCTGCTCCAACACTACCTAGTCAGCTTACTGCGGCTGGTGGGTACCCTACTAAACATTGCCTGTTCCAACACTACCTAGCCAGCTTACAGCGGCTGGTGGGTACCCTACTAAACATTGCCTGTTCCAACACTACCTAGCCAGCTTACCGCGGCTGGTGGGTACCCTACTAAACATTGCATGTTCCAACACTACCTAGCCAGCTTACCGCGGCTGGTGGGTACCCTACTCCTGCGGTCGAAACAAAGGAAAGACAAAAAGAAAGGCAAGATCCTTTCCACTTATTTTAGGCGCATGGAACATGCGCACTCTGCTTGACAGAGACAAAACAGAAAGACCAGAAAGGCGTACTGCCCTGATTGGAAGAGAATTAGCCAGATATAACATTGACATAGTTGCATTGAGCGAGACTCGACTCGCTGGCGAGGGCCAATTATGAGAGGTTGGTGCAGGATATACATTCTACTGGAGTGGTAGACGTTCCGAAGAGAGACGGAAGCAGGGTGAGCTTCGCTATAAAGACAGAACTTGTTGGAAAGCTGGCTGGGTCTCCCAAGGGTCTAAATGACCGCCTAATGACCGTAAAGTTTCCATTGCAGTATGGCAAGAGGCATGCTACGATCATTAGTGCATATGCACCTACTATGACCAACCCAGAAGATGTCAAAGATAAGTTCTACGAAGAACTGCACGCAGTTATTGTAGCAGTCTCAAAAGCAGATAAGCTTATTATTCTTGGTGAATCTAATGCAAGGGTAGGCTCAGACAGCATCTCCTGGAATGGTACGATTGGAAAGTATGGTGTTAGTCGCAGCAACAGTAATGGGCTACTCCTGTTTCAGACCTGCAAAGTCACAAAGTCTATGTGTGGTGCCGAATGCTGGACCGACCATCGTCTTATTGTGTCTAAGAAAAATATACATATGAAACCCGCCAGGCGTCCCCAGGGGAAGACAACTCACAAAAGATTAGAGGTCATCAAACTCAAGAATGCTAACATCAGGCAAAAGTTGGTAGACAAACTAGAAGACTGTCTCCAGTCAATTCTGCTGGATAATCAAAATGTTGATACAAACTAGACAACCCTAAGAGAATCTATATATGACACTTCTACAGAGATCCTGAGCACCGAAACCAAGAAACATAACGATTGGTTCGACGAAAACTCTGTGAAAATAAAACAAATGATGGCTGAGAAATCCAACCTTTATAATGCGCTTCAAAATGATCCTAAACCGTCTCCAACCTTAGCCTGCTCCAATTTTGGTCTTACCATCAATACCGAGAAATCTGAAGTCATGTACCAACCAGCTCCTGGAAAAGTATATGCCGAACCAAATATTACAACAAACGGCAGGAAACTGAAAGTAGTGGACAGATTTACTTATCTTGGAAGCACACTGTCCCAAAATGTCACCATAGATGATGAAATAAATACCAGAATCTCTAAAGCTAGAAGCACCTTTAGCAGACTACATAGAAATGTCTGGCACAGATGTGGTATTGGCCAAGCCACAAAACTGAATGTATATCGAGCTGTCGTGCTCCCAGTCCTTCTTCACGCATGCGAAACTTGGACTGTATATCAGAGACACGCAAGGAAGCTAAACCACTTTCACACAGTCTGCCTTAGGAAAATAATGAACATCAAATGGCAGGATATGATCCCAGATACAGAGGTCCTAAAAAGAGCTGCTCTCCCAGCATCTACACAGTCTTGATGCAGTCCCAGACAAGATGGGCAGGACATGTGGCTTGAATGCCAGATTGCAGAATACCCAAACAACTCTTTTATGGTGAGCTACAAAGTGGTAAACGCTCACAGGGGGCCAGAAAAAGCGATTCAAAGATACACTCAAGAACTCGATGAAATCTTTTGGCATAGATGTCAACAACTGGGAGAATGTTGCTCAAGACAGATCAGCCTGGCACACACTTCTTCGACACGGTTCCTCGGCCTGTGAGGCAGGTAGAACAGCATGGATGGAGCAAAAACGTCAAAGTAAAAAGGCAGTAAAACTTCCCACAAGTGCAAGTATACCTTGCCCACACTGTACACGAACATTTCAAGCCCGTATCGGGCTCACTAGTCATCAACGCACACACAGACGAACATAGCGCAACTACATTCCCTTGGATGACAATTTGTGTGGTCATCATCATTATAATTTACTTGATCTAACAATTGACATGGTATTGTATCTCTGTACATTCTTGATCTAAATTGAACAGTGGTACTTTGTACTTGTATCATTTCTGATCTAACAATTGAACAGTGGTATTTTTACTTGTATCATTGATCTAACAATTGAACAGTGGGACTTTGTATTGTATCATTTACTTGATCTAACAATTGAACAGTGGTACTGTATTATATTTACTTGATCTAACAATTGAACAGTGTATTGTATGATCATTACTTGATCTAAAATTGAACAGTGGTACTTTGTACTTGTATCATTTACTTGATCTAACAATTGAACAGTGGTACTTGTACTTGTATATTTATTGACTAACAATTGAACAGTGGTATGTTGTACTTGTATATTTACTTGATCTAACAATTGAACAGTGGTACTTTGTCTTGTATCATTTAGATCTAACAATTGAACAGTGGTACTTTGTATTGTATATTTACTTGATCTAATAATTGAACAGTGGACTTGTATGTATCATTTATTGATCTAAAATTGAACAGTGGTACTTTGTACTTGTACATTTACTTGATCTAAAATTGAACAGTGGTACTTTGTACTTGATCATTTACTTGATCTAACAATTGAACAGTGGTACTTTGTACTTGTATCATTTACTTGATCTAACAATTGAACAGTGGTACTTTGTACTTGTATCATTTACTTGATCTAACAATTGAACAGTGGTACTTTGTACTTGTATCATTTACTTGATCTAACAATTGAACAGTGGTACTTTGTACTTGTATCATTATTGATCTAACAATTCTTGTAATTTATTAGTTCTCATGTAAATGCCTTATCATCTGCACACTTTTCATTGTGATCATTTCTTCACAGATTTTGAACGCTGTCATTGTTTCACTTGTTTGAAAAGTGTACTGTATATATATATATGTCACAATCCGAAGATAAATATTTATGAGAAGGAGAAGAAGAAGGTGGGGAGAAGAAGAAGGTGGAGGTGAAGAAGAAGGTGGAGGTAAAGAAGGTGGAGGTGGTGAAGAAGGTGGAGGTAAAGAAGGTGGAGGTGAAGAAGGTGGAGGTGAAGAAGAAGGTGGAGGTAAAGAAGGTGGAGGTAAAGAAGGTGGAGGTGAAGAAGGTGGAGGAAAAGAAGGTGGAGGTGAAGAAGGTGGAAGTAAAGAAGGTGGAGGTAAAGAAGGTGGAGGTGAAGAAGAAGGTGGAGGTAAAGAAGGTGGAGGTGAAGAAGGTGGGAAGGTGAAGAAGGTGGAGGTAAAGAAGGTGGAGGTAAAGAAGGTGGAGGTAAAGAAGGTGGAGGTGAAGAAGGTGGAAGGGTGAGAAGAAGGTGGAGGTGAAGAGAGGTGGAGGTGAAAAGAAGGTGGAGTGAAGAAGGTGGAGGTGAAGAAGAAGGTGGAGGTAAAGAAGGTGGAGGTGAAGAAGAAGGTGGAGGTAAAGAAGGTGGAGTTGAAGAAGGTGGAGGTGAAGAAGGTGGAGGTGAAGAAGGTGGAGGTGAAGAAGAAGGTGGAGGTAAAGAAGGTGGAGGTGAAGAAGAAGGTGGAGGGGAAGAAGGTGGAGGTGAAGAAGAAGGTGGAGGAGAAGAAGGTGGAGGTGAAGAAGAAGGTGGAGGTGAAGAAGAAGGTGGAGGTAAAGAAGGTGGAGGTGAAGAAGGTGGAGGTGAAGAAGAGTGAGGTGGAAGAAGAAGGTGGAGGTGAAGAAGAAGGTGGAGGTAAAGAAGAAGGTGGAGGTGAAGAAGGTGGAGGTGAAGAAGGTGGAGGGAAGAAGAAGGTGGAGGTGAAGAAGAAGGTGGAAGTGAAGAAGAAGGTGGAGGTAAAGAAGGTGGAGGCGAAGAAGAAGGTGGAAGTGAAGAAGAAGGTGGAGGTGAAGAAAGGTGGAGGAAGAAGAAGGTGGAGGTGAAGAAGAAGGTGGAGGTGAAGAAGAAGGTGGAGGTGAAGAAGGTGGAGGTGAGAAGAAGGTGGAGGGAAGAAGAAGGTGGAGGTAAGAAGAAGGTGGAGGTGAAGAAGAAGGTGGAGTGAAGAAGAAGGTGGAAGTGAAGAAGAGTGGAGGTGAAGAAGGTGGAGGTGAAGAAGGTGGAGGTGAAGAAGAAGGTGGAGGTGAAGAAGGTGGAGGAGAAGAAGAAGGTGGAGGTGAAGAAGAAGGTGGAAGTGAAGAAGAAGGTGGAGGTGAAGAAGGTGGAGGTGAAGAAGGTGGAGGTGAAGAAGAAGGTGGAGGTGAAGAAGAAGGTGGAAGTGAAGAAGAAGGTGGAGGTGAAGAAGGTGGAGGTGAAGAAGGTGGAGGTGAAGAAGAAGGTGGAGGTGAAGAAGGTGGAGGTGAAGAAGAAGGTGGAGGCGAAGAAGGTGGAGGTGAAGAAGAAGGTGGAGGTGAAGAATGTCTGGTCAACCACTAGTAACAACTGTTATAAGAAAGAGAAATGTCTGGTCAACCACTAGTAACAACTGTTATAAGAAAGAGAAATGTCTGGTCAACCACTAGTAACAACTGTTATAATGGAGCGCCCGTGTGGTGCCGAGGCCCGCAAGGGAAGCAAAGAATAGTACCATGCAACCTACAATGCATGTCGTAAGAGGCGACTTATGTAGGCCCTAGGTATGCTATCCTAGTTAATAAAAGGCAGCGCGGAAATCGGAAGTGCTGGCTTACTTGTAGGAGCATAACTGGCACAACGTACAATCGCTCTTAGGCTCAGATCTCATACAAATCACACAGAGTGGTTGACATGCGGTCGATAAGGAGCGTTCGAAAAAGAAGTTATAAGAAAGAGAAGATGGAGATATGTTGGACATACCTTGAGAAGAAATAGTCAAAGAATAAGAAACCTGACTTTGCAATAAGATACAACGGGTTCAAGAAAAAGTGGAACCCTATGGAAACCCTGAAACAAACTTTACTGAGATAGACCTGAAATATCGGTCTGAGTTCCATGGAAGAGATTAAAGCGAGTTGGCCAGGACAGAACATATTGAAAAATTACTTTCAACCCATATGTAACGTGTAATGGTATGAGATAAATATATCGATATTTACATTTCATTACACAGATTTGTAATTGTATAAGGCAACGTTTCCCAAACTGGCGTCCGTGGGACCCGGGGTCCCTGAGGTACTCACAGGAGGTTCTCAAGCGCTTGAAGAAATATTATGATCTTTGATATTTCAAACAGAAAATAAATTAAAAAGAACATGTATAAAAACAGTGGTAAAGTAGTTCCCCTGCGAAATCAAAGGATCCGGACCAGACCGGAGTCTTTATGTCTGACAGGACAAAATGAAAGATCATTGAAGTTTCCCGCAGTCTGAGAAACTGGAGATAGCTTGACTGTTGATGTAGTATAATAATAACTCCATCGCTAGAATATTTTCTTATATAGAAACTTTTGGGGTCCTCAGCAGCAAAATGTATTTAAAATATGTTGATTGTATCATTGATATGTTGATTGTATCATTGATATGTTGATTGTATCATTGATATGTTGATTGTATCATTGATATGTTGATTGTATCATTGATATGTTGATTGTATCATTGATATGTTGATTGTATCATTGATATGTTGATTGTATCATTGATATGTTGATTGTATCATTGATATGTTGATTGTATCATTGATATGTTGATTGTATCATTGATATGTTGATTGTATAATTGATATGTTGATTGTATCATTGATATTTTGATTGTATCATTGATATGTTGATTGTATCATTGATATGTTGATTGTATCATTGATATGTTGATTGTATCATTGATATGTTGATTGTATCATTGATATGTTGATTGTATCATTGATATGTTGATTGTATCATTGATATGTTGATTGTATCATTGATATGTTGATTGTATCATTGATATGTTGATTGTATAATTGATATGTTGATTGTATCATTGATATTTTGATTGTATCATTGATATGTTGATTGTATCATTGATATGTTGATTGTATCATTGATATGTTGATTGTATCATTGATATGTTGATTGTATCATTGATATGTTGATTGTATCATTGATATGTTGATTGTATCATTGATATGTTGATTGTATCATTGATATGTTGATTGTATCATTGATATGTTGATTGTATCATTGATATGTTGATTGTATCATTGATATGTTGATTGTATCATTGATATGTTGATTGTATCATTGATATGTTGATTGTATCATTGATATGTTGATTGTATCATTGATATGATGATTGTATCATTGATATGTTGATTGTATCATTGATATGTTGGTTGTATCATTGATATGTTGATTGTATCATTGATATGTTGATTGTATCATTGATATGTTGATTGTATCATTGATATGTTGATTGTATCATTGATATGTTGATTGTATCATTGATATGTTAATTGTATCATTGATATGTTGATTGTATCATTGATATGATGATTGTATCATTGATATGTTGATTGTATCATTGATATGTTGATTGTATCATTGATATGTTGATTGTATCATTGATATGTTGATTGTATCATTGATATGTTGATTGTATCATTGATATGTTGATTGTATCATTGATATGTTGATTGTATCATTGATATGTTGATTGTATCATTGATATGTTGATTGTATCGTTGATATGTTGATTGTATCGTTGATATGTTGATTGTATCATTGATATGTTGATTGTATCGTTGATATGTTGATTGTATCACTGATATGTTGATTGTATCATTGATATGTTGATTGTATAATTGATATGTTGATTGTATCATTGATATTTTGATTGTATCATTGATATGTTGATTGTATCATTGATATGTTGATTGTATCATTGATATGTTGATTATATCATTGATATGTTGATTGTATCATTGATATGTTGATTGTATCATTGATATGATGATTGTATCATTGATATGTTGATTGTATCATTGATATGTTGATTGTATCATTGATATGTTGATTGTATCATTGATATGATGATTGTATCATTGATATGTTGATTGTATCATTGATATGTTGATTATATCATTGATATGTTGATTATATCATTGATATGTTGATTGTATCATTGATATGTTGATTGTATCATTGATATGTTGATTGTATCATTGATATGTTGATTGTATCATTGATATGTTGATTGTATCATTGATATGTTGATTGTATCATTGATATGTTGATTGTATCATTGTATGTGATTGTATCATTGATATGTTGATTGTATCATTGATATGTTGATTGTATCATTGATATGTTGATTGTATCATTGATATGTTGATTGTATCATTGATATGTTGATTGTATCATTGATATGTTGATTGTATCATTGATATGTTGATTGTATCATTGATATGTTGATTGTATCATTGATATGTTGATTGTATCATTGATATGTTTATTGTATCATTGATATGTTGATTGTATCGTTGATATGTTGATTGTATCATTGATATGTTGATTGTATCATTGATATGTTGATTGTATCATTGATATGTTGATTGTATCATTGATATGTTGATTGTATCACTGATATGTTGATTGTATCATTGATATGTTGATTGTATCATTGATATGTTGATTGTATCATTTATATTTTGATTGTATCATTGATATGTTGATTGTATCATTGATATGTTGATTGTATCATTGATATGTTGATTGTATCATTGATATGTTGATTGTATCATTGATATGATGATTGTATCATTGATATGTTGATTGTATCATTATTGTTTTTCATTTTGTTGATTAATATTATATATGAACTTCTTTGTTTTTTCTTTGCTAGATTTCATATGCTTTTTTTGTTTCTGTTTACATAATGCTAGGATTTTTCATTACTTTGTTTTGTTTCTGTTTACATAATGCTAGGATGTTCATTACTTTGTTTTGTTTCTGTTTACATAATGCTAGGATTTCATTACTTTGTTTTGTTTCTGTTGACATAATGCTAGGATTTTCATTACTTTGTTTTGTTTCTGTTTACATAATGCTAGGATTTTCATTACTTTGTTTTGTTTCTGTTTACATAATGCTAGGATTTTCATTACTTTGTTTTGTTTCTGTTTACATAATGCTAGGATTTTCATTACTTTGTTTTCTTTCTGTTTACATAATGGTAGGATTTTCATTACTTTGTTCTTTGTTCTACTGGATTTTCATAACGTTGCTAAGGATTTTCATAACTTTGTTTTGTTTCTGTTTACATAATGCTAGAATTTTCATTACTTTGTTTTATGTTGCCCTTGTGTTGCCCAGGATCGCAAGGGGAGCAAAGAATAGTAACACTCTGACCTGCAATGCATGTCATAAGAGGCGACAAATGTAGTGACCTAGGGAAGATAACCTAGTAAATAAAAAACGACGAAGAAATCAGATGTGCTGGTCTACTTGTAGAAACATAACTGGAACAACGTCCAATCACTCTTAGGCTCAGATCCCATACATATCACAAAGAGTGGTTTAACAAGTCGTTGATATGGAGCGTGAGAAGAAGAAGAAGAAGAATGACTTTGTTAACTTGTTTTGATTTCTCTGTAAATATGGAATATTACTTTCACTATGTCCATCTATTTCATATCGCTTCCTCTTCTTTGACTATATTACTAGCCGCCCATTGCAAGCGATGATGACATCTGCCTCAGACGCAGGCTGCTGCACCTCTCTCTGTGGTGTGTCGGGAGACTGTATAGACCACTTGTCGAACACAATTCCTTACCACAGGTGGAGCATACATGATCAAGGTTAGACATTTGGGTGTTGTGTGTTCTATCTTTTCGCGCAGCTTGCTTTCTCTGCTCATCAACAGTACGACGATTATCAACTTTGCAAGTTTCTCTTGTGTTATTACAACGCCACATTTAACAATCATTGGCAAGGGATTCCAAACATGTGGTGTCTATATCGAAGCATTTTAGAGAAACTGGAAGAATGTCATTAAAGCGTTTTTTTCTGTCCATTAACCCGATCGTCTGCCTCCATCAAGCTCGACATACTTCACCTTTTCTGTGATGCGTTTATCAGACATGCGCGCAACGTGACCTGTTTATCACACCTGGAAGATCTGGAACAGGGTGTTGACGCAACAGGTTGTTCTCTTTAATGAACTGATATCTTTTTCCTGATATATGGTGCCGCACTCTATCATTTTCTTCTACTATCACCACATGGTCTTTGTGACGTCAAGTTTTCTCTATATCACCACATGGTCTTTGTGACGTCGTTTTCTACATATCACCCCTGGTCTTTGTGACGTCAAGTTTTCTTCTACATATCACCACATGGTCTTTGTGACGTCAAGTTTTCTTCTACATATCACCACATGGTTTTTGTGACGTCAAGTTTTCTTCTACATATCACCACATGGTCTTTGTGACGTCAAGTTTTCTTCTACATATCACCACATGGTCTTTGTGACGTCAAGTTTTCTCCATATCACCACATGGTCTTGTGACGTCGGTTTATGTTCTCGAGTTTCAAAGCTACTCGGTTCGCTATCTCGAGGAGCCAGTGGTATATTTTTTCAGACATACTAATTTCAGTGTAGGTGAGATCGAGTGCCTAGTCCTGTTGGATAAGGACGATAATGTGTAAGTCCGGTGTTTAAGTTGTGCATGTTAAAAAAACCCTTGGCAGCTCAACATGGAGAAAAGCAGGCTGGACAGTATCTTTGGCAGCTCAACATGGAGAAAAGCAGGCTGGAGCAGGCTGGACAGTATCTTTGGCAGCTCAACATGGAGAAAAGCAGGCTGGAGCAGGCTGGACAGTATCTTTGGCAGCTCAACATGAGAAAGCAGGCTGGAGCAGGCTGGACAGTATCTTGGCAGCTCAACATGGAGAAAAGCAGGCTGGAGCAGGCTGGGCAGTATCTTTTGGGAGCTCAACATGGAGAAAGCAGGCTGGAGCATGCTGACAGTATCTTGGCAGCTCAACATGGAAAAGCAGGCTGGACAGTATCTTTGGCAGCTCAACATGGAGAAAAGCAGGCTGGACAGTATCTTTGGCAGCTCAACATGGAGAAAAGCAGGCTGGAGCAGGCTGGACAGTATCTTTGGCAGCTCAACATGGAGAAAAGCAGGCTGGAGCAGGCTGGACAGTATCTTTGGCAGCTCAACATGGAGAAAAGCAGGCTGGAGCATGCTGGACAGTATCTTTGGCAGCTCAACATGGAGAAAAGCAGGCTGGACAGTATCTTTGGAACGAAAAATAAAGTTAATTTTCATGAAGAATATCAGGCTCTTCCTACAAACATTGAAATGCTGGCATGGATTGGACATGTGGTATGCATGGAGTCACGAAAACTACAGTGAGATGGTAACTAGATAGTAAAATAAATCTTGGAAGACCCAAAACAAGCTGGAGGAGAAGAGTAAAACAGGAACTGAGAGATATAAATCACAGTTTGAACACAGGACGATCAAGAACAGATAAAAATAGCATGCATTTATTGCTGCTGTAATTGCCAAGAGCGACAAGGCTAGATAAGAAAGAGAGAGACTAACATCACAAGGTTACAATGCAGTAAGTTTTCCTAAAGGGGTCTTTGTGGCAAAGTGGTTACGCCCTTGCCTTTCGAGTCGAAGGTCGTTGGTTCGAATCCAGACCTCGTCGTTCTGTTCACAAGACCATTTTTTCCAGAGACCCCTAGGATTGTTGCCAGAACTACGGAGTTCGTGCTTTGTGCATTACTCTCGGCAGGTGGCGGGCCATTTCTGCCAGGATTATCCTGAGCTATATGGGGTAAAACCTGGGGTAATAATGTCAATCTTTCGGCTCTAAAACCTTTTTTAAATTTTTCCTACCACTTTTTACCTGATTAGTACCAAAACAAAAAATAGCTGTCTTTTGTTTCTTTGTGACATGGGAAGACTGTTGTTTGTATCAAGTAAAACAAGGATAAATTAATGTATCAAGTAAAACAAGGATAAATTAATGTATCAACTAAAACAAGGATAAATTAATGTATCAAGTAAAACAAGGATAAATTAATGTATCAACTAAAACAAGGATAAATTAATGTATCAACTAAAACAGCGATAAATTAATGTATCAAGTAAAACAACGATAAATTAATGTATCAACTAAAACAACGATAAATTAATGTATCAAGTAAAACAACGATAAATTAATGTATCAACTAAAACAAGGATAAATTAATGTATCAACTAAAACAAGGATAAATTAATGTATCAAGTAAAACAACGATAAATTAATGTATCAAGTAAAACAACGATAAATTAATGTATCAACTAAAACAAGGATAAATTAATGTATCAACTAAAACAACGATAAATTAATGTATCAACTAAAACAACGATAAATTAATGTATCAAGTAAAACAAGGATAAATTAATGTATCAACTAAAACAAGGATAAATTAATGTATCAACTAAAACAAGGATAAATCAATGTATCAACTAAAACAAGGATAAATTAATGTATCAACTAAAACAGCGATAAATTAATGTATCAACTAAAACAAGGATAAATTAATGTATCAACTAAAACAAGGATAAATTAATGTATCAACTAAAACAAGGATAAATTAATGTATCAATTAAAACTAAAGGATAAATTAATGTATCAACTAAACAAGGATAAATTAATGTATCAAGTAAAACAAGGATAAATTAATGTATCAAGTAAAACAAGGATAAATTAATGTATCAACTAAAACAAGGATAAATTAATGTATCAACTAAACAAGGATAAATTAATGTATCAACTAAAACAAGGATAAATTAATGTATCAAGTAAAACAAGGATAAATTAATGTATCAACTAAAACAAGGATAAATTAATGTATCAAGTAAAACAAGGATAAATTAATGTATCAAGTAAAACAAGGATAAATTAATGTATCAAGTAAAACAAGGATAAATTAATGTATCAAGTAAAACAACGATAAATTAATGTATAAACTAAACAAGGATAAATTAATGTATCAACTAAAACAAGGATAAATTAATGTATCAAGTAAAACAAGGATAAATTAATGTATCAAGTAAAACAACGATAAATTAATGTATCAACTAAAACAAGGATAAATTAATGTATCAACTAAAACAACGATAAATTAATGTATAAACTAAACAAGGATAAATTAATGTATCAACTAAAACAAGGATAAATTAATGTATCAAGTAAAACAAGGATAAATTAATGTATCAACTAAAACAACGATAAATTAATGTATAAACTAAACAAGGATAAATTAATGTATCAACTAAAACAAGGATAAATTAATGTATCAAGTAAAACAAGGATAAATTAATGTATCAACTAAAACAACGATAAATTAATGTATAAACTAAACAAGGATAAATTAATGTATCAACTAAAACAAGGATAAATTAATGTATCAAGTAAAACAAGGATAAATTAATGTATCAACTAAAACAACGATAAATTAATGTATAAACTAAACAAGGATAAATTAATGTATCAACTAAAACAAGGATAAATTAATGTATCAAGTAAAACAAGGATAAATTAATGTATCAACTAAAACAACGATAAATTAATGTATAAACTAAACAAGGATAAATTAATGTATCAACTAAAACAAGGATAAATTAATGTATCAAGTAAAACAAGGATAAATTAATGTATCAACTAAAACAACGATAAATTAATGTATAAACTAAACAAGGATAAATTAATGTATCAACTAAAACAACGATAAATTAATGTATCAAGTAAAACAAGGATAAATTAATGTATCAACTAAAACAAGGATAAATTAATGTATCAAGTAAAACAAGGATAAATTAATGTATCAACTAAAACAAGGATAAATTAATGTATCAAGTAAAACAGCGATAAATTAATGCAATTATTAAGCAGGAAGCATTTAAAAAAAAAGATTTAAATTAGTTCTTTTCTATCTCTGCAATTTTTCTGCTCCATTCATCATCAAATAGCTTGTCCTGAGCAGAACTTTACCACCCCAACAGTCCTCCAGAATTTCTCTCTCTCTCATAGGCCAGATGTCCTGCCTCTGCAGCCGTCATGTTCAAACCATCAGTTACATCCTCAATCCATCTTCTCGTGGTCTTCCTCTTCTTCTCTTTGCCGATATGCCTCCTTCCATGATGGTCTTCTCAAGCCCTTCATGTCTTTTATATGTCAAAAGATCTTAATTTTCTCTTTTTAGTTTTAGCATCAGCCAGTTCTCTTTGATTTTGAGTTCTGTCTGGATAGATCTATTTGTTCTCTTTTCTGTCCAAGATATACGAAGGACTCTTCTGTAACACATATATGTTTTTCCACTGTTTTATTAAATGTCCATGCTTCACACCCATACGTTGCCACTGGGAATATGCATGCTCTTAGTATTCTGATCTTTGTTTTCTTATCAGTTCCGTTCCATACTATTTTGAGTTGTTTAATATTTTGTAAAGCCATGTTTGTTCTTCTGGGTTCTCAGAACTCACTAAATGACAAATTTTCTTTAAAATATCGATTTTTCAAATATGTTTTATTCCGTTAGTTTTATATCTCTAGAATCGAAATCAGTAAAAAAATTGAATTATTTTTTTTTTAAATTTGAAAATGAGATTTTAAACAGCCCACCCTCTCGGATATTTAACGTATTTTTTAAGAGGTAATGTCTAGAAATACCGTTTGGTTGGTACTTAGTGATGGGGATCTCTATTCTATAAAAGACATATCGAATTATATATCATTGTAAAGTGCCAGTGTGAAAATTGGAGAGTTCATCCAATTCTATGGAAGCTGAAGCTACCAACCTTATTTTTGCCAGGTCAGTGAGAAAGAGACAACTTGTTTATTACCAGTTGCTCTGTGATAGAGATTCCAAAGCTTTTGTACAGACAAATACATCTCTCAACAATGATATTCAAATTGTCAAAGTAGATTTTATCAATCGCATAGCTAAACAACGTTATCTCATTAGTCTACGTCAATTTTTGCCTATATAAAAAAAATAGTAGTTCTCCCATGCTCCACATCAAAGAGCATGAGATAGCTCAGAAGGAAGGAGGCACATATAATACAGGTGAATTTAACATATAACCATACGGGATGGATGTTCTGTCAATCATATAAGCTATTTATGTGGAAATTCTTTGGTAAATTAAAGATCTTTTCATATTTCACCAAAAATATTTTTAAAATGCATTTTTCTCACAATTGCGATTTTCACTAATTTAGGAAGTGTTCAGTAGGTTAATCTCAGTAACCATTCAAGATATCAATATGAAATTTGGCATACATATAGATCTATCAATACTGAGGGCAGTCAGATATAGAAATATAAGTTTGGAGAAATATATTTTTAAACACAATATTTTTAGTAACCATAGGTTCCTATTTTTGGGGTAAAAATTGTATATGTCTTATTCGTTTCACTTCTATCTTCTTGTTATCTGTCCCGGAACAATTTAAAGTTGCTAGCTGCCTAGAACTATGGCTTATGTAAGTATTTCAATTTAAAAAAGAAAGAATAATATGAACTAGTTGTGAGTACTTACCTACTTTACGGCATTGTTTATAATCCGACATGGCCGCCATTTCCATGGCAACCCGACAAGTAATTTATTTAAAAGTTATATAATATTCCATCCCAGACCAACCCTAGTACTACCTGATAAACAATATCTCATTTGACTGAGAAATAAGGAAGTTAGCAACCGTTTGTCATGTCTCCCCTTCCTTGATTTCCTTCTCCTCTATTGTACAATCCAATTATGTGTAGATTTAGAAATGAATGAAAGTGGAGTCTCGTGTACATATTATTGCAACTGTGTCCGGTTTCATCGTAGATAGTAAGCCTTCATGCTGCGAAGCTCACACTAAAATAAGCTTATGAAAATCTTAGTTCACAGCTTGTTTGAAAAAGAGCGTATAATCTGGAGAGTTTTCTTATTTTCATTCAAATGATAGAAGTTGGCTTTTCTGGTACAGTATACACAACTAAACTACAGCCAATTCTTTATCTTCTGTTTTGAAACTTGCTGGTAGGTATTTTCTCACACCACAGTCATCCATTTCCTGCTTACCACCCAGATTTAACTGAAAAGTCCAACACAAATTAGCAAACATGGTGTGCTCAGGTAACGACAACTCATCAATATTTCTGTGTTCCACAACAGAGCAGTCTGATCCGTTCTTCTATTGAATCTCCAATATCACAGGCGATGCTAAGAATATATCCCCCTTGTGTTATAAATGTACAGTGATATCCCTTTACTTGGAGATGGCACAAGCTTATACGTGACGCCTTCTCATACAGATGTTATATTCTCAAACCTAGTGGTTAATGAGAAATAGAAGACATGTTACATTAAGCGAGGTTTACGGTTTCTTTTGGAGAAGGTTTACCTGCCTGCTGTTTCTTGGCAATGATAAATCAATATGGAAGTACCAAGTTGACAGAAAGACATTGTCTGCCCATTCACCTTAGTTTGTTATTCTTCACATTACTAATCTAAAACATTCTTGGGGAAATTAAAAACATCGAATTGGAAGAGTACAACAATACGGACTAAAACCAGGGGCGGCGTGTCATTAAGGGCCAGTGGGGCCCGAACCCACCAAAATCATTGAGTAATGTGTACTTATTATTTTAGACATGAAATAGGAAAGTCATACATGGAACTGCTCAATCATAAATCCATACCAGAAGAATTACTTTTTGATCACTGGGAACCAAACTCAGTAGCACTAAACTTCTCAACCTCCATCCCTAAATTGTTAAACAAAGATGCCGAGCCTAATCTAGTGAAGAAAGCAACTACAATGGAACATCTCCATTACATGTTTCAAGAAGACAGCTGGATAAAAATTTACACAGATGGATCGGCAATGGAGGCAACCATGAATGGTGGAGCAGGAGTGTACATTAGGCACCCAGATGCTACTACTGTGTCTCTAGCGGCCCCTACTGAAAGAATATGTTCCAACTACAAAGCAGAACTCTTAGCCCTTCTGATGGCAACACAGCACATGAATAAGCTGCAAGCACATGAACCTGCAGGCAAGATGGTATTTCTTACAGACTCACTGTCAGCGATACAAGCCCTGGAGGCTAAATCCGCTGACAGTACAATACAAAACCTAAAAAGAGAACTTGCTCAGCTTTCAGAAAGGCAGAAATTCACTTGCAGTGGAGTCCATCTCACTGTGGCATTGCAGGCAATGAGAGTGCCGATGTCTTAGCCAAGGAGGGCAGCGCTAAATAGCAAATTTTACCAACCCCTGTCTTTTCAAGAGGTCAAAACCCTCATACAGAGAAAATATGCAGTAGACTGGAAGACAAATACTGGATATGATTATGGAAAAGACTCGCCTAAAGAACTAGCAGAACAGATTAGATCATTATATTTCGATTACGCTCCGGATACTGCAGACTCAACAAACACTTATATAGACTAGGAATAAATCAAACAGCTCTCTGCCAGTACCAGCAGGCGGAACAGACACCAGAGCATATTCTGCAAGACTGTCCTCTCAGGGTTAGCTGAGAAGCAACATGTGGCCACACCCAGTCGACCTGAAAACTAAGGTTTGGGAAACCTGACAGACCTGAAGCTGACTGCCCAGTTTTTGATCCATAGTAAATTAAGCGCTGTCTTAACCAGAGATCGGTGAAGAAGAAGAAGAATATTAGACATTGTTTGCTCATAATTGTTACTTTCAACGGGATATTGATTAGCTTTGAAAGTTGACAAATAATGCTAAAATATCACACACAGTCTGAAATCTAAACTCAACATCTTTCCTCCCTAATTAGTATACGCCCCTTGTCATTAAGGGCCAGTAAGAACCGGTCCACCAAACCAAAAATAATGAACGTGTACTTATTATTTTATAAATTATTTCGCCGTAATTATGTCTTTTAACTTGACGCTGATTAGCTTTGAAAGTTTAATATATAACACTAAAATATAAATATTATTTCAGAATAATATAACAATCATATTATATATATATATATATATATATATATATATATATATATATATATATATAAACCATATCCTTGTTAAAAAATATTATATAAACTGAAACTCAGCATTTTCTCTCTAATACTTCACCCATTGTGCCGTGCACCATTTCTGGGGTCAGTTTAAAAGATTCATATCTAAGATGTAATATTGCGACCTCTGATCTTTGATTGCTATTGCAATGATAATTGCCAAAACAATTTTCATTCAGCTGCAAGATATATTCATTCATACGCGGCAAAACTACATACTTCCCAGATAAACGAGCTCTAGATTAAATAGTCCGTTTAATCATCGATTGAATCCCCAATATTATATTTTAAAATAGTATAAATTATAGAAAATAATAGTAATAAATAACAAACCATAATAGAATAAGATTAGTTTTAGGGAAGTGTCCTTTGCTACAGCAATTTACTTTCGTACAGTTGTCAACTCAGTTAAGTTGGGCGAAACACTTAAAGACACTTAACAATAACAAAGTTACAAAATACTTATTTAAAAAGTTAATTGCATATCCCTTACAGGATTTTGCGAATCAACCTCAGATTTTAAACACAGTTTATGATCTTTTCTAGACATTATTACGCTCAGTAGTTTTCCATTGCTTTCTGAACGAGTAGTGTCCACTACTGTCTTGTAGTTCCATTGCTTTCTGAACGAGTAGTGTCCACTGCTGTATTGTAGTTCCATTGCTTTCTGAACGAGTAGTGTCCACTACTGTCTTGTAGTTCCATTGCTTTCTGAACGAGTAGTGTCCACTACTGCCTTGTAGTTCGATTGCTTTCTGAACGAGTAGTGTCCACTACTGCCTTGTAGTTCGATTGCTTTCTGAACGAGTAGTGTCCACTACTGCCTTGTAGTTCCATTGCTTTCTGAACGAGTAGTGTCCACTACTGCCTTGTAGTTCGATTGCTTTCTGAACGAGTAGTGTCCACTACTGCCTTGTAGTTCGATTGCTTTCTGAACGAGTAGTGTCCACCACTGCCTTGTAGTTCCATTGCTTTCTGAACGAGTAGTCCACTACTGCCTTGTAGTTCCATTGCTTTCTGAACGAGTAGTGTCCACTACTGCCTTGTAGTTCCATTGCTTTCTGAACGAGTAGTGTCCACTACTGCCTTGTAGTTCCATTGCTTTCTGAACGAGTAGTGTCACTACTGCCTTGTAGTTCCATTGCTTTCTGAACGAGTAGTGTCCACTACTGTCTTGTAGTTCGATTGCTTTCTGAACGAGTAGTGTCCACTACTGTCTTGTAGTTCCATTGCTTTCTGAACGAGTAGTGTCCACTACTGCCTTGTAGTTCCATTGCTTTCTGAACGAGTAGTGTCCACTACTGTCTTGTAGTTCCATTGCTTTCTGAACGAGTAGTGTCCACTACTGCCTTGTAGTTCCATTGCTTTCTGAACGAGTAGTGTCCACTACTGTCTTGTAGTTCCATTGCTTTCTGAACGAGTAGTGTCCACTACTGCCTTGTAGTTCCATTGCTTTCTGAACGAGTAGTGTCCACTGCTGTATTGTAGTTCCATTGCTTTCTGAACGAGTAGTGTCCACTACTGTCTTGTAGTTCCATTGCTTTCTGAACGAGTAGTGTCCACTACTGCCTTGTAGTTCCATTGCTTTCTGAACGAGTAGTGTCCACTACTGCCTTGTAGTTCCATTGCTTTCTGAACGAGTAGTGTCCACTACTGCCTTGTAGTTCCATTGCTTTCTGAACGAGTAGTGTCCACTACTGCCTTGTAGTTCCATTGCTTTCTGAACGAGTAGTGTCCACTACTGCCTTGTAGTTCCATTGCTTTCTGAACGAGTAGTGTCCACCACTGCCTTGTAGTTCCATTGCTTTCTGAACGAGTAGTCCACTACTGCCTTGTAGTTCCATTGCTTTCTGAACGAGTAGTGTCCACTACTGCCTTGTAGTTCCATTGCTTTCTGAACGAGTAGTGTCCACTACTGCCTTGTAGTTCCATTGCTTTCTGAACGAGTAGTGTCCACTACTGCCTTGTAGTTCCATTGCTTTCTGAACGAGTAGTGTCCACTACTGTCTTGTAGTTCCATTGCTTTCTGAACGAGTAGTGTCCACTACTGCATTGTAGTTCCATTGCTTTCTGAACGAGTAGTGTCCACTACTGTCTTGTAGTTCCATTGCTTTCTGAACGAGTAGTGTCCACTACTGCATTGTAGTTCCATTGCTTTCTGAACGAGTAGTGTCCACTACTGCCTTGTAGTTCCATTGCTTTCTGAACGAGTAGTGTCCACTACTGCATTGTAGTTCCATTGCTTTCTGAACGAGTAGTGTCCACTACTGCATTGTAGTTCCATTGCTTTCTGAACGAGTAGTGTCCACTACTGCCTTGTAGTTCCATTGCTTTCTGAACGAGTAGTGTCCACTACTGTCTTGTAGTTCCATTGCTTTCTGAACGAGTAGTGTCCACTACTGCATTGTAGTTCCATTGCTTTCTGAACGAGTAGTGTCCACTACTGCCTTGTAGTTCCATTGCTTTCTGAACTAGTAGTGTCCACTACTGCCTTGTAGTTCCATTGCTTTCTGAACGAGTAGTGTCCACTACTGTCTTGTAGTTCCATTGCTTTCTGAACGAGTAGTGTCCACTACTGCCTTGTAGTTCCATTGCTTTCTGAACGAGTAGTGTCCACTACTGCCTTGTAGTTCCATTGCTTTCTGAACTAGTAGTGTCCACTACTGCCTTGTAGTTCCATTGCTTTCTGAACGAGTAGTGTCACTACTGCCTTGTAGTTCGATTGCTTTCTGAACGAGTAGTGTCCACTACTGTCTTGTAGTTCCATTGCTTTCTGAACGAGTAGTGTCCACTACTGTCTTGTAGTTCCATTGCTTTCTGAACGAGTAGTGTCCACTACTGCCTTGTAGTTCCATTGCTTTCTGAACGATTAGTGTCCACTACTGCCTTGTAGTTCCATTGCTTTCTGAACGAGTAGTGTCCACTACTGCCTTGTAGTTCCATTGCTTTCTGAACGAGTAGTGTCCACTACTGCCTTTTAGTTCCATTGCTTTCTGAACGAGTAGTGTCCACTACTGCCTTGTAGTTCCATTGCTTTCTGAATGAGTAGTGTCCACTACTGCCTTGTAGTTCCATTGCTTTCTGAACGAGTAGTGTCACTACTGCTTGTAGTTCCATTGCTTTCTGAACGAGTAGTCCACTACTGCCTTGTAGTTCCATTGCTTTCTGAACAGTAGTGTCACTACTGCTTGTAGTTCCATTGCTTTCTGAACGAGTAGTGTCCACTACTGTCTTGTAGTTCCATTGCTTTCTGAACGAGTAGTGTCCACTACTGCCTTGTAGTTCCATTGCTTTCTGAACTAGTAGTGTCCACTACTGCCTTGTAGTTCCATTGCTTTCTGAACGAGTAGTGTCCACTACTGTCTTGTAGTTCCATTGCTTTCTGAACGAGTAGTGTCCACTACTGCCTTGTAGTTCCATTGCTTTCTGAACGAGTAGTGTCCACTACTGCCTTGTAGTTCCATTGCTTTCTGAACGAGTAGTGTCCACTACTGCCTTGTAGTTCCATTGCTTTCTGAACGAGTAGTGTCCACTACTGCATTGTAGTTCCATTGCTTTCTGAACGAGTAGTGTCCACTACTGCCTTGTAGTTCCATTGCTTTCTGAACGAGTAGTGTCCACTACTGCCTTGTAGTTCCATTGCTTTCTGAACGAGTAGTGTCCACTACTGCATTGTAGTTCCATTGCTTTCTGAACGAGTAGTGTCCACTACTGCCTTGTAGTTCCATTGCTTTCTGAACGAGTAGTGTCCACTACTGCCTTGTAGTTCCATTGCTTTCTGAACGAGTAGTGTCCACTACTGCCTTGTAGTTCCATTGCTTTCTGAACGAGTAGTGTCACTACTGCCTTGTAGTTCCATTGCTTTCTGAACGAGTAGTCCACTACTGCCTTGTAGTTCCATTGCTTTCTGAATGAGTAGTGTCCACTACTGCCTTGTAGTTCCATTGCTTTCTGAACGAGTAGTGTCACTACTGCCTTGTAGTTCCATTGCTTTCTGAACGAGTAGTGTTCACTACTGCCTTGTAGTTCCATTGCTTTCTGAACGAGTAGTGTCTCCTGTAGTCTTGTCTTGTCACCTTGTAGTTCCATTGCTTTCTGAACGAGTAGTGTCCACTACTGCCTTGTAGTTCCATTGCTTTCTGAACGAGTAGTGTCCACTACTGCCTTGTAGTTCCATTGCTTTCTGAACGAGTAGTGTCCACTACTGCATTGTAGTTCCATTGCTTTCTGAACGAGTAGTGTCCACTACTGCATTGTAGTTCCATTGCTTTCTGAACGAGTAGTGTCCACTACTGTCTTGTAGTTCCATTGCTTTCTGAACGAGTAGTGTCCACTACTGCCTTGTAGTTCCATTGCTTTCTGAACGAGTAGTGTCCACTACTGCCTTGTAGTTCCATTGCTTTCTGAACGAGTAGTGTCCACTACTGCCTTGTAGTTCCATTGCTTTCTGAACGAGTAGTGTTCACTACTGCCTTGTAGTTCCATTGCTTTCTGAACGAGTAGTGTCCACTACTGTCTTGTAGTTCCATTGCTTTCTGAACGAGTAGTGTCCACTACTGCCTTGTAGTTCCATTGCTTTCTGAACGAGTAGTGTCCACTACTGCCTTGTAGTTCCATTGCTTTCTGAACGAGTAGTGTCCACTACTGCCTTGTAGTTCCATTGCTTTCTGAACGAGTAGTGTCACTACTGCCTTGTAGTTCCATTGCTTTCTGAACGAGTAGTGTCACTACTGCCTTGTAGTTCCATTGCTTTCTGAACGAGTAGTGTCCACTACTGCCTTGTAGTTCCATTGCTTTCTGAACTAGTAGTGTCCACTACTGACTTGTAGTTCCATTGCTTTCTGAACGAGTAGTGTTCACTACTGCCTTGTAGTTCGATTGCTTTCTGAACGAGTAGTGTCCACTACTGTCTTGTAGTTCCATTGCTTTCTGAACGAGTAGTGTCCACTACTGCCTTGTAGTTCCATTGTTTTCTGAACGAGTAGTGTCCACTACTGCCTTGTAGTTCCATTGCTTTCTGAACGAGTAGTGTCCACTACTGCCTTGTAGTTCCATTGCTTTCTGAACGAGTAGTGTCCACTACTGTCTTGTAGTTCCATTGCTTTCTGAACGAGTAGTGTCCACTACTGCCTTGTAGTTCCATTGCTTTCTGAACGAGTAGTGTCACTACTGTCTTGTAGTTCCATTGCTTTCTGAACGAGTAGTGTCCACTACTGCCTTGTAGTTCCATTGCTTTCTGAACTAGTAGTGTCCACTACTGCCTTGTAGTTCCATTGCTTTCTGAACGAGTAGTGTCCACTACTGCCTTGTAGTTCCATTGCTTTCTGAACGAGTAGTGTCCACTACTGTCTTGTAGTTCCATTGCTTTCTGAACGAGTAGTGTCCACTACTGCCTTGTAGTTCCATTGCTTTCTGAACGAGTAGTGTCCACTACTGCCTTGTAGTTCCATTGCTTTCTGAACGAGTAGTGTCCACTACTGCCTTGTAGTTCCATTGCTTTCTGAACGAGTAGTGTCCACTACTGCCTTGTAGTTCCATTGCTTTCTGAACGAGTAGTGTCCACTACTGCCTTGTAGTTCCATTGCTTTCTGAACGAGTAGTGTCCACTACTGCCTTGTAGTTCCATTGCTTTCTGAACGAGTAGTGTCCACTACTGCCTTGTAGTTCCATTGCTTTCTGAACGAGTAGTGTCCACTACTGCCTTGTAGTTCCATTGCTTTCTGAACGAGTAGTGTCACTACTGCCTTGTAGTTCCATTGCTTTCTGAACGAGTAGTGTCCACTACTGCCTTGTAGTTCCATTGCTTTCTGAACGAGTAGTGTCCACTACTGTCTTGTAGTTCCATTGCTTTCTGAACGAGTAGTGTCCACTACTGCCTTGTAGTTCCATTGTTTTCTGAACGAGTAGTGTCCACTACTGCCTTGTAGTTCCATTGCTTTCTGAACGAGTAGTGTCCACTACTGCCTTGTAGTTCCATTGCTTTCTGAACGAGTAGTGTCCACTACTGCCTTGTAGTTCCATTGCTTTCTGAACGAGTAGTGTCACTACTGCCTTGTAGTTCGATTGCTTTCTGAACGAGTAGTGTCCACTACTGTCTTGTAGTTCCATTGCTTTCTGAACGAGTAGTGTCCACTACTGCCTTGTAGTTCCATTGCTTTCTGAACGAGTAGTGTCCACTACTGCCTTGTAGTTCCATTGCTTTCTGAACGAGTAGTGTCCACTACTGCATTGTAGTTCCATTGCTTTCTGAACGAGTAGTGTCCACTACTGCCTTGTAGTTCCATTGCTTTCTGAACGAGTAGTGTCCACTACTGCCTTGTAGTTCCATTGCTTTCTGAACGAGTAGTGTCCACTACTGCCTTGTAGTTCCATTGCTTTCTGAACGAGTAGTGTCCACTACTGCCTTGTAGTTCCATTGCTTTCTGAACGAGTAGTGTTCACTACTGCCTTGTAGTTCCATTGCTTTCTGAACGAGTAGTGTCCACTACTGCCTTGTAGTTCCATTGCTTTCTGAACGAGTAGTGTCACTACTGCCTTGTAGTTCCATTGCTTTCTGAACGAGTAGTGTCCACTACTGCCTTGTAGTTCCATTGCTTTCTGAACGAGTAGTGTCCACTACTGCCTTGTAGTTCCATTGCTTTCTGAACGAGTAGTGTCCACTACTGCCTTGTAGTTCCATTGCTTTCTGAACGAGTAGTGTCCACTACTGCCTTGTAGTTCCATTGCTTTCTGAACGAGTAGTGTCCACTACTGCCTTGTAGTTCCATTGCTTTCTGAACTAGTAGTGTCCACTACTGCCTTGTAGTTCCATTGCTTTCTGAACGGTAGTGTCACTACTGCCTTGTAGTTCCATTGCTTTCTGAACGAGTAGTGTCCACTACTGCCTTGTAGTTCCATTGCTTTCTGAACGAGTAGTGTCCACTACTGCCTTGTAGTTCCATTGCTTTCTGAACGAGTAGTGTCCACTACTGCATTGTAGTTCCATTGCTTTCTGAACGAGTAGTGTCCACTACTGCCTTGTAGTTCCATTGCTTTCTGAACGAGATGTCAAGTGTTTCCATTCTTTAACTTGTCCTTCTTGTAGTTCGATTGCTTTCTGAACGAGTAGTGTCCACTACTGCCTTGTAGTTCCATTGCTTTCTGAACGAGTAGTGTCACTACTGCCTTGTAGTTCCATTGCTTTCTGAACGAGTAGTGTCCACTCTGTCTTGTAGTTCCATTGCTTTCTGAACGAGTAGTGTCCACTACTGCATTGTAGTTCCATTGCTTTCTGAACGAGTAGTGTCCACTACTGTCTTGTAGTTCCATTGCTTTCTGAACGAGTAGTGTCCACTACTGCATTGTAGTTCCATTGCTTTCTGAACGAGTAGTGTCCACTACTGCATTGTAGTTCCATTGCTTTCTGAACGAGTAGTGTCCACTACTGCCTTGTAGTTCCATTGCTTTCTGAACGAGTAGTGTCCACTACTGCATTGTAGTTCCATTGCTTTCTGAACGAGTAGTGTCACTACTGCTTGTAGTTCCATTGCTTTCTGAACGAGTAGTGTCACTACTGCCTTGTAGTTCCATTGCTTTCTGAACGAGTAGTGTCCACTACTGCCTTGTAGTTCCATTGCTTTCTGAACGAGTAGTGTCACTACTGTCTTGTAGTTCCATTGCTTTCTGAACGAGTAGTGTCCACTACTGCCTTGTAGTTCCATTGCTTTCTGAACGAGTAGTGTCCACTACTGCCTTGTAGTTCCATTGCTTTCTGAACGAGTAGTGTCCACTACTGCATTGTAGTTCCATTGCTTTCTGAACGAGTAGTGTCCACTACTGCCTTGTAGTTCCATTGCTTTCTGAACGAGTAGTGTCACTACTGCCTTGTAGTTCCATTGCTTTCTGAACGAGTAGTGTCCACTACTGCCTTGTAGTTCCATTGCTTTCTGAACGAGTAGTGTCCACTACTGCCTTGTAGTTCCATTGCTTTCTGAACGAGTAGTGTCCACTACTGCCTTGTAGTTCCATTGCTTTCTGAACGAGTAGTGTCCACTACTGCCTTGTAGTTCCATTGCTTTCTGAACGAGTAGTGTCCACTACTGCCTTGTAGTTCCATTGCTTTCTGAACTAGTAGTGTCCACTACTGCCTTGTAGTTCCATTGCTTTCTGAACGAGTAGTGTCCACTACTGCCTTGTAGTTCCATTGCTTTCTGAACGAGTAGTGTCACTACTGCCTTGTAGTTCCATTGCTTTCTGAACGAGTAGTGTCACTACTGCCTTGTAGTTCATTGCTTCTAACGGAGTGTTCTACTGTAGTTCCATTGCTTTCTGAACGAGTAGTGTCACTACTGCCTTGTAGTTCCATTGCTTTCTGAACGAGTAGTGTCACTACTGCTTGTAGTTCCATTGCTTTCTGAACGAGTAGTGTCACTACTGCCTTGTAGTTCCATTGCTTTCTGAACGAGTAGTGTCCACTACGCTTGTATTCCATTGCTTTCTGAACAGTAGTGTCACTACTGCTTGTAGTTCCATTGCTTTCTGAACGAGTAGTGTCCACTACTGCATTGTAGTTCCATTGCTTTCTGAACGAGTAGTGTTCACTACTGCCTTGTAGTTCCATTGCTTTCTGAACGAGTAGTGTCACTACTGCCTTGTAGTTCCATTGCTTTCTGAACAGTAGTGTCACTACTGCCTTGTAGTTCCATTGCTTTCTGAACGAGTAGTGTCTCACTACTGCCTTGTAGTTCCATTGCTTTCTGAACGAGTAGTGTCACTACTGCCTTGTAGTTCCATTGCTTTCTGAACAGTTTACTGTGTCACATAGCCTAAGTTCTTGTAGTTCCATTGCTTTCTGAACAGTACGTGTCCACTTGCTTGTAGTTCCATTGCTTTCTGAACATAGCAAGTGTTACTACTGTCTGTAGTTCCAAGCTTTCTGAACGAGTAGTGTCACTACTGTCTTGTAGTTCCATTGCTTTCTGAGAGCACGAGCTAGTGTTCCACTACTGCTCTTGCCTAGTTCCATGCTTTCTGAACGAGTAGTGTCACACATAGCCAACATATACTAGCTTTACATTCTTCCAGATCCACATAGCCTCAACAGCTTTACTCCAGTACCACATAGCCCTAACAGCTTTACTCCAGTACCACATAGCCCCAACAGCTTTACTCAGAATGCACATAGGACAACAGCTTTACTCAGTACACATAGCAAAGTTTCTCCAGTACAACAATGCCCCAACAGCTTTCTCTAGTACCACATGATACAACAGCTTTGCTCTAGTACCACATAGCCAACAGCTTTACTCTAAGTACCAATAGCCCAACAGCTTTACTCCACTACCACATAGCCCAAACAGCTTCTCAGTACCACATGAGCCCTAACAGCTTTACTCCAGTACATAGCCAACAGCTTTACTCCAGTACCCTAGCCCTAAATACATCCAAGGCATTTCCAGAAGAAAATGCAGGAACCAACACTTTCAAAACGCAAGGTAAACTTTGCCAACCACTTGCCACACAGAGAATCCATCCTCCTCCTTGTCATCCCTGAACAGGAGATTTTTGTGATATACGATTTGTGTGTGTGCATTTTTGACTTGCAGACTAATCAATGAATCCCACTAAGTGCAAGCTAGATGTGATGACATATCGTCAGTTCTTCAGCTTTCTCAATGAAATTAAAGTTGCTGAAAGCTAGATAAGGAATGGCGCACTAACCAAGACCCTGCCCCTACCTCCACGTGGTGACCCTGGAAACAGACTTTGGTTCTGGTCTGGCTAATGGGGGCAGGGATCGGAGAGAACTACTGATAGTGGTAGCAGTGCAAGTACGAAATAAGAAATGCAGGTCCATACGAACAAAATGCACGAATCTCCTGGCCGACGTCCAACAAAATATTGCTGAAGTTCCCGAACAGAAGAAACAGCAGCGACACGTCTCTGACATAATCCCCACTCCCCGGAGTAAGGCGGAACACAAATCGCCATCTCAGGAGCAGAAGACTCCATACACAAGCTCGATGTGTAAGTCAAAGGTCCCGCCACAAATTACCAGTTTCTCTGCCGATGGGGAGACTAGTAAACATGAAAGGATGAGAGGTGCATCCAGTGACGAAACGCGTGCCCACATGGGGCGCAACTCGAAGCCCTGAGGAGGGGGCAAACATTGCCAGCTCCGGGGCAAGAATAATAAGTCCGATGCGGAACGAATAAAAGTCTATCCTCGTGTCGGTACGAGGGAAGATTGCAGCTGACTCCGCATAGGTGGCCTGGTGCAGATACACGTACTGGGCAAGGTTTGCCGAGTGCAAAACATAAAGTTGCGTTTTAGTGCATAACGAAACTACCCTCCGTGGGAAAACCGTGCAAGGTACTGTTGCGATAACAATTAACATCCCCGGAAGAACTGAGGTGGATGATGCTTAACGGAACTTCCAACCTTGGGGCAACCGGGCAAGGTACTATTGCAGTCACAACTACCATCCCCGGAAGAACTGGGGCGAGTGATGGTGGCGAGCGCAAAATCCTCAGTTGCGTTGCTAGCGCCGATTTAAACTACCCTCTACATTATTTGTGCTTGGCCCCAGGCCGGTGTTTTCCGAGGCTAACTGCAAATTGCCACGTACCGATACGCGTCTAGAAAAGGCTAAGAATGTTCCTACTCCGGATCAAACTCAAAAGTGAACGGTAAAGTAAGGTCGACAATGTAAAGATCTGACAGACTGTCCTGATCCGAACATTGGCGAAGGCCGATACGTTACACTGTGTATTTTACGAGTAAAACGCCGTCCGAGGACAAGCTTATAAGCCCGAGAAATGTTTCTAATCCGGAACGACCACACAGTCAAAAGGGGCACAACAGCGTAACTCACTGTCTTGGCGTAGATTACAAAGCTCAAATATACGGCAAAACTGATCGAAAAGGCGAAAATCCGGGCCGACATAGTCGGCAGAAAGGATCGTACCCTAGGGAAAGTTCACATTAGTAAATCAAAAGCTGGCTGAAACCGGATGTGCGAGCCTAGTCACCATGGGCGCACAATTGACCTGACGTACATCACTCCATTCTTGTCAAAGGACCAATTATATATCACAAAACGAATGATAAAATTGGCCGTGAAGAATGATCGAAAGAAGAACAAGAAGATAAGGAATTCGCCGTGTGGTGCCGGGGCCAGCAAGGGAGTAAAGAATAGTACCACTGCGACCTACAAGGCATGTCGTAAGAGGCGACTGATGTACGGGTAGGGAAGCTACCCTGGTAAATAAAAGAGTCAAGAAATCGGATGTCCTCCTTTCTTCGCATAACTGGCACACGTACACCGTTAGGCTCAGATCACCTACAAATCAACAGATTGTTAACAAGTGGTCGAATAGACGTTTGAAGAGAAATAGATAAGTTGACCGAACCATTCATGTGCATCAACTTGGAGAAATATAGACGGATGTTGTATGTGGACCGAACCGATTCATGCTGAACCATAAACAACAATTGTTCAATGGAGAAATATAGACGGATGTTGTATGTGGACCGAACCGATTCATGCTGAACCATAAACAACAATTGTTCAATGGAGAAATATAGACGGATGTTGTATGTGGACCGAACCGATTCATGCTGAACCATAAACAACAATTGTTCAATGGAGAAATATAGACGGATGTTGTATGTGGACCGAACCGATTCATGCTGAACCATAAACAACAATTGTTCAATGGAGAAATATAGACGGATGTTGTATGTGACCGAACGATTCATGCTGAACCATAAACAACAATTGTTCAATGAAAAATAGACGGATTGTATGTGGACCGAACGATTCATGCTGAACCATAAAAACAATTGTTCAATGGAGAAAATAGACGGATGTTGTTGGCCGAAGATCATGCTAAGAATAATAACAGCTTGTCAATAATATGCATATTCTGTAGCTAAATGAATAACACAACTGTGTGTAATGGGTTGAGACAATGACTAAAAATACTATCACAAGAGTTGTATGTGTCAAGCTAATGAAAATTCGGTTGTACAGTTACAAATATGATTCATCGATGTGACTGATGAGTTACGATGTGACTGATGGTTACGATGTGACTGATGGTACGATGTGACTGACCAGTGGTTACGATGTGACTGATGGTTATGATGTGCGGACAAGCACAAATCTGATATATTTTCTGTTCACTCTAGTATAACCAAATCGAATTCTTGTATGTGTCAGAGTGTAGTTTAGTGTGTAGTTTAGTGTGAGTGTGTAGTTTAGTGTGTAGTTTAGTGTGTAGTTTAATGTGTAGTTTAGTGTGAGTGTGTAGTTTAGTGTGTAGTTTAGTGTGTAGTTTAGTGTGTAGTTTAGTGTGAGTGTGTAGTTTAGTGTGTAGTTTAGTGTGTAGTTTAGTGTGTAGTTTAGTGTGTAGTTTAGTGTGTAGTTTAGTGTGTAGTTTAGTGTAGTTTAGTGTTAGTTTAGTGAGTGTGTAGTTTAGTGTATAGTTTTATGTGAGTATGTAGTTTAGTGTGTAGTTTAGTGTGTAGTTTAGTGTGAGTGTGTAGTTTAGTTTTAGGTGTGAGTTCAGTGTGAGTGTAGTTCAGTGTGAGTGTGTAGTTCAGTGTGAGTGTGTAGTTCAGTGTGAGTGTGTAGTTCAGTGTGAGTGTGTAGTTTAGTGTGAGTTTTTAGTTCAGTGTGTTGTTTTAAAAAAACATTTCAGTGCAGAACAGTGCGTATTTACTGCAGAAGATGTTGGGTGATCTGACTTCAGTGTTCAGTAAGATACCGCGTTAAGAAAGAGACAACTGTACCAAGGGGAGGTAGTTGTGAAGAGTTGTGATTATGCACACGATATTATTCTTTTGTGCAGTCGATACTAAAATGTTTCAACGAAAATATTACACTTTCCAGAACAGCTCAAACAATACTTCAAAATTAAATCACAGAGGTAGGTCAAGATTATGTACACCTGGGTAGAACAGAAGGTCAAGATTATGTACACCTGGCTAGAACAGAAGGTCAAGATTATGTACACCTGGCTAGAACAGAAGGTCAAGATTATGTACACCTGGGTAGAACATAAGGTCAAGATTATGTACACCTGGCTAGAACAGAAGGTCAAGATTATGTACACCTGGCTAGAACAGAAGGTCAAGATTATGTACACCTGGCTAGAACAGAAGGTCAAGATTATGTACACCTGGCTAGAACAGAAGGTCAAGATTATGTACACCTGGCTAGAACAGAAGGTCAAGATTATGTACACCTGGCTAGAACAGAAGGTCAAGATTATGTACACCTGGCTAGAACAGAAGGTCAAGATTATGTACACCTGGCTAGAACAGAAGGTCAAGATTATGTACACCTGGCTAGAACAGAAGGTCAAGATTATGTACACCTGGCTAGAACAGAAGGTCAAGATTATGTACACCTGGCTAGAACAGAAGGTCAAGATTATGTACACCTGGCTAGAACAGAAGGTCAAGATTATGTACACCTGGCTAGAACAGAAGGTCAAGATTATGTACACCTGGCTAGAACAGAAGGTCAAGATTATGTACACCTGGCTAGAACAGAAGGTCAAGATTATGTACACCTGGCTAGAACAGAAGGTCAAGATTATGTACACCTGGGTAGAACAGAAGGTCAAGATTATGTACACCTGGGTAGAACAGAAGGTCAAGATTATGTACACCTGGCTAGAACAGAAGGTCAAGATTATGTACACCTGGCTAGAACAGAAGGTCAAGATTATGTACACCTGGCTAGAACAGAAGGTCAAGATTATGTACACCTGGCTAGAACAGAAGGTCAAGATTATGTACACCTGGCTAGAACAGAAGGTCAAGATTATGTCACCTGGTAGAACAGAGGTGAAGATTATGTACACCTGGTAGAACAGAAGGTCAAGATTATGTACACCTGGCTAGAACAGAAGGTCAAGATTATGTACACTGGTAGAACAGTGGTCAGTATGTCACCTGCAGCAGATAGGTAAGTTTGTACACTCTGCGTTAAGGTCAGTTATGTACACCTGCCGTTAACAGAATCTGTTGCTTTCCCCAGGTAGATGATGGAATTGCGTTGTCCACTCTTGCCGTTAGCGTAGTACACTCTTGCCGTTAGCGTAGTACACCTGCCGTTGCTGCTGCTACCTTGCCGTTAGCGTAGTACACTCTTGCCGTTAAGCGTAGTACACTCTTGCCGTTAAGCGTAGTACACTCTTGCCGTCAGTACATGCCGTTGCGAGTACACTCTTGCCGTTAGCGTAGTCACTCTTGCCGTTAAGCGTAGTACACTCTTGCCGTTGCGTAGTACACTCTTGCCGTTGAAGCGTAGTACACTCTTGCCGTTGCGACACGCGTAGTACACTCTTGCCGTTAAGCGTAGTACACTCTTGCCGTTAAGCGTAGTACACTCTTGCCGTTAAGCGTAGTACACTCTTGCCGTTAAGCGTAGTACACTCTTGCCGTTAAGCGTAGCACACTCTTGCCGTTAAGCGTAGTACACTCTTGCCGTTAAGCGTAGTACACTCTGCCGTTAGCGTAGTACACCTGCCTCTGCCCTGGTTAAGCGTAGTACACTCTTGCCGTTAAGCGTAGTACACTCTTGCCGTTAAGCGTAGTACACTCTTGCCGTTAAGCGTAGTACACTCTTGCCGTTAAGCGTAGTACACTTACTACCCTTGCCGTTAAGCGTAGTACACTCTTGCCGTTAAGCGTAGTACACTCTTGCCGTTAAGCGTAGTACACTCTTGCCGTTAAGCGTAGTACACTCTTGCCGTTAAGCGTAGTACACTCTTGCCGTTAAGCGTAGTACACTCTGCCGTTAAGCGCAGTACACTCTTGCCGTTAAGCGTAGTACACTCTTGCCGTTAAGCGTAGTACACTCTTGCCGTTAAGCGTAGTACACTCTTGCCGTTAAGCGTAGTACACTCTTGCCGTTAGCGTAGTCACTCTGCCGTTAAGCGTAGTACACTCTGCCGTTAAGCGTAGTACACTCTTGCCGTTAAGCGTAGTACACTCTTGCCGTTAAGCGTAGTACACTCTTGCCGTTAAGCGTAGTACACTCTTGCCGTTAAGCGTAGTACACTCTTGCCGTTAAGCGTAGTCACTCTGCCGTTGCGAGTACACCTCTTGCCGTTAAGCGTAGTACACTCTTGCCGTTAGCGTAGTACACTCTTTCCGTTAGCGTAGTACACTCTTGCCGTTAAGCGTAGTACACTCTTGCCGTTAAGCGTAGTACACTCTTGCCGTTAAGCGAGTACACTCTTGCCGTTAAGCGAGTACACTCTTGCCGTTAAGCGTAGCACCTTTGCCGTTAGCGTAGTACACTCTTGCCGTTAAGCGTAGTACACTCTTGCCGTTGCGCAGTACACTCTTGCCGTTAGCGTAGTACACTCTGCCGTTAAGCCCTAGCTGACACCTTGCCGTTAGCGTAGTACACTCTTGCCGTTAGCGTAGTACACTCTTGCCGTTAAGCGTAGTACACTCTTGCCGTTAAGCGTAGTACACTCTTGCCGTTAAGCGTAGTCCACTCTTGCCGTTAAGCGTAGTACACTCTTGCCGTTAAGCGTAGTACACTCTTGCCGTTAAGCGTAGTACACTCTTGCCGTTGCGTGCATACACTCTTGCCGTTAGCGTAGTACACTCTTGCCGTTAAGCGTAGTACACTCTTGCCGTTGCGTGACACCTCTTTACCGCCGTTAGCGTAGTACACTCTTGCCGTTAAGCTGCAGTACACTCTGCCGTTAAGCTGTAGTACACTCTTGCCGTTAAGCGTAGTACACTCTGCCGTTAAGCGTAGTCACACTCTGCCGTTAAGCGTAGTACACTCTTGCCGTTAGCGCAGTACACTCTTGCCGTTAGCGAGTACCTTGCCGTTAGCGTAGTACACCCTTGCCGTTAGCGTAGTACACTCTTGCCGTTAAGCGTAGTCACTCTTGCCGTTAAGCGTAGTACACCTTGCCGTTAAGCGAGTACACCTCTTGCAGCTCGTTAAGCGTAGTACACTCTGCCGTTAAGCGTAGTACACTCTTGCCGTTAGCGCAGTACACTCTTGCCGTTGCTGCAGTACACTCTTGCCGTTAAGCGTAACACTCTGCCGTTAGCGCGTGACACTCTTGCCGTTAAGCGTAGTACACTCTGCCGTTAAGCGTAGTACACTCTTGCCGTTAGCGTAGTACACTCTTGCCGTTAGCTGTAGTACACTCTTGCCGTTAGCGTAGTACACTCTTGCCGTTAAGCGTAGTACACTCTTGCCGTTAAGCGTAGTACACTCTTGCCGTTAAGCGTAGTACACTCTTGCCGTTAGCGAGTACACCTCTTGCCTTGCCGTAGACTACACTCTGCCGTTAAGCGCAGTACACTCTGCCGTTAGCGTAGTACACTCTTGCCGTTAAGCGTAGTACACTCTTGCCGTTAAGCGTAGTACACTCTTGCCGTTAAGCGTAGTACACTCTTGCCGTTAAGCGTAGTACACTCTTGCCGTTAAGCGTAGTACACTCTTGCCGTTGCTGTAGTACACTCTTGCCGTTAAGCGTAGTACACTCTTGCCGTTAAGCGTAGTCCACTCTTGCCGTTAAGCGTAGTACACTCTTGCCGTTAAGCGTAGTACACTCTTGCCGTTAAGCGTAGTACACCTGCCGTTGCTGCCTCTGCCGTTAAGCGTAGTACACTCTTGCCGTTAGCGTAGTACACTCTTGCCGTTAGCGTAGTACACTCTTGCCGTTAAGCGTAGTACACTCTTGCCGTTAAGCGTAGTACACTCTTGCCGTTAAGCGTAGTACACTCTTGCCGTTAAGCGTAGTACACTCTTGCCGTTAAGCGTAGTACACTCTTGCCGTTAAGCGTAGTACACTCTTGCCGTTAAGCGTAGTACACTCTTGCCGTTAAGCGTAGTACACTCTTGCCGTTAAGCGTAGTACACTCTTGCCGTTAAGCGTAGTACACTCTTGCCGTTAAGCGTATACACTCTTGCCGTTGCGTAGTACACTCTTGCCGTTAGCGTAGTACACTCTTGCCGTTAGCGTAGTACACTCTTGCCGTTAAGCTAGTACACTCTGCCGTTAGCGTGTCACCTCTTGCCGTGCAGTACACTCTTGCCGTTAAGCGTAGTACACTCTTGCCGTTACGTATCTGCCGTCCTTGCTTAGATACACTCTTGCCGTTAGCTGAGACACTCTTGCCGTTAAGCGTAGTACACTCTTGCCGTTAAGCGTAGTACACTCTTGCCGTTAAGCGTAGTACACTCTTGCCGTTGCGAGTACACTCTTTCCTGCGGTACACTCTGCCGTTAGCGTAGTACCTTGCCGTTGCGTAGTACACTCTTGCCGTTAAGCGTAGTACACTCTCTGCCGCTCTGCTAGCACGTTGTACACTTTGCCGTTGCGTAGTACACTCTTGCCGTTGCGTAGTACACCTTGCCGTTGCGTAGTACACTCTGCCGTTAAGCGTAGTACCCTGCCGTTGCGAATACACTCTTGCCGTTAAGCGTAGTCACTCTTGCCGTTAGCGTAGTAATCTTGCCGACTTGCTTGCTACACCTTGCCGTTAAGCGTAGTACATCTTCGTTGCTGTAGTAAGCTGAGTACACCTTGCCGTTAAGCGTAGAACACTCTGCCGTTCAAGTAATCTGTGTCACTGCCGTTAAGCGAGTACTCTTGCCGTTGCTTAGTACCTCATGCCGTTAAGCGTAGTACACTTTGCCGTTGCCGTAGTAACTCTGCAGAAGGCCCTCTGAAGTCATCTGCCGTTGCGTAGTACCTTGCCGTTAGCGTAGTACCTGCGTTGCTGGTCACACCTTGCTGTTAAGCGTAGTACACCTTGCTCGTTGGTTGCGTAGTACACTTTGCCGTTAGCGTAGTACACCTTGCTTAAGCGTAGGATAGACTTAATTTGCGTGTACAGTATCAGATGAGTCGCCATTGTTGTGTTACATCCGTGTTTATTTAATCTTGATATTGTCTATCCATTTTTTTTCTTGTCTTCCCTTGTCTCTAGAACCTGATCTCTTTTTATTGTATGCTGTTATTGGTAGTTGGTTGCATTTCCCTTGTCAATAAATTGCCAAAACCACTGCACTTGATGTCTTTCAACGTAATCTGTGCAAGAAGTTATGCCCACTCTGTGTCTGATGTTTTTCAATGTATTCGGTGCATGACGTTATGCCCACTCTGCTTCTGATGTCTTTCAATGTATTCTGTGCAAGAAGTTATGCCCACTCTGTTTCTGATGTCTTTCAATGTATTCGATGCAAGAAGTTATGCCCACTCTGTTTCTGATGTCTTTCAATGTATTCGATGCAAGAAGTTATGCCCACTCTGCTTCTGATGTCCTCATTTCGTAGTCTATCTTTTCTGGTCAACCTCACTGCCTTCCTCAAGCATTTAATTTCAGACGTGGTGAGCTTTCTGTGGTGTGTTGCTGTCAGAAACCAAGTTTTGCACTGGTAACAAAGTGTTGGTAGGAAAATACTTTTATCATCTGTCTTTTCACTTCCATCTTGATCTTTGGGAGTTGTAGTAATTGTGCCAGCTGGTAGATCACTTAATTTGTTTGTTGGCATCTTGTCTACATTTCTCTATCCAGTTTTCTGTCCTGTGTGAAAATGCTGCCTACATATTTCAATGAAGAAACTTTCTTACTTTGATGTTATCTATTTGTATATTTGCTTGTCGTGTTCTCAGTACAGTATCGCAGAATAGTGATTCAGAAAAGAACATATTTAGAAAAATCAATAAAGCAAGTCACACTGTCGCCATGCTCAACAAAATCTGAAAGCTAAAGGAATGAATCTTTCTTTAAAAACTTCAAATATGAAGTAGCAGTGTCATGAGAGTATTATTAAATAACAGACCTAACGAGTGCTAGAATATGACCTAAAACATCATACACAAGCTGGAGATATTCCAGAGTAAATGTTTAAGAAGAATCCCGCGAATATTCTGACCAAGTACATTAGCAAATGCAAAGATTTTGTAACACGCAGACTTTGTATCATTAAAGCGTATCATTAAAAGGCGAAGATTATAATTTGATCTAAATATATTTCAGTGATTATAATTTTTCCAAGCAGAGTTTGGGACTCCAATTTTGTCCAATTATAGTATAGTTTCTATAACTACAATTTTGTCCAATTATAGTATAGTTTCTATAACTACAATTTTGTCCAATTATAGTATAGTTTCTATAACTACAATTTTGTCCAATTGTATAGTTTATAACTACAATTTTGTCCAATATAGTATAGTTTCTATAATACAATTTTGTCAATTATGTTAGTTTCTATGACACAATTTTGTCCAATTATAGTATAGTTTCTATAATTACAATTTTGTCCAATTATAGTATAGTTTCTATAACTACAATTTTGTCCAATTATAGTATAGTTTCTATAACTACAATTTTGTCCAATTATAGTATAGTTTCTATAACTACAATTTTGTCCAATTATAGTATAGTTTCTATAACTACAATTTTGTCCAATTATAGTATAGTTTCTATAACTACAATTTTGTCCAATTATAGTATAGTTTCTATAACTACAATTTTGTCCAATTATAGTATAGTTTCTATAACTACAATTTTGTCAACAATTTAAAAAAAAAAATGTAATAGTCTAATATTTTTGTTGTGTAATGTTTATCCAAGCATATGGTGTGGTCTAATCTAGTCATTTCTGATTGTCTAGTTTGTCTGTGTCGCCCTTTATTGTCTATGTGAAACTTTAGGGAAACGTCGTGTGAAATGAACTGAATATCAGAAACGTCGTGGGAAATGAAATGAAGATCAGAATAAATGCTACAGTGGAGATAATAGGAAAATCATAGATATTTGAGCGCCTTAAATAGCGGACATATTTCCCTGCAAGTGATTTGTAGAGATTATATGAATAAAAGCGTTGCAGACACATTTGGGAATTCACTTTATGATGAAGCTTGGCTCACTACTGTCGCGACTGATAGAAATTGGATAACGGGTGCAGTGATACTAGCCCACATTACTGTGTGATATTCAACGATCGACAACTGGGCAGTTATAACAAGGGAGCCAAGCCAGCATTTAGACAAGAATAATCGCCCCTGCATTGGAAAGGAGTAAACTTATTATCTGTGCTCTGGGATTTAAAAGAAGATCCGTTTCTCCCCTCCCCCTAAACCCAAGCACGAGCACTCCTTTTCAAATTCTGCATTCCGTTGATTGTGATGACGTAATCAGTCAGATTCTTGTCTAGACAAAGAGAACTAAAGCCGGCGATGAATTTGTAACCTTTAAAATAGTGGTTATCAGCCTTTTCTTCATCTGGTGTCCCCCTGAAGATGAAGCAAGACACCTTCATCTAACTTCACCCAGAGCCAACTATAAACTTATAGGCCTACGGACTCAGGTAAGAATTATGGGAATCAGGGCACAACTACACCACGTGACCTCGCATTCCAGTATTTGTGTATATAGACGAATTTAAGGACAGGGGACGTAACTTCTCAAATGTAGGTCATACGTTATTTGTTGATGGCGAAAAAGTCAAACTGTTTAGCTAATCAATCAACGGATTACTGATCGATCACTGAAGACATAAATCATGAATTTCCTTGAAATGTCAGCATTGGTACATGTCAAGGCGAGTAGCGTTGTGGTATGTTTGTGTGTGTGTGCAGCATTGGTACATGTCAAGGCGAGTAGCGTTGTGGTTTATTTGTGTGTGCAAAATTTATGGCATATTGGAAAGAAAGCGGACATGATGTTACTTTCAATCCTTGTTTTTTTTGTTAAACAGAAACCCTCAGAAAATATTATTGGACTAAAACTCTGTAAGTTTTGCTTTTGAATCAGCACACTTTGAATCTCCGGTAACACCAGAGAAATCCAGATGCTCTTGTTTGGGAATTAAAACTGTTCTAAAATGAACAATCGTTAACAATAAATAAAGTTTCACCTTAGTTTTAACAGCACAGTCATCTAACACAATCATCTAAACACGTTGTAATCTGCTTAAGTAGTCGAAGCATTTCATTTGTTGTTTCTTAATGAATGTTAGTACTGATGTTGTACCCACGGTTTTCCCCTAAGTGTCTTTATTCCTCAACAGGTCTCTTCTTGATACTTGCAGCATTCTGCGTAGACACTTCATCTCTTTGGTGACTACTTTTCTTCTTGATACTTGCATAATTCTGCGTAGACACTTCTCTGTGGTGACTACTTTTCTTCTATCATTTGATGTCAGCAGCACCCAGGTTTGACACTGATAGCATAATGTTGTGAGAAAGATTATGTTGAACAATTCTCTTTTTGTGTTCATGGTGACATGTTTGCATTTCTCCCATTGTCCTGTCATTTCATTTGCTTTGTTGCATCTATTTTTTATTTCGTCATTCTTCTTGTGGTACACAAATGCTTCCTATGTATGTCAAGTCTTTGACTTGTTTTACTTGATGTTTGTCGGTGGAGATATTGAGAAATGTAAATATTAAGAAATACATTTTTTTGACAAGAAATTTGAAGAAAAAAATGTCAACCTCAGACCAAAAAATAATATTCTGTTATTTTTTAAGAAATGTTGAACTTACAGTTATATTTTTAAAGAAATGTTGAACTTACAGTTATATTTTTAAAATGGGTGTTTAACTGTAAAAACAATTTTGTATGATATCAAAATCGTGGCATATCCTTTACAGGACGTAGATATCAACCAATAGTAAACGAGTCGTTAATATTCTAGGAACCACTTAAACGTTCAGTAGTTTGTCATTTGCTTCCAAATTTCTTGTCGCCGAGTTTGAACCAGGTACACTTGGATTGTGATCAAACTGACTACCGCTTAAGCTACAGATCCATTAATGTTGATAACAATTCACGCCTCCCTGAGTATGCACGACCGCCAGATAACAATTCACGCCTCCCTGAGTATGCACGACCGCCAGATAACAATTCAAGCCTCCCTGAGTATGCAGGACAGCCAGATAACAATTCAAGCCTCCCTGGGTATGCACGACCGTCAGATAACAATTCAAGTCTCCCTGGGTATGCACGACCGTCAGATAACAATTCAAGCCTCCCTGGGTATGCACGACCGTCAGATAACAATTCAAGCCTCCCTGGGTATGCACGACCGTCAGATAACAATTCAAGCCTCCCTGGGTATGCACGACCGTCAGATAACAATTCAAGCCTCCCTGGGTATGCACGACAGCCAGGCTGAGAATCCCTGCTTTAAAATGACGTGACCTAGAAAAGAAAACGGTGAGTGAGTACAAAAAATTAATTGAAACAGGACTACATTTGTGTCTAGTTGTGTGGGCTACATGTCAGATCTATCTGGAGACAGCACTTATCTCTTATCTACGACTCGGTGCTGTATGTACAACTTAAGAGAGAAACCCAAATTTTGATGTACATTAATACCACTGATGTCATTTCCAGCCTGGAGCCGTGTTTGAGTATTCGTTGTTTGGACATATACTCTTGTCTTCTCATTTCTGGAGTTACCTACTTCAACATTATTTTCATACCTACTTTGTGTTACCAGAGCCAAACATATACAATGAGCAAAGCGCAGTCACAAAAATAACTACATGTGAAATGCGCTGACTGCGAAAAGTTATCAACAACACCAGAAAAGATAGAGTCACCAACATCAGCATAAGAAAGAAAGTTGGTACACAGCCTCGCTTGAATTACATTGAGAAACAAAGAATGAAGTGGTTTAGTCCCTTGATAAGAATGCATAAAAACTCCACAGTATACAGAGTCTTCTACAACAGAACATCAGGGAAGAAGGCGAGAGGAAGACCACGAAAAAGATGGTTAGATGGCATAGCAGAATCCCGTCAAAAGCAGAAATAGCAATCACCCAAGCCACAGAACAGCGCAAGACAAAAACGGAAAACCACGACACTGGACAACAATCCGGTAGCAGTGTGACGACACTGGACAACAATCCGTTAGCAGTGTGACGACACTGGACAACAATCCGTAGCACAATCTGATGACAAAAGAAGAGGAAGAAAAACTGCTTCTGATGGACTCTGCTGCCCATCTACTTCTTCTTCTTCAACGTTCTAGTAGCTCCCGGGATACTTTCTATTTGAACAACAACAACATCAACGTTCTAGTAGCTCCCGGAATTCTTTCTATGTGGCCAACAACATGTAGTATTGACTAATTTATCCCCTAAAGTTTGCATATCTATTAAGGTAGTCTCTGTGACAGACAGGTTAGGGGCACGCCTGTCGTTTGAAATGTATTCGGTTCGTTCCATCGTGTAGTCTGGGGGATATTTTCCCATAGATTTCTCATTTGATTGTAGATAAGGTCAAGTTTCTAGTAATATCGGAGAAGGTAGATAAGGTCAAGTTTCTAGTCCTATCGGAGAAGGATGATAAGGTCGAGTTTCTAGTCCTATTAGAGAAGGTAGATAAGGTCAAGTTTCTTGTCCTATTAGAGAAGGTAGATAAGGTCAAGTTTCTAGTCCTATTAGAGAAGGTAGATAAGGTCGAGTTTCTAGTCCTATCGGAGAAGGATGATAAAATGTAGGTTACATGTTCAATTTGAGCAGGTAAAATAAAATTTGGCTGTTCTTCTTGTTCTTCTTCTAACGATCCATATCAACCAGTTGTTACTCTTTGTGAATTGTGTGTGATCTGAGCCTAAGAGTGATTGTACGTTGTGACAGTTATTCGCTTACAAGTAGGCCAACACCTCCGAATTTTGCAACGTTTTTTATTTACTAATGTAACTTTTCTATGTCCCTACTTCACTTGTCTTGTAGGTCGCAGTGTTACTATTCTTTGCTCCCCTTGCGCGTCCTGGTAACTCATGGGCAATATGAGGTTTGAATTTTGTGACATAATTCTCACAAAACCTGTTTGCTCATAGACTTGTCACTTGTATCCCATCTTCCAGAGATTGCAATCGACAAGAATCCTGTCAGATCTTATCTATAATCTGCTTTCATTTCCTGGCTCAACTTTAGAATAATTTCAGTCAATGAATGTTCTTGTAGAACGAAAACACATTAGCATGTGCATTGCCAGGCTTCAAGGGAGTACACATTAGCATGTGCATTGCCAGGCTTCGAGGGAGTACACATTAGCATGTGCATTGCCAGGCTTCAAGGGAGTTATAAATAACATGTTCTGGAGACCATTTCTCTCAGCGTTTAACATACCAATATGTACACAACACATACATGTTTTCTGATAGGTACACAGAAATATTGTTTTATAGAAGTGTGTAACAGTTATACCAGCACAGAGCTGTGCAACCAGGTCTGAGTAGTGAAATGGATTTTAATTCAATATTTAAAGAGTGCGGAAATGTTGCAGGGGCGAAACTGGCATCGATTGGGTAGAAAATAGTCAACTGGACGTTTTAAATTTTGCAGATGATATTGCCTTGTTAAGTAGAAACAACCAAGATATGCAAAGAAAAACAGACAACTTGTCATCTATAGTATCAAAAGTTGGACTGCAGATAAGCTATGAAAAAACAAATATAATGAAGACACCTATGGCAAGTAATGCAGATATCACCCTGGAATCTAAAATGATAAAAATAACAGAGCAGTTCACCTATTTAGGTAGCAATTTTGATTGCACAAGAAATGTTAAAAAGAAATTATGATACGAATTGACAAAGCAACATCAGCTTTTAAAAGTCTAAATAAAAAATGGAACTGCAAGTTATAAAGTATTAAAACTAAATTACGAATTTTCAATTCAAATGTTGTATCAATTCTAACATATGCTAGCGAGAGTTGGAAAATGACTAAAGATATAGACAGCAAGTTGAATGCATTTGAAAATACAGGAGAAGTGATGAAATCAGAGAAATGTCTGGTCATCCACTAGTGACAACTGTTATAAGAAGGAGAAGATGGAGGTATGTTGGACAGAGCTTGAGAAGAAATGTCTGGTAATCCACTAGTAACAACTGTTATAAGAGAGAGAAGATGGAGATATGTTGGACAGACCTTGAGAAGAACTTGAGCCAACATCATCAATGCGGTACACTCTCATTTATGGGACATGGGCGAGTCTTAGACACTGGAGAACGAGTTCGAGAATTAGCATTAGGTTTGGACATGCCAGACAGTGTTGTCGTCGTGGTAGAGAGAGAAGATTTACTAATCAACTTCTCATGGGCACGGTGAGTAAATGGACTTTGGGATGGCTTCTGCAGTGGAAAGGGGGAGACAGAGCACGAATGGGAATGCCGAATGTGCCATGATGTCGATCGCATAACATAACATAACATAATCGAGAAGAACTGTACATAGTATAGCAAAATAGGCATTGAAGTGAGAGGCAAAGAGATGGAGAACGACAGCACGCTGAAAGGAAACACTGAAAGGAACTTTATTGAGAGAGGCAAGAAATATCTGAATCAATTCCATGGAAGAGATTGAGCGAGTAGCCCAGAATAGAGAGGTGGGAGTTTTTATTTTGTAATCTGATCCAGAAGCACTCTTCGGCTCGGTGTCATGGTTATCGTAACCCTTCAGCTCGGTGCCATGGCCATTGTAACCCTTCAGCTCGGTGTCATAGCCATCGTAACTCTTCGGTTCGGTGCCACGAACAACGTAAATCTGGAGAGCCTGCGGCTTTTCTGCCAGCCCGCGGAACTGAGCCCGCACTCACAAGGAGATTATCACGAATTGTCCAACGCGCTACGAGCACGCTGGGCAGGCGGATACAGGCGGAGAAATTGCATGCAGGAACTATGTAATAGCGGTGTAATGGGTATGAGAGGAATGTATATATGTAATAGCGGTGTAATGGGTATGAGAGGAATGTATATATGTAATAGCGGTGTAATGGGTATGAGAGGAATGTATATATGTAATAGCGTGAGTACAGAGAATGATATTGTAAGCGTAATGATGAAGGAATGTAGTATACGTGTAATAAGAGAATGTATATATGTAATAGCGGTAATGGTATGAGAGGAATGTATATATGTAATAGCGGTGTAATGGGTATGAGAGGAATGTATATATGTAATAGCGGTGTAATGGGTATGAGAGGAATGTATATATGTAATAGCGGTGTAATGGTAACGAGAGGAATGTATATATGTAATAGCGGTGTAATGGGTATGAGAGGAATGTATATGTAATAGCGTGTAAAGTAACGAGGTGTATAATGTATAGGTAATGGGTATGAGTGGAATACCAAGATAACATGTATACTTCTTCTTCTTCGAGCGCTCCATATCGAGCACTTTTTAAACCACTCTTTGCGACTTGTATATTATCTGAGCGTAAGAGCGAGTGTACTTTGTTTCAGTTACGCACCTACAAGCAGGCCAACACATTCTCTTTCTGCGACGCTTTTGATTTACTAGGGTAGCTTCCTTGACCCTACCTCAGTCGCCTCTAACAACAGGCCTTATAGGTCACAGTGTTACTGTTCTTTGCTCCCGTTACGAGCCCTGGCAACAGTCGGGTAACATGTATATATACATTACTTACAGTGTTGCCACTAAAGTTAACATTACTTACAGTGTTGCCACTAAGTTAACATTACTTACAGTGTTGCCACTAAGTTAACATTACTTACAGTGTTGCCACTAAGTTAACATTACTTACAGTGTTGTCACTAAGTTAACATTACTTACAGTGTTGCCACTAAAGCTTACATTACTTACAGTGTTGCCACTAAAGTTATAGAAAAAAACCTAGATATTCTTCTAATAAAACACACGGAAAATCACATATTATTTTCTATCTTAAATACACGACGGACTATTTATTTTTAAGACAATATTTGTATACAACGTTAACACAGTTAAGACAATATTTGTGTAAAACGATAACACAGTTAAGACAATATTTGTGTAAAACGATAACACAGTTAAGACAATATTTGTGTAAAACGATAACACAGTTAAGATGAATGTTTTCAATTTGTTTCTGTCACTGGATTTTTATTGTTGATTTTTTTAACAAAAATGTCCAATGATTTCAATGAGATGAAACGAAGATCCTAATATTGGATATAAATGATGTAGAATGATACACTTGAACAGCTATATTTTAATCTATATTAATCTGACATCAATACAGATTTTTGTTGTGATTATTCTTGATATGATATTAAAATTAGAATTCAACATTACAGCACAAACAACATAGATACTTTCTTTATTCTTTTTATTTTTCTCGATGCTGCTTTTTCAGCCATTCTGATCATTCTTATTGTGATATATAAACAGCCTATACCAAGAACGGGTGTTTCGTCACATCTTCAGCGCCATTTGATGCTCTGATGCTTGTCCTTCGACGATGTGTCCGGCTTCATCCAGCTTTTACTGGGTTCGCTCTCCGTTAGTCTTTGACTGTCCCCATCTTTATCAATCTTTATGCAGTTCTTTGTTCAAATCTTAGCGTTATGAACTTGTTGCTTCACTCTACATGTTATGTGTTGTGTGTTGTGTGTTGTGTGTTGTGTGGTGTGTGTGTGTGTGTGTGTGTGTGTTGTGTGTTGTGTGTTGTGTGGTGTGTGTTGTGTGTTGTGTGTTGTGTGTTGTGTGGTGTGTGTTGTGCGAGAAGTGAAATTGTTCACCTTCCTTGTATCCTTTGATTGATAAAAGACCGTTTGGTCGAAACGTTGTTGTTTATTGTTATTCTTTTTGTATTTTCTAAGACTACAGTACTTTGTTTTACGTATTCCGCCATTGCTACATAGTTTTACTGTAGTCTTCCCTTGCATTGCTACATAGTTTTACTGTAGTCTTCCCTTGCATTGCTACATAGTTTTACTGTAGTCTTCCTTGCATTGCTACATAGTTTTACTGTACTCTTCCCTTGCATTGCTACATAGTTTTACTGTAGTCTTCCTTGCATTGCTACATAGATTTACTGTAGTCTTCCTTGCATTGCTACATAGTTTTACTGTAGTCTTCCCTTGCATTGCTACATAGTTTTACTGTAGTCTTCCTGCATTGCTACATAGTTTACTGTAGTCTTCCTTGTATTGCTACATAGTTTTACTGTAGTCTTCCTTGATTGCTACATAGATTTACTGTAGTCTTCCCTTGTATTGCTACATAGTTTTACTGTAGTCTTCCCTTACATTGCTACATAGTTTTACTGTCGTCTTCCTTAGATTGCTACATAGATTTACTGTAGTTTCCCTTACATTGCTACATAGTTTACTGTAGTCTTCCTTGCATTGCTACAATAGTTTTACTGTAGTCTTCCTTGCATTGCTACATAGTTTTACTGTAGTCTTCCCTTGCATTGCTACATAGTTTTACTGTAGTCTTCCTTGCATTGCTACATAGTTTACTGTAGTCTTCCTTGTATTGCTACATAGTTTACTGTAGTCTTCCCTTGCATTGCTACATAGTTTTACTGTAGTCTTCCCTTATATCATTACTACATAGTTTTACTTAGTCTTCCCTGTCATAGCTACATAGTTTTACTGTAGTCTTCCTTACATTGCTACATAGTTTTACTGTAGTCTTCCTTACATTGCTACATAGTTTTACTGTAGTCTACCCTTGATTGCTACATAGTTTTACTGTAGTCTTCCTTGCATTGCTAATAGTTTACTGTAGTCTTCCCTTGCATTTGCTACATAGTTTACTGTAGTCTTCCTTGCATTGCTACATAGTTTTACTGTAGTCTTCCCTTGCATTGCTACATAGATTTACTGTAGTCTTCCTTGCATTGCTACATAGATTTACTGTAGTCTTCCCTTGTATTGCTACATAGATTTACTGTAGTCTTCCTTGCATTGCTACATAGTTTTACTGTAGTCTTCCCTTGCATTACTACATAGTTTTACTTTAGTCTTCCGTGCATGCATGCTACATAGTTTTACTGTAGTCTTTCCCTTACATTGCTACATAGTTTTACTGTAGTCTTCCCTTATATTGCTACATAGTTTTACTGTAGTCTACCCTTGTATTGCTACATAGTTTTATGTAGTCTTCCTTGCATTGCTATATGAGTCTTACTGCTAAGTCTGTCCCTTACATTGCTAGTGAAACACATACAAACAAAGTACTATAGTTTTACAAAATACAGAAACAGTGACGATAAACAGCAACGTTTCGACCAACAAGGCATTTATCAAGCAAACGAACAAACAGGAGTGACAAATTAAAATGAAACACAAATGGACGACCAAATACCAACGTATCTAAGGAAAATCTGGAATAAAACGAATAACGAAATAAATGTAACACAAAAACACACATAAAAACTAGAAATAGAACGGAAAAGAAACAATGAAACATCTAGTAAATATATGACTTGAATACATGCAACATATACCCATATAGATTACAAAGCATGGGAAGAGAAAGTACTAAGAGCATAAGAATGTAATACATGCAACATATACCCATATAGATTACAAAGCATGGGAAGAGAAAGTACTAAGAAGCATAAAAATGTAATACGTTGAGCCGCGTGGTCGCAAGGTACCATACAAAGAAATCAACCGATTCTCCAGAGCAAATCGACTACGATCATCAGAGGAACATGATCGGATGGCTGTGACCTGGACATCGCAAGCTCCTGAATGGCCAGTATCATTGAAATGGGTAGCTACAGGGGTCACAGAGCATTGGCGTATATCGCGCAAGTGTTGGGCGAATCGGTCACTGAGTCTCCTGCCGGTTTCCCAATATAGGCCTTGTTGCACCGCTTGCAGATAATGGCATAGATAATATTACGAGACTCGCACGTGAAACTGTCTTCAACAACGAACGTGGCTTTCGGGAAAAGACACCATGCTGGTCTGTATTACATAAACACAAGTGTTGCAGCGCCGACGGCCACACTGGATGGTGCCAAAATGACTGGATATGAGGCTTGAGGCGACTGTGAACCAACATATCCTTAAGGCTTCTGTCCCGTCTGTACGCCACCAAAGGATAGTGTTGGAAGATTGAACGTGTCTCAGGATCAGACTGAAGAATGGAGAGATGACGGAATAAGACTTTCTTCACAAGGGAACTATGAGGGTGGAAAGTTAAGACAAGTTTCACCCTGTCAGAATTGGAAGTTCTATGCTGGTTAGAGAGAGCCTCCTGGCGAGAAATTTTCTGAACGCGCCGCATAGCAGAAGCAAGCACCTTATCCGGGTATAAGCGCTTACGAAAGAAATCCAGCATCTCGTGAGCTTTATCGAGAAAATCGTCGTCCTTGCTACAGAGGCGACGAAGGCGCAAGAGTTGAGAGAATGGTAAAGAATCACGACAAGCCTGGGAATGGGAAGAGGTATAAAGAAGAAAACTATGTGCATCAGTAGGCTTGTAGTATACTGATGTAGTGATGGTGGATAGGCTGATAGTGATAGTGATGTCAAGAAAGTTGACACAAGAGGTAGAGATGTGAGATGTAAACCGAATAGCCGGATTGAAGACATTAATGAAGTTAATGAAGCGTGACAAATCGGCTTCAGGCATATCGGTAATGCCAATACAATCATCAATGTATCTATGATACACAGACGGAAAGGGGCCATCATAGGAATTCCATACTAGGTGCTCAAGATGACCCATGAATAGACAAGCATAACTGGGTCCCATTTTAGTACCCATGGCGACCCCACTGATACATTGCTACATAGTTTTACTGTAGTCTTCCCTTGCATTGCTACATAGATTTACTGTAGTCTTCCTTCTATTGCTACATAGTTTTACTGTAGTCTTCCTTGCATTGCTACATAGTTTTACTGTAGTCTTCCTTATATTGACATTGCTACATAGTTTTACTGTAGTCTTCCTTACATTGCTACATAGTTTTACTGTAGTCTTCCTTTGTATTGCTACATAGTTTTACTGTAGTCTTCCCTTATATTGACATTGCTACATAGTTGTACTGTAGTCTTCCCTTGCATTGCTACATAGTTTTACTGTAGTCTTCCTTACATTGCTACATAGTTTTACTGTAGTCTTCCCTTATATTGACATTGCTACATAGTTTTACAGTAGTCTTCCCTTGCATTGCTACATAGTTTTACTGTAGTCTTCCTCTGCATAGCTACATAGTTTTACTGTACTCTTTCCTTGCATTGCTACATAGTTTTACTGTAGTCTTCCTTTACATAGCTACATAGTTTTACTGTAGTCTACCCTTGTATTGCTACATAGTTTTACTGTAGTCTTCCCTTGTATTTCTACATAGTTTTACTGTAGTCTTCCCTTGCATTGCTACATAGTTTTACTGTAGTCTTCCTTGCATTGCTACATAGATTTACTGTAGTCTTCCTTCTATTGCTACATGTTTTACTGTAGTCTTCCCTTACATTTCTACATAGTTTTACTGTAGTCTTCCCTTGCATTGCTACATAGTTTTACTGTAGTCTTCCCTTATATTGACATTGCTACATAGTTTTTCTGTAGTCTTCCCTTACATTGCTACATAGTTTTACTGTAGTCTTCCTTACATTGCTACATAGTTTTACGTAGTCTTCCCTTATATTGACATTGCTACATAGTTGTACTGTAGTCTTCCCTTGCATTGCTACATAGTTTTACTGTAGTCTTCCACTTACATTGATCACATGTTTTACTGTAGTCTTCCTTGCAGCTACATAGTTTAATGTAGTCTTCCCTGATATTGACATTGCATCAGTAGGTTTTATACTGTAGTCTTCCTATATTGACATTGCTACATAGTGACTGTAGTCTTCCTTGCATTGTAGCATAGTTTTACTGTAGTCTTCCTTACATTGCATACATAAGTTTTACTGAGTCTTCCTTGGATGCTACATAGTTTTACTGTAGTCTTCCCATTTGACATTGCTACATAGTTTACTGTAGTCTTCCTTAATTGACATTGCTACATAGTTGTACTGTAGTCTTCCTTGCATTGCTACATAGTTTTACTGTAGTCTTCCCTTACATTTCTACATAGTTTTACTGTAGTCTTCCCTTGCATTGCTACATAGTTTTACTGTAGTCTTCCCTTATATTGACATTGCTACATAGTTTTACTGTAGTCTTCCCTTGCATTGCTATATAGTTTTACTGTAGTCTTCCCTTGCATATCTACATAGTTTTACTGTAGTCTTTCCTTGCATTGCTACATAGTTTTACTGTAGTCTTCTTTTACATTGCTACATAGTTTTACTGTAGTCTTCCTTGATATGCTACATAGTTTTACTGTAGTCTTCCTTGTATAGCTAATAGTTTTACTGTAGTCTTCCCTTGCATTGCTACATAGTTTTACTGTAGTTTTCCCCTTACATTGCTACATAGTTTTACTGTAGTCTTCCTTGCATTGCTACATAGTTTTACTGTAGTCTTCCCTTGCATTGCTACATAGTTTTACTGTAGTCTTCCTTATATTGACATTGCTACATAGTTTTACTGTAGTCTTCCCTTACATTGCTACAAGTTTTACTGTAGTCATCCTTGCATTGCTACATAGTTTTACTGTAGTCTTCCCTTATATTGACATTGCTACATAGTTTTACTGTAGTCTTCCCTTACATTGCTACATAGTTTTACTGTAGTCTTCCTTACATTGCTACATAGTTTTACTGTAGTCTTCCTTATATTGACATTGCTACATAGTTTTACTGTAGTCTTCCCTTATATTGACATTGCTACATAGTTGTACTGTAGTCTTCCCTTGCATTGCTACATAGTTTTACTGTAGTCTTCCTTGCATTGCTACATAGTTTTACTGTAGTCTTCCTTATATTGACATTGCTACATAGTTTTACTGTAGTCTTCCTTACATTGACATACATAGTTTTACTGTAGTCTTCCTTATATGACATTGCACATAGTTTTACTGTAGTCTTCCCTTATGCATTGCTACATAGTTTTACTGTAGTCTTCCTTGCATTGCTACATAGTTTTACTGTAGTCTTCCTCATTCACATTGCTACATAGTTTTACTGTAGTCTTCTACTATTGCATTGCTACATTGAGTTTTACTGTAGTCTTCCTATATTGACATTGCTACATAGTTTTATTGTAGTCTTCCTTAAAACATTGCTACATGTTTACTGTAGTCTTCCTTGCATTGCTACATAGTTTTACTGTAGTCTTCCCTTATATCGACATTGCAACATAGTTTTACTGTAGTCTTCCCTTACATTGCTACATCATTTTACTGTAGTCTTCCCTTGCATTGCTACATAGTTTTACTGTAGTCTTCCCTTGCATTGCTACATAGATTTACTGTAGTCTTCCTTGCATTGCTACATAGTTTTACTGTAGTCTTCCCTTGCATTGCTACATAGTTTTACTGTAGTCTTCCCTTGCATTGCTACATAGTTTTACTGTAGTCTTCCCTTATATCGACAATACTATTGAAATCTTAAGCTAAAATTGTAGACGGTTGCAGGCAGAGTTTACAATCAATCAAGTGCCATGCGTGCCGGCGTCGGCGATCATGTCTCTCCCCAACTCTCTCTCCTGCGTGTAGGTAATCAGTTCTGGCGTCGATCTTGTGTCGAATCATGATGGCAATACAACTTCTTCTCCCTGTTTTCCACGATCCCTCCTTCCCTGAATTGTACCTGTTGTCACCAAATGTTCTATACCTTCTCTTCCCATTAAATGCCTGGACAACCTTGATTGAAAATTCTTATTCTATTGATAAGGTTTCTTTGTGTGCAGGCCTGATTTAAAACCCCCTCATTGTGTTTTCTTCGATGTATATGGAATTTTCAGCATTCTTCTGTATAACCACATCTCTGTGGCTACCAATGATGGATTGCAGAGTTGACACAAAGTCGTAAATGAAAGAAAGCACAGTTGGTTCCATACATCATATGTTGGTCTCTGTGGTGTAGAGGCTAGGTTCCACGCCTTTGTTCAAAAGGTACTTGGTTCGCTCCCTCGTAGAGCGTTCGGAATATTTGTCTAAAGGTCCCTGATCTCAGTGTAGGTCATATTCACAATGATATAATGTACAATTATGACTAACTATTACGATTGTTGTTGTTGTTGTTGTCGGCGCCTGTAGCTGAAGCGGTAGTCAGCTCAATCACAACCCAAGCGTACAGGGTTCAAACTCCGCGACGGGGAAGTTTGGTAGCAAATTAGTTCCCTTGGATTTTTACAAACGATAAAAATATACCTCACCGTTCAGAAAGTAATGGCAAGCAGCTGAACGTATAAGTGGTGCCTAAAAAAACGACGACTTGTTTAATGTTGTTGATGGCTACGCCCTGTGAAGGATATTCATAATTTGACCGATACTATCGAGAGAAAATTAGAGCTGTTTTATTTCTGTAGTGTATACACATCTGCCGTTATTGCTTTTTATTTCTGTAGTGCATACACATCTGTCGTTATTGCTTTTTATTTCTGTAGTGTATACACATCTGCCGTTATTGCTTTTTATTTCTGTAGTACATACACATCTGCCGTTATTGCTTTTTATTTCTGTAGTGTATACACATCTGTCGTTATTGCTTTTTATTTCTGTAGTACATACACATCTGTCGTTATTGCTTTTTATTTCTGTAGTGCATACACATCTGCCGTTATTGCTTTTTATTTCTGTAGTACATACACATCTGTCGTTATTGCTTTTTATTTCTGTAGTACATACACATCTGCCGTTATTGCTTTTTATTTCTGTAGTGCATACACATCTGCCGTTATTGCTTTTTATTTCTGTAGTGCATACACATCTGTCGTTATTGCTTTTTATTTCTGTAGTGCATACACATCTGCCGTTATTGCTTTTTATTTCTGTAGTGCATACACATCTGCCGTTATTGCTTTTTATTTCTGTAGTGTATACACATCTGCCGTTATTGCTTTTTATTTCTGTAGTGTATACACATCTGTCGTTATTGCTTTTTATTTCTGTAGTGTATACACATCTGTCGTTATTGCTTTTTATTTCTGTAGTGTATACACATCTGTCGTTATTGCTTTTTTTGTAGTACATACATCTGCGTATTGCTTTTTATTTCTGTAGTGATACTTTCTGTAATTATTCTTTTATTTCTGTCGTAGCTACACATCTGTCGTTATTGCTTTTTTTTCCTAGTGCATACACCATCATGCCGTTATTGCTTTTATTTCTGTAGTGCATACACATCTGTCGTTATTGCTTTTTATTTCTGTAGTGTATACACATCTGTCGTTATTGCTTTTTATTTCTGTAGTGCATACACATCTGCCGTTATTGCTTTTTATTTCTGTAGTACATACACATCTGTCGTTATTGCTTTTTATTTCTGTAGTGCATACACATCTGCCGTTATTGCTTTTTATTTCTGTAGTGTATACACATCTGCGTTATTGCTTTTATTTCTGTAGTGTATACACATCTGTCGTTATTGCTTTTTATTTCTGTAGTGCATACACATCTGTCGTTATTGCTTTTTATTTCTGTAGTGTATACACATCTGCCGTTATTGCTTTTTATTTCTGTAGTGTATACACATCTGTCGTTATTGCTTTTTATTTCTGTAGTGTATACACATCTGTCGTTATTGCTTTTTGAAAGTATTAGGCTATTTTCTTTGATTTTGAGTGATTTCTGAATACATTTATTTCACCTCTTCTCTGCCCGGAGCACTCTTCTGTAACACTTATATTCAAAACACATTTATGTTTTTCCACTGTCTTGTTAAATGTCCATGCTTGACTGCCATACGTAATAGTTATTTTGTCTTCTTTTCTTTCACCATCTTCTTAATAGTAGTGTGGGGGATGGGGAGGAAGGGGATGTAGTGATCTTGTGTGTGCTTGTTCTAAGGCACTTTGTCAGCTGGTATTCATTTTCTTAAGGATGTTCTTAATGCAATCGATCCATCTTGTGCGTGGTCTTCCTCTTGTTCTGTACTCGTTATGCTTTTCACTGTGGCTCTCTATGGTAGTTGATACCAAGGAAATTCTTGTCTGGTGTCCAAATCATTTCATCTTTTGTTCATTTATGAATTTGCATGACTTGTTTCCCATCCAGCTTTTATCTGATTTCTTCATTTCTAATTGTATCTCTTATTGTCACACCTGCAACTCTTCTAACGCACCTTATCTCTGTCGTTATTGTCACACCTGCAGCTCTTCTAACGCACCATATCTCTGTCGTTATTGTCACACCTGCAGCTCTTCTAACGCACCATATCTCTATCGTTATTGTCACACCTGCAGCTCTTTTAACCCACCTCATCTCTGTCGTTATTGTCACACCTGCAGCTCTTTTAACCCACCTCATCTCTGTCGTTATTGTCACACCTGCAGCTCTTCTAACGCACCATATCTCTATCGTTATTGTCACACCTGCAGCTCTTTTAACCCACCTCATCTCTGTCGTTATTGTCACACCTGCAGCTCTTTTAACCCACCTCATCTCTGTCGTTATAATTTTCTGCTCATTAGCTGCTGTTATTAGCTGCTGTTATTAGCTGCTGTTATTAGCTGCTGTTATTAGCTGCTGTTATTAGCTGCTGTTATTAGATGCTGTTATTAGCTGCTGTTATTAGCTGCTGTTATTAGCTGCTGTTATTAGCTGCTGTTATTAGCTGCTGTTATTAGCTGCTGTTATTGGTCATATTTGACACTGGTCACATAATCACATGCTTATTATTTTATTTAATAGTGTATTCAATTATAGATTGATTGATTGATTAATAGAACCATCATAATTGCACTTTGATGAGTAACAGGTGTGCTCCCATCTCTTCTTACACGGAAAATCGCAGTTGCAGTACAGGAGCTCCGTAGCACCGCCGAGGGTCCCCGATGTAATTTTGAAGATGGTGAAAATATTATGTAGGAGATTTCTTTTTAAAATCGTTCTGATGAATTTTGTCCGGGCAGTGGCTTTGCAGCCTGTTCTTCTCGACTTTGAACTGTCAGAGATTCGTTGCAGCCTGTTCTTCTCGACTTTGAACTGTCAGAGATTCGTTGCAGCCTGTTCTTCTCGACTTTGAACTGTCAGAGATTCGTTGCAGCCTGTTCTTCTCGACTTTGAACTGTCAGAGATTCGTTGCAGCCTGTTCTTCTCGACTTTGAACTGTCAGAGATTCGTTGCAGCCTGTTCTTCTCGACTTTGAACTGTCAGAGATTTGTTGCAGCCTGTTCTTCTCGACTTTGAACTGTCAGAGATTCGTTGCAGCCTGTTCTTCTCGACTTTGAACTGTCAGAGATTTGTTGCAGCCTGTTCTTCTCGACTTTGAACTGTCAGAGATTCGTTGCAGCCTGTTCTTCTCGACTTTGAACTGTCAGAGATCTTGCAGCCTGTTCTTCTCGACTTTGAACTGTCAGAGATTCGTTGCAGCCTGTTCTTCTCGACTTTGAACTGTCAGAGATTCGTTGCAGCCTGTTCTTCTCGACTTTGAACTGTCAGAGATTCGTTGCAGCCTGTTCTTCTCGACTTTGAACTGTCAGAGATTCGTTGCAGCCTGTTCTTCTCGACTTTGAACTGTCAGAGATTCGTTGCAGCCTGTTCTTCTCGACTTTGAACTGTCAGAGATTCGTTGCAGCCTGTTCTTCTCGACTTTGAACTGTCAGAGATTCGTTGCAGCCTGTTCTTCTCGACTTTGAACTGTCAGAGATTCGTTGCAGCCTGTTCTTCTCGACTTTGAACTGTCAGAGATTCGTTGCAGTCTGTTCTTCTCGACTTTGAACTGTCAGAGATTCGTTGCAGCCTGTTCTTCTCGACTTTGAACTGTCAGAGATTCGTTGCAGCCTGTTCTTCTCGACTTTGAACTGTCAGAGATTCGTTGCAGCCTGTTCTTCTCGACTTTGAACTGTCAGAGATTTGTTGCAGCCTGTTCTTCTCGACTTTGAACTGTCAGAGATTCGTTGCAGCCTGTTCTTCTCGACTTTGAACTGTCAGAGATTCGTTGCAGCCTGTTCTTCTCGACTTTGAACTGTCAGAGATTCGTTGCAGCCTGTTCTTCTCGACTTTGAACTGTCAGAGATTCGTTGCAGCCTGTTCTTCTCGACTTTGAACTGTCAGAGATTCGTTGCAGCCTGTTCTTCTCGACTTTGAACTGTCAGAGATTCGTTGCAGCCTGTTCTTCTCGACTTTGAACTGTCAGAGATTCGTTGCAGCCTGTTCTTCTCGACTTTGAACTGTCAGAGATTCGTTGCAGCCTGTTCTTCTCGACTTTGAACTGTCAGAGATTCGTTGCAGCCTGTTCTTCTCGACTTTGAACTGTCAGAGATTCGTTGCAGCCTGTTCTTCTCGACTTTGAACTGTCAGAGATTCGTTGCAGCCTGTTCTTCTCGACTTTGAACTGTCAGAGATTCGTTGCAGCCTGTTCTTCTCGACTTTGAACTGTCAGAGATTCGTTTACGGGTTCAACTTGAATACAGGACCTACGTTTTATCGTCCGTCTTCCATAGGACTAGGAACTCGATCTCACCTACAATTCTTCTTTCTTCTTCTTCTTTGAACGCTCCATATCGAAAACTTGTTAAGGACTCTGTGTGATCTGTATATGATCTGAACGATTGTACGTTGCTCCAGTTATGCGCCTACAAGTAGGTCATTACATCCGATTTCTGCGACCCTTGTATTTACTAGGGCAGCTTTCCATGGCCACTGCCTCAGTTGCCTCTTACGACATGTCTTGTAGGTCGCAGCGGTACTATTATTGGCTTCCCTTGCGGGTCCTGGCACAGCACGGGAGTAACCTACACTGAGATCAGGTATCTCTGGCACAACACGGGCGTAACCTACACTGAGATCAGGTATCTCTGGCACAACACGGGAGTAACCTACACTAAGATCAGGGATCTCTGGCACAACACGGGAGTAACCTACACTGAGATCAGGGATCTCTGGCACAACACGGGAGTAACCTACACTGAGATCAGGTATCTCTGGCACAACACGGGCGTAACCTACACTGAGATCAGGGATCTCTGGCACAACACGGTAGTAACCTACACTGAGATCAGGTATCTCTGGCACAACACGGGAGTAACCTACACTGAGATCAGGTATCTCTGGCACAACACGGGCGTAACCTACACTGAGATCAGGGATCTCTGGCACAACACGGGAGTAACCTACACTGAGATCAGGGATCTCTGGCACAACACGGTAGTAACCTACACTGAGATCAAGGATCTCTGGCACAACACGGAGAACCTACACTGAGATCAGGTATCTCTGGCACAACACGGGCGTAAAATACACTGAGATCAGGATCTCTCACTAACACGGGCGTAACCTACACTGAGATCAGGATCTCTGGCACAACACGGGCGTAACCTACACTGAGATCAGGATCTCTGGCTGCAACACGGGCGTAACCTACACTGAGATCAGGGATCTCTGGCACAACACGGGCGTAACCTACACTGAGATCAGGGATCTCTGGCACAACACGGGCGTAACCTACACTGAGATCAGGGATCTCTGGCACAACACGGGCGTAACCTACACTGAGATCAGGGATCTCTGGCACAACACGGGCGTAACCTACACTGAGATCAGGTATCTCTGGCACAAAACGGCGTAACTCTACACTGAGATCAGGGGTCTCTGGCACAACACGGAGTAACCTACACTGAGATCAGGATCTGGCACAACACGGGAGTAACCTACACTGAGATCAGGGATCTCTGGCACAACACGGGCGTAACCTACACTGAGATCAGGTATCTCTGGCACAAATATCCCAAATTGTTCCCCTAGGGAGCAGAAACCCATTACATTTGGAACGACAGACGAGCAGCAAACTTCTATGTACAGAGTTACTCCATTAAATAATACAAATAGACAAGTGAGTACCAAACTTCTATGTACAGAGTTGCTGCATTAAATAATACAAATAGACAAGTGAGTACCAAACTTCAATGTACAGAGTTACTGCATTAAATAATACAAATAGACAAGTGAGTACAAAACTTCTATGTACAGAGTTGCTGCATTAAATAATACAAATAGACAAGTGAGTACCAAACTTCTATGTACAGAGTTACTGCATTAAATAATACAAATAGACAAGTGAGTACCAAACTTCTATGTACAGAGTTACTGCATTAAATAATACAAATAGACAAGTGAGTACCAAACTTCTATGTACAGTGTTACTGCATTAAATAATACAAATAGACAAGTGAGTACCAACCTTCTATGTACAGAGTTACTGCATTAAATAATACAAATAGACAAGTGAGTACCAAACTTCTATGTACAGAGATACTGCATTAAATAATACAAATAGACAAGTGAGTACCAAACTTCTATGTACAGAGTTACTGCATTAAATAATACAAATAGACAAGTGAGTACCAAACTTCTATGTACAGAGTTACTGCATTAAATAATACAAATAGACAAGTGAGTACCAAACTTCTATGTACAGAGTTACTGCATTAAATAATACAAATAGACAAGTGAGTACCAAACTTCTATGTACAGAGTTACTGCATTAAATAATACAAATAGACAAGTGAGTACCAAACTTCTATGTACAGAGTTACTGCATTAAATAATACAAATAGACAAGTGAGTACCAAACTTCTATGTACAGAGTTACTGCATTAAATAATACAAATAGACAAGTGAGTACCAAACTTCTATGTACAGAGTTACTGCATTAAATAATACAAATAGACAAGTGAGTACCAAACTTCTATGTACAGAGTTACTGCATTAAATAATACAAATAGACAAGTGAGTACCAAACTTCTATGTACAGAGTTACTGCATTAAATAATACAAATAGACAAGTGAGTACCAAACTTCTATGTACAGAGTTACTGCATTAAATAATACAAATAGACAAGTGAGTACAAAACTTCTATGTACAGAGTTACTGCATTAAATAATACAAATAGACAAGTGAGTACCAAACTTCTATGTACAGAGTTACTGCATTAAATAATACAAATAGACAAGTGAGTATCAAACTTCTATGTACAGAGTTACTGCATTAAATAATACAAATAGACAAGTGAGTACCAAACTTCTATGTACAGAGTTACTGCATTAAATAATACAAATAGACAAGTGAGTACCAAACTTCTATGTACAGAGTTACTGCATTAAATAATACAAATAGACAAGTGAGTACCAAACTTCTATGTACAGAGTTACTGCATTAAATAATACAAATAGACAAGTGAGTACCAAACTTCTATGTACAGAGTTACTGCATTAAATAATACAAATAGACAAGTGAGTACCAAACTTCTATGTACAGAGTTACTGCATTAAATAATACAAATAGACAAGTGAGTACCAAACTTCTATGTACAGAGTTACTGCATTAAATAATACAAATAGACAAGTGAGTACCAACCTTCTATGTACAGAGTTACTGCATTAAATAATACAAATAGACAAGTGAGTACCAAACTTCTATGTACAGAGTTACTGCATTAAATAATACAAATAGACAAGTGAGTACCAAACTTTTATGTACAGAGTTACTGCATTAAATAATACAAATAGACAAGTGAGTACCAAACTTATATGTACAGAGTTACTGCATTAAATAATACAAATAGACAAGTGAGTACCAAACTTCTATGTACAGAGTTACTGCATTAAATAATACAAATAGACAAGTGAGTACCAAACTACTATGTACAGAGTTACTGCATTAAATAATACAAATAGACAAGTGAGTACCGAACTTCTATGTACAGAGTTACTGCATTAAATAATACAAATAGACAAGTGAGTACCGAACTTCTATGTACAGAGATACTGCATTAAATAATACAAATAGACAATTGAGTACCAAACTTCTATGTACAGAGTTACTGCATTAAATAATACAAATAGACAAGTGAGTACCAACCTTCTATGTACAGAGTTACTGCATTAAATAATACAAATAGACAAGTGAGTACCAAACTTCTATGTACAGAGTTACTGCATTAAATAATACAAATAGACAAGTGAGTACCAAACTTCTATGTACAGAGTTACTACATTAAATAATACAAATAGACAAGTGAGTACCAAACTTCTATGTACAGAGTTACTGCATTAAATAATACAAATAGACAAGTGAGTACCAAACTTCTATGTACAGAGTTACTGCATTAAATAATACAAATAGACAAGTGAGTACCAAACTTCTATGTACAGAGTTACTGCATTAAATAATACAAATAGACAAGTGAGTACCAAACTTATATGTACAGAGTTACTGCATTAAATAATACAAATAGACAAGTGAGTACCAAACTTCTATGTACAGAGTTACTGCATTAAATAATACAAATAGACAAGTGAGTACCAAACTTCTATGTACAGAGTTACTGCATTAAATAATACAAATAGACAAGTGAGTACCAAACTTCTATGTACAGAGTTACTGCATTAAATAATACAAATAGACAAGTGAGTACCAAACTTCTATGTACAGAGTTACTGCATTAAATAATACAAATAGACAAGTGAGTACCAAACTTCTATGTACAGAGTTACTGCATTAAATAATACAAATAGACAAGTGAGTACCAAACTTCAATGTACAGAGTTACTGCATTAAATAATACAAATAGACAAGTGAGTACCGAACTTCTATGTACAGAGTTACTGCATTAAATAATACAAATAGACAAGTGAGTACCGAACTTCTATGTACAGAGATACTGCATTAAATAATACAAATAGACAATTGAGTACCAAACTTCTATGTACAGAGTTACTGCATTAAATAATACAAATAGACAAGTGAGTACCAAACTTCTATGTCAGAGTTACTGCATTAAATAATACAAATAGACAAGTTAGTACCAAACTTCTATGTACAGAGTTACTGCATTAAATAATACAAATAGACAAGTGAGTACCAAACTTCTATGTACAGAGTTACTGCATTAAATAATACAAATAGACAAGTGAGTACCAAACTTCTATGTACAGAGTTACTGCATTAAATAATACAAATAGACAAGTGAGTACCAAACTTCTATGTACAGAGTTACTGCATTAAATAATACAAATAGACAAGTGAGTACCAAACTTCTATGTACAGAGTTACTGCATTAAATAATACAAATAGACAAGTGAGTACCAAACTTCTATGTACAGAGTTACTGCATTAAATAATACAAATAGACAAGTGAGTACCAAACTTCTATGTACAGAGTTACTGCATTAAATAATACAAATAGACAAGTGAGTACCAAACTTCTATGTACAGAGTTACTGCATTAAATAATACAAATAGACAAGTGAGTACCAAACTTCTATGTACAGAGTTACTGCATTAAATAATACAAATAGACAAGTGAGTACCAAACTTCTATGTACAGAGTTACTGCATTAAATAATACAAATAGACAAGTGAGTACCAAACTTCTATGTACAGATTTACTGCATTAAATAATACAAATAGACAAGTGAGTACCAAACTTCTATGTACAGAGTTACTGCATTAAATAATACAAATAGACAAGTGAGTACCAAACTTCTATGTACAGAGTTACTGCATTAAATAATACAAATAGACAAGTGAGTACCAAACTTCTATGTACAGAGTTACTGCATTAAATAATACAAATAGACAAGTGAGTACCAAACTTCTATGTACAGAGTTACTGCATTAAATAATACAAATAGACAAGTGAGTACCAAACTACTATGTACAGAGTTACTGCATTAAATAATACAAATAGACAAGTGAGTACCAAACTCTATGTAGAGTTACTGCATTAAATAATACAAATAGACAAGTGAGTACCAAACTTCTATGTACAGAGTTACTGCATTAAATAATACAAATAGACAAGTGAGTACCAAACTTCTATGTACAGAGTTACTGCATTAAATAATACAAATAGACAAGTGAGTACCAAACTTCTATGTACAGAGTTACTGCATTAAATAATACAAATAGACAAGTGAGTACCAAACTTCTATGTACAGAGTTACTGCATTAAATAATACAAATAGACAAGTGAGTACCAAACTTCTATGTACAGAGTTACTGCATTAAATAATACAAATAGACAAGTGAGTACCAAACTTCTATGTACAGAGTTACTGCATTAAATAATACAAATAGACAAGTGAGTACCAAACTTCTATGTACAGAGTTACTGCATTAAATAATACAAATAGACAAGTGAGTACCAAACTTCATGTGACAGAGATACTGCATTAAATAATACAAATGACAAGTGAGTACCAAACTTCTATGTACAGAGTTACTGCATTAAATAATACACAAATAGACAAGTGAGTACCAAACTTCTATGTACAGAGTTACTGCATTAAATAATACACAAATAGACAAGTGAGTACCAAACTTCTATGTACAGAGTTACTGCATTAAATAATACAAATAGACAAGTGAGTACCAAACTTCTATGTACAGAGTTACTGCATTAAATAATACAAATGAACAAGTGAGTACCAAACTTCTATGTACAGAGTTACTGCATTAAATAATACAAATAGACAAGTGAGTACCAAACTTCTATGTACAGAGTTACTGCATTAAATAATACAAATAGACAAGTGAGTACCAAACTTCTATGTACAGAGATACTGCATTAAATAATACAAATAGACAAGTGAGTACCAAACTTCTATGTACAGAGATACTGCATTAAATAATACAAATAGACAAGTGAGTACCAAACTTCTATGTACAGAGTTACTGCATTAAATAATACAAATAGACAAGTGAGTACCAAACTTCTATGTACAGAGTTACTGCATTAAATAATACAAATAGACAAGTGAGTACCAAACTTCTATGTACAGAGTTACTGCATTAAATAATACAAATAGACAAGTGAGTACCAAACTTCTATGTACAGAGTTACTGCATTAAATAATACAAATAGACAAGTGAGTACCAAACTTCTATGTACAGAGTTACTGCATTAAATAATACAAATAGACAAGTGAGTACCAAACTTCTATGTACAGAGTTACTGCATTAAATAATACATATAGACAAGTGAGTACCAAACTTCTATGTAATGAGTTACTGCATTAAATAATACAAATAGACAAGTGAGTACCAAACTTCTATGTACAGAGATACTGCATTAAATAATACAAATAGACAAGTGAGTACCAAACTTCTATGTACAGAGTTACTGCATTAAATAATACACAAATAGACAAGTGAGTACCAAACTTCTATGTACAGAGTTACTGCATTAAATAATACACAAATAGACAAGGAGTACCAAACTCTATGTACAGAGTTACTGCATTAAATAATACAAATAGACAAGTGAGTACCAAACTTCTATGTACAGAGTTACTGCATTAAATAATACAAATAGACAAGTGAGTACCAAACTTCTATGTACAGAGTTACTGCATTAAATAATACAAATAGACAAGTGAGTACCAAACTTCTATGTACAGAGTTACTGCATTAAATAATACAAATAGACAAGTGAGTACCAAACTTCTATGTACAGAGATACTGCATTAAATAATACAAATAGACAAGTGAGTACCAAACTTTTATGTTTCAGAGATACTGCATTAAATAATACAAATAGACAAGTGAGTACCAAACTTCTATGTACAGAGTTACTGCATTAAATAATACAAATAGACAAGTGAGTACCAAACTTCTATGTACAGAGTTACTGCATTAAATAATACAAATAGACAAGTGAGTACCAAACTTCTATGTACAGAGTTACTGCATTAAATAATACAAATAGACAAGTGAGTACCAAACTTCTATGTACAGAGTTACTGCATTAAATAATACAAATAGACAAGTGAGTACCAAACTTCTATGTACAGAGATACTGCATTAAATAATACAAATAGACAAGTGAGTACCAAACTTCTATGTACAGAGTTACTGCATTAAATAATACAAATAGACAAGTGAGTACCAAACTTCTATGTACAGAGTTACTGCATTAAATAATACAAATAGACAAGTGAGTACCAAACTTCTATGTACAGAGTTACTGCATTAAATAATACAAATCAAATAAGACTTTTATTTATACATTTTTTGTTCTGTGATAGAAGTATCATATTTGGTTTTTATTTCTAAACACACAAACATCAAGTATTGTTCTCATTAAGAAGAACAAGTTTCAACTGAACAGAGAGGATACAGGTCGATGCAACAAAGATACTGTTTCACTCAAACATACCATAGACAAACTACCCTGTCATATATCTGTTGATCTTGGACGGGAGAGAAAAAACAGATTTTAATCACTTCGCTTCAAGACTAGTCACAAACGAATATTTCGTTTCCTGTATTTGCCGGCGTTCGATAATAGAATTTTCTTCGTTTCGGCGTCTTGAAGATTGACTTCAGCTTTTGCAACATTCGGTAAGTAGGGAAGATAACATCAGGACAACTTCTGGTCAAAGCGTGAGAAGATGCTACACCAAGTAAAGCTTTCAAATATAACCCATTTTTTAACTCCAATTTTATGCATTCTTTTTACGTTTGCAAATCCTTCTGTACTTGTGCAAGAATTTGACAATTGCAATGATGAATCTACGACAGGTTTATGTTTGCAAAATGCACTTTTTTTGCATTTGATCCCAGTCTTAATAGAAGATTTTTACCGTAATTTTTGGTAGGGATGGGGAGTCCAGAATCAAACAGATTTGTTAGAAATCAATTATGTTATTAAATTATCTTATCTATAACTGAAATTATATTTCAACCTGCCTGAATTTTAATCTGTAATATAATTGTCAAATCAATGTGTAGAAAACATGCCTGGGTTTTTTCTGAAATTGGAAAAATGTTCGCAAATGATAATTGATGGCAATGTGAACTTAGAGAGTTGAACAAATATGTACCTAGTTGAACTAAATGATACCTAGTTGAACAATGATGTACCTAGTTGAACTAAATGATGTACCTAGTTGAACTAAATGATGTACCTAGTTGAACTAAATGATGTACCTAGTTGAACTAAATGATGTACCTAGTTGAAGTAAATGATGTACCTAGTTGAACTAAATGATGTACCTAGTTGAACTAAATGATGTACCTAGTTGAAGTAAATGATGTACCTAGTTGAACTAAATGATGTACCTAGTTGAAGTAAATGATGTACCTAGTTGAAGTAAATGATGTACCTAGTTGAAGTAAATGATGAAACCAGTTGAATAAATGATGTACCTAGTTGAAGTAAATGATGTACTAGTTGAACTAAATGATGTACCTAGTTGAACTAAATGATGTACCTAGTTGAACTAAATGATGTACCTAGTTGAACTAAATGATGTACCTAGTTGAAGTAAATGATGTACCTAGTTGAAGTAATGTGTAAGTTGGTAGAATAGTTGAAGTAAATGATTGGTAAGTAGGTCGAGTTAAACTACGTACATGTACAGAGCAATCAATATTCAAATGTGGAAACAAGACAGTTCTAGAGAAACTAGACAGAAATCAAGACAAAATAGATATGGAGACAAGACTTTTCCTGAAAACAAGACATAAATAGAGCAAAAAATAGATATGGTTGCTCCCCCGAGGTTCGCATGGCATACAGAACAGACATATACAAATGTCGACTAAATTGTTTCTCTAAAATCAACTTGGAGTCTCTGAAAAGAGTTCATTCTTATTTGCCATATTTCTTGTCATACACGCTTTGATATAACCAATAAAAGGTTAGCCTTAGGTTGAAAGAACGTGCCTCGGCTGAAAGAGGATTGAATCCCATACAAAACAAAGAAAAGAGACAAAATTGTAAGTACATTACCCAGCAGGAGAGATATCCAGCAGGAGAGATATACAGCAGGAGAGATATACAGCAGGAGAGATATCCAGCAGGAGAGATATACAGCAGGAGAGATATACAGCAGGAGAGATATCCAGCAGGAGAGATATCCAGTAGGAGAGATATCCAGCAGGAGAGATATCCAGCAGGAGAGATATCCAGCAGGAGAGATATCCAGCAGGAGAGATATCCAGCAGGAGAGATATCCAGTAGGAGAGATATCCAGCAGGAGAGATATACGAGCATATTATCCAACAGGAGAGATATACGAGTATATTATCCAGCAGGAGAGATATATTTGTACAAATCTGACTAATACTAAACTACTAATACTAAACTACTATACTAAACTACTAATACTAAACTACTAATACTAAACTACTAATACTAAAACTACTAATACTAAACTACTAATACTAAAACTACTAATACTAATACCTAACTTTCTTTCCTTTCTTTACGTTCCCGTAATACCTAACTAATATTTGACAAACAGAAAACACTACTTTAAAGTATCACATCTGGAGTTATACTGTAGCATGGTATCAGATCTGGAGTTATACTGTAGCATGATATCACATCTGGAGTTATACTGTAGAATGATATCACATCTGGAGTTATAGTGTAGCATGGTATCACATCTGTAGTTATACTGTAGCATGATATCACATCTGGAGTTATACTGTAGCATGGTATCAGATCTGAGTTATACTGTGGCATGGTATCAGATCTGTAGTTATAGTGTAGCATGGTATCACATCTGGAGTTATAGTGTAGCATGGTATCAGATCTGGAGTTATAGTGTAGCATGATATCACATCTGGAGTTATAGTGTAGCATGATATCACATCTGGAGTTATAGTGTAGGATGGTATCAGATCTGGAGTTATAGTGTAGCATGGTATCAAATCTTATTGGTCATATGGAGGTCGTCAGATCGGACTCATGCCAGATGTGGTTGGGGAGTTTGCTGAGGTTCTTTCCAGTGATTACAACGATCTGATTTCCACCGATATTCCCTTAATTATTTTAATGTATACACCAGCGTCGCCTATTGTCGCCCTGTATTATTCTGTGACAAGCACAGCCGCTTAGTCCGTGACTGCTTATTCGTCTACTTTGAACCCGACATATATTGCAGCTGGTACTCCATGTATAACTATCGCAGCTGGTACTCCATGTATAACTATCGCAGCTGGTACTCCATGTATAACTATCGCAGCTGGTACTCCCATGTATAACTATTGCAGCTGGCACTGCACGTATAACTATCGCAGTTCCCGGAAACAGAAGGCCGAATAGCTTAGCCGACAAATCGGATATTCCTGTTTGATGTGGGCTGGCTTTTATATACGTTTGATAGAACTACTGTAAGCTTGATTTTAATTAACTCAATTCGTTGAGTTTATGATTATTTATTGAGGGAAAGTGTTAGTAATACTGATATTTCATTTCCTTAGTGTTAACATTAATTTGTGACTGAGTTCTTGCACCACGTTGTGTCGTTTTTAAAATGCATTTCTTGATATCTAACAATAATGAAATGTATTTGATATAACAATAATGAAATGTATTTCTTGATATCTAACAATAATGAAATGTATTTCTTGATATCTAACAATAATGAAATGTATTTCTTGATATCTAACAATAATGAAATGCTATAGTCACGCGTCGTCTTGTCTCATTTCTGAAAACGTTTACGTAAACTCGTCGGCCTAATGTTACCGGTGGGTTACGGTCTATCGTCTCACCATTCTTTACATGTAGATGTTTCTAGTTTGGGTGGGGTCCCTAGCACTGCCAGATATCACTTAACTCTGAAACGTTCATGGCTTTTTAAGGTTTTTATTTTTATTATTGAAGGTCTGCTCTATTACTCCATGAATTGAAAATCAGCATGTTATATATGGTTGGAAAGCTAATTGAATGTACTATCAAGATATGACTGTTGGGGTGTTCTGCTCAGGACAAGCTATTTGATGATGATGATGGCGATGATCACGATATGTGGTTTTAATTTCAGTGTCACGTAATATATGATATCAGTGACCTAATTATGGTGATGTTAAAAATAGATTTTTCTAAAACTTTCAAATAATTATACAGTCACAAAGAAGGAAAGAAATAAGTATGAAATATATCCTGAACACTATTACCACACTTTCTCAGTACATTCATATTTACACAATATATACAAGTCTCTTAGTACATTCATATTTACACAATATATCCAAGTCACTTAGTACATTCATATTTACACAATATATCCAAGTCACTTAGTACATTCATATTTACAAATATATCAAGTACTTAGTACATTCATATCTACAATATATCAAGTCTCTTAGTACATTCATATTTACACAATATATACAAGTCACATAGTACATTCATATTTACACAATATATCCAAGTCACTTAGTACATTCATATTTACACAATATATCCAAGTCTCTTAGTACATTCATATTTACACAATAAATCCAAGTCTCTTAGTACATTCATATTTACACAATATATCCAAGCCTCTTAGTACATTCATATTTACACAATATATCCAAACATGAATTTGTTTGGACAATATATATAAGGCAGTAATCAAGAAATTTGTAACTTCTAAATATTTCCATATTTTGGAGTCACTAATTAATAAATACATGATTCAAGTAATAGCGGTGAATCCACAACACTAACCAGACTGCAAGAACTCAAAGTTAGGTGTGGTGTAGCTCGACAAGAACGCTATGCTGGCAGACAAAGAAGAATTGTAAACCAACAAAGAACCGGTGTCGTTAGTCGCCACACGCTGATGGACATACTGAGGGAGAGATCGGAGCACTTATGGACTAATTTGTTCGACTTGCAGTGATGGTGATCCGACGACTAAACTAAACTAAACTAAACTAATTAATAAATAATTAATAAATAATAGAAAGTGATGTAGAACTGGACTAGTAAGCATCCCATAAAGAACTAACAATTATAGTCTTGATTAGGACAGTAATCTGAGTCATTAGATGCCATTTTATAAACAAATGTGTGGTTTTTGACAAGAGAAAGTGAAAACACGTCTGCAGAGATTATCCACAATGGTGGCCGATCGGAAATGTCGGTGTAATAAAAGCATGCTCTGTATCACTCAAGTTGAAGAAGGTTCGCCTGAATGGCTAGGGATACCATAGACACGGTAAGTAGACTTTAACGCAAAAATCAGTCAGATGCGGTATACCAGGCCCCCTGACTACGCATGAATTCAGAGGGCGAAGCCAGAACAAGAAGAACTTAAAAACAGCTCAGCATGCTTTAATCAACGCGATTAGACATCTTAAAAACAGCATGCTTTAATCAACGCGATTAGACATCTTAAAAACAGCATGCTTTAATCAACGCGATTAGACATCTTAAAAACAGCATGCTTTAATCAACGCGATTAGACATCTTAAAAACAGCATGCTTTAATCAACGCGATTAGACATCTTAAAAACAGCATGCTTTAATCAACGCGATTAGACATCTTAAAAACAGCATGCTTTAATCAACGCGATTAGACATCTTAAAAACAGCATGCTTTAATCAACGCGATTAGACATCTTAAAAACAGCATGCTTTAATCAACGCGATTAGACATCTTAAAAACAGCATGCTTTAATCAACGCGATTAGACATCTTAAAAACAGCATGCTTTAATCAACGCGATTAGACATCTTAAAAACAGCATGCTTTAATCAACGCGATTAGACATCTTAAAAACAGCATGCTTTAATCAACGCTTAGACACATCTTAAAAACAGCATGCTTTAATCAACGCGATTAGACGTCTTAAAAACAGCATGCTTTAATCAACGCGATTAGACATCTTAAAAACAGCATGCTTTAATCAACGCGATTAGACATCTTAAAAACAGCATGCTTTAATCAACGCGATTAGACATCTTAAAAACAGCATGCTTTAATCAACGCGATTAGACATCTTAAAAACAGCATGCTTTAATCAACGCGATTAGACATCTTAAAAACAGCATGCTTTAATCAACGCGATTAGACATCTTAAAAACAGCATGCTTTAATCAACGCGATTAGACATCTTAAAAACAGCATGCTTTAATCAACGCGATTAGACGTCTTAAAAACAGCATGCTTTAATCAACGCGATTAGACATCTTAAAAACAGCATGCTTTAATCAACGCGATTAGACATCTTAAAAACAGCATGCTTTAATCAAGCGATTGACATCTTAAAAACAGCATGCTTTAATCAACGCGATTAGACATCTTAAAAACAGCATGCTTTAATCAACGCGATTAGACATCTTAAAAACAGCATGCTTTAATCAACGCGATTAGACATCTTAAAAACAGCATGCTTTAATCAACGCGATTAGACATCTTAAAAACAGCATGCTTTTAATCAAGCGATTAGACGTCTTAAAAACAGCATGCTTTAATCAACGCGATTAGACATCTTAAAAACAGCATGCTTTAATCAACGCGATTAGACATCTTAAAAACAGCATGCTTTAATCAACGCGATTAGACATCTTAAAAACAGCATGCTTTAATCAACGCGATTAGACGCTTAAAACAGCATGCTTTAATCAACGCGATTAGACATCTTAAAAACAGCATGCTTTAATCAACGCGATTAGACATCTTAAAAACAGCATGCTTTAATCAACGCGATTAGACATCTTAAAAACAGCATGCTTTAATCAACGCGATTAGACGCCTCAAAACAGCATGCTTTAATCAACGCGATTAGACATCTTAAAAACAGCATGCTTTAATCAACGCGATTAGACATCTTAAAAACAGCATGCTTTAATCAACGCGATTAGACATCTTAAAAACAGCATGCTTTAATCAACGCGATTAGACATCTTAAAAACAGCATGCTTTAATCAACGCGATTAGACGTCTTAAAAACAGCATGCTTTAATCAACGCGATTAGACGTCTTAAAAACAGCATGCTTTAATCAACGCGATTAGACATCTTAAAAACAGCATGCTTTAATCAACGCGATTAGACATCTTAAAAACAGCATGCTTTAATCAACGCGATTAGACATCTTAAAAACAGCATGCTTTAATCAACGCGATTAGACGTCTTAAAAACAGCATGCTTTAATCAACGCGACAGACGCCTTAAACAGCATGCTTTAATCAACGCGATTAGACATCTTAAAAACAGCATGCTTTAATCAACGCGATTATTCATCTTAAAAACAGCATGCTTTAATCAACGCGATTAGACATCTTAAAAACAGCATGCTTTAATCAACGCGATTAGACATCTTAAAAACAGCATGCTTTAATCAACGCGATTAGACATCTTAAAAACAGCATGCTTTAATCAACGCGATTAGACATCTTAAAAACAGCATGCTTTAATCAACGCGATTAGACATCTTAAAAACAGCATGCTTTAATCAACGCGATTAGACATCTTAAAAACAGCATGCTTTAATCAACGCGATTAGACGTCTTAAAAACAGCATGCTTTAATCAACGCGATTAGACATCTTAAAAACAGCATGCTTTAATCAACGCGATTAGACATCTTAAAAACAGCATGCTTTAATCAACGCGATTAGACATCTTAAAAACAGCATGCTTTAATCAACGCGATTAGACGTCTTAAAAACAGCATGCTTTAATCAACGCGATTAGACATCTTAAAAACAGCATGCTTTAATCAACGCGATTAGACATCTTAAAAACAGCATGCTTTAATCAACGCGATTAGACATCTTAAAAACAGCATGCTTTAATCAACGCGATTAGACGTCTTAAAAACAGCATGCTTTAATCAACGCGATTAGACATCTTAAAAACAGCATGCTTTAATCAACGCGATTAGACATCTTAAAAACAGCATGCTTTAATCAACGCGATTAGACATCTTAAAAACAGCATGCTTTAATCAACGCGATTAGACATCTTAAAAACAGCATGCTTTAATCAACGCGATTAGACATCTTAAAAACAGCATGCTTTAATCAACGCGATTAGACGCCTTAAAACAGCATGCTTTAATCAACGCGATTAGACGCCTTAAAAACAGCATGCTTTAATCAAGCGATTAGACATCTTAAAAACAGCATGCTTTAATCAACGCGATTAGACATCTTAAAAACAGCATGCTTTAATCAACGCGATTAGACATCTTAAAAACAGCATGCTTTAATCAACGCGATTAGACGTCTTAAAAACAGCATGCTTTAATCAACGCGATTAGACGCCTTAAAACAGCATGCTTTAATCAACGCGATTAGACATCTTAAAAACAGCATGCTTTAATCAACGCGATTATTCATCTTAAAAACAGCATGCTTTAATCAACGCGATTAGACATCTTAAAAACAGCATGCTTTAATCAACGCGATTAGACATCTTAAAAACAGCATGCTTTAATCAACGCGATTAGACATCTTAAAAACAGCATGCTTTAATCAACGCGATTAGACATCTTAAAAACAGCATGCTTTAATCAACGCGATTAGACATCTTAAAAACAGCATGCTTTAATCAACGCGATTAGACATCTTAAAAACAGCATGCTTTAATCAACGCGATTAGACATCTTAAAAACAGCATGCTTTAATCAACGCGATTAGACATCTTAAAAACAGCATGCTTTAATCAACGCGATTAGACATCTTAAAAACAGCATGCTTTAATCAACGCGATTAGACGTCTTAAAAACAGCATGCTTTAATCAACGCGATTAGACGTCTTAAAAACAGCATGCTTTAATCAACGCGATTAGACATCTTAAAAACAGCATGCTTTAATCAACGCGATTAGACATCTTAAAAACAGCATGCTTTAATCAACGCGATTAGACGTCTTAAAAACAGCATGCTTTAATCAACGCGATTAGACATCTTAAAAACAGCATGCTTTAATCAACGCGATTAGACATCTTAAAAACAGCATGCTTTAATCAACGCGATTAGACATCTTAAAAACAGCATGCTTTAATCAACGCGATAGACGCCTTAAAAACAGCATGCTTTAATCAACGCGATTAGACATCTTAAAAACAGCATGCTTTAATCAACGCGATTAGACATCTTAAAAACAGCATGCTTTAATCAACGCGATTAGACGTCTTAAAAACAGCATGCTTTAATCAACGCGATTAGACATCTTAAAAACAGCATGCTTTAATCAACGCGATTAGACGCCTTAAAACAGCATGCTTTAATCAACGCGATTAGACATCTTAAAAACAGCATGCTTTAATCAACGCGATTAGACATCTTAAAAACAGCATGCTTTAATCAACGCGATTAGACATCTTAAAAACAGCATGCTTTAATCAACGCGATTAGACATCTTAAAAACAGCATGCTTTAATCAACGCGATTAGACATCTTAAAAACAGCATGCTTTAATCAACGCGATTAGACATCTTAAAAACAGCATGCTTTAATCAACGCGATTATTCATCTTAAAAACAGCATGCTTTAATCAACGCGATTAGACATCTTAAAAACAGCATGCTTTAATCAACGCGATTAGACATCTTAAAAACAGCATGCTTTAATCAACGCGATTAGACATCTTAAAAACAGCATGCTTTAATCAACGCGATTAGGCATCTTAAAAACAGCATGCTTTAATCAACGCGATTAGACATCTTAAAAACAGCATGCTTTAATCAACGCGATTAGACATCTTAAAAACAGCATGCTTTAATCAACGCGATTAGACATCTTAAAAACAGCATGCTTTAATCAACGCGATTAGACATCTTAAAAACAGCATGCTTTAATCAACGCGATTAGACATCTTAAAAACAGCATGCTTTAATCAACGCGATTAGACGCCTTAAAACAGCATGCTTTAATCAACGCGATTAGACGCCTTAAAAACAGCATGCTTTAATCAACGCGATTAGACATCTTAAAAACAGCATGCTTTAATCAACGCGATTAGACATCTTAAAAACAGCATGCTTTAATCAACGCGATTAGATCGTCTTAAAACAGCATGCTTTAATCAACGCGATTAGACATCTTAAAAACAGCATGCTTTAATCAACGCGATTAGACATCTTAAAAACAGCATGCTTTAATCAACGCGATTAGACATCTTAAAAACAGCATGCTTTAATCAAGCGATAGACGCTTAAAAACAGCATGCTTTAATCAACGCGATTAGACATCTTAAAAACAGCATGCTTTAATCAACGCGATTAGACATCTTAAAAACAGCATGCTTTAATCAACGCGATTAGACGTCTTAAAAACAGCATGCTTTAATCAACGCGATTAGACATCTTAAAAACAGCATGCTTTAATCAACGCGATTAGACGTCTTAAAATAACATGCTTTAATCAACATTAGACATTTAAAACATATAGCTTTAATCAACATTAGACATCTAACAATGTATCACAACAATATATCCAAGCACTTAATAGCATTCATATTTAACAATAATTATCAAGCTTAGTACATCATATTTACACATATTAATCCAAGTCTCTTAGTACATTCTATATTACACAATATATCCAAGCTCTTATACATTCATTTTACACAATAATCCAAACATGAATTTGTTTATGGACAAATATATAAGCAGTAACAACAAATTAGACTTCTAAATATTTCATATTTTGGAGTAACATTAATAAATACATGATTCATAATAACGGTAGAATCTAAACACTAACCAGACTGCAAGAACTCAAAGTTAGGTGTGGTTAACATCAACAGTCACCCTAAAAGCAATGTGCTCTGAAACACATGGTTACAAGCATTAGCCGGCTTAAAAATATGACCTCAGAGATAACAAAAACGAGTAAAGATTACATCTACAAACAGCGCAATAGGGCGTTTTAAAATCTCTTCCCTGACCTGACGCTGTGAGGCATACAGGATTCGAGAAAGAAGAAGAAGAAAAGAAGAAAGTAGCTCGACAAGAACGCTATGCTGGTAGACAAGAAGAATTGTAAAAACACATTAAGCAACCGGTGCATTAGACGCAGCATCACGCTGATGGACATCTGAGAAGATCGAGCACTTATGGATAATTTTGACGCAGTGATGGTGATCCGACGACTAAACTAAACAAACAACTTTAATCAACCATAGACTCTAAAAAAGCATGCAATACGGATTAGAACTGACTAGTAATCACCATAAGAATCTAACAATTTTATCAGTCTTGATCTAACAGTCAATCAGTCATTAGATCCATCTTAAAACAAATGTTATGGTTTTTGAAAGCAGTAAAGGATAAAACGTCTGTCAAGAGATTATCCAAAACGGTGCTTATCGGAAATGTCGCGTGTAATAAGCATTGCTCTTAAACCATGCTTGAAAAGGATTGCATCATGAATGGCTAGATCACCGATAGACACTGTAAGCAGACTTTAACGCATAAATCTAGTCAGATGCGTTAATCAACGCAGAGCTCTCCTGATACAGCATGTAATCAGAGGCGATTAGCTTCAGCTGAAAAGAAGAACTTAAAAACAGCATGCTTTAATCAACGCGATTAGACATCTTAAAAACAGCATGCTTTAATCAACGCGATTAGACGTCTTAAAAACAGCATGCTTTAATCAACGCGATTAGACGTCTTAAAAATAAATCATATATTTGTTTGATAATTTATTATGGTAATATCAAATGTTTTGTATTATGAAACATATATTATATGTATTTAAATGTTATATGTATTTAAATGTTATATGTATTTAAATGTTATATGTATTTAAATGTTATATGTATTTAAATGTTATATGCATGTAATGTTATATGTACGAGTATTAACTCCAACAAGACCAAACACACATTTCAAACCACATTACCAAATCTGTGTTAAGTTGGTTCACAAAAACAAAATGTTTCATGAGAAAAATGATTCAAACTATCATTGTGATGTTATTTATGTTGATGTTATGACGTTTTGTAGAATGCAGTCAACTTATTTATCAAATATAGCTTTAACTTCTCGTTATTCTATGTTATACCTTCTTCTTCTTCTTCTTCTTTGCGTTCGGTTTTCTATGCTCGTCTAAACCATAAACAGCCTATATCAAGCTGCATGTCAGTTGGAGTTCCTCGAGTTACCCAAAGCTTGCTCTGTAAGTTGCGTTCATGAGGCCATGTTTCATTTTGTTGGTGTATGTATGACCAAAGTCTATTCTAAAAACAGTACGTAAAAACATGGGTTAGTGTGCGTAGACTAAGAGTTAATGTGTGTGTAGACTAGGAGTTAATGTGTGTGTAGACTAAGAGTTAATGTGTGTGTAGACTAAGAGTTAATGTGTGTGTAGACTAAGAGTTAATGTGTGTGTAGACTAAGAGTTAATGTGTGTAGACTAAGAGTTAGTGTGTGTGTAGACTAGAGTTAATGTGTGTGTAGACTAAGAGTTAATGTGTGTGTAGACTAGGAGTTAATGTGTGTGTAGACTAAGAGTTAATGTGTGTAGACTAGAGTTAATGTGTGTAGACTAAGAGTTAATGTGTGTAGACTAAGATTAATGTGGTGTAGACTAGAGTTAATGTGTGTGTAGACTAAGAGTTAATGTGTGTGTAGACTAAGAGTTAATGTGTGTGTAGACTAAGAGTTAATGTGTGTGTAGACTAAGAGTTAATGTGTGTAGACTAAGAGTTAGTGTGATATCTTCTTCTTCATCTGCCATCTCTCAACGAAACACAGATTTTCAACAAACTTCTTCCAGCTCTTCCTCTCTCCTGCCATTCCTTTCAATTCTGTCCATGTTTGATCTATTCTTTTCATATCAGTCGCCAGCTCTCTTCTCTTTTCATATCAGTCGCCAGCTTCTTCTCTTTCATATAGTCGCCAGCCTCTTCTTTTCATATCAGTCGCCAGCTCTCTTCTCTTTCATAGTCGCCAGCTCTCTTCTTTCATATAAGTCGCCAGCTCTCTTCTCTTTTCATATAGTCGCCAGCTCTCTTCTCTTTCATATAAGTCGCCAGCCTCTTCTCTTTCATATAAGTCGCCAGCCTCTTCTCTTTTCATATCAGTCGCCAGCTCTCTTTCTTCATATAAGTCGCCAGCCTCTTCTCTTTTCATATAAGTCGCCAGCTCTCTTCTCTTTTCATATAAGTCGCCAGCTCTCTTCTCTTTTCATATCAGTCGCCAGCTCTCTTCTCCAGTTTATGTTTAATCCTTTCTTTACTTCTCTTCACTGGGTGCCAAAACATTGCCTTCTTGCAATGTTAGTGTGATACTGACTGTAAACAATGTCAACAGAAACGTGATACTGACTGTAAACAATGTCAACAGAAACGTGATACTGACTGTAAACAATGTCAACAGAAACGTGACACTGACTGTAAACAATGTCAACAGAAACGTGATACTGACTGTAAACAATGTCAACAGAAACGTGATACTGACTGTAAACAATGTAAACAGAAACGTGATACTGACTGTAAACAGAAACGTTTGTGTAATAAAAATTATAGTATGATCAAACAATTGGGTCAGAAGTCGATGACGCTCATGGTACTGAAAGAGTTAAAAATACCTCACAAATCTGTCCTGTTCTCCCTCTACGTTGTAGCCTCTAATTTCCTTTGATTGTCCTTTCTTTGTGCATTATGCTTCTGTGACAAGTATATCATTCTGTGACAAGTATATCATTCTGTGACAAGTATATAATTCTGTGACAAGTATATCATTCTGTGACAAGTATATCATTCTGTGACAAGTATATCATTCTAGTGACAAGTATATCATTCTAGTGACAAGTATATCATTCTAGTGACAAGTTATATTCATTCTTAGTGGACAAGTATATCATTCTGTGACAAGTATATCATTCTGTGACAAGTATATCATTCTAGTGACAAGTATATCATTCTAGTGACAAGTATATCATTCTAGTGACAAGATATCATCTAGTGACAATATATCATTCTAGTGACAGTATATCATTCTGTGAAAGTATATCATTCTGTGACAAGTATATCATTCTAGTGACAAGTATATCATTATGTGACAAGTATATCATTCTAGTGACAAGTATATAATTCTGTGAAAAGTATATCATTCTAGTGTGACAAGTATGTCATTCTAGTGAGACAGGTATATCATTCTAGTGAGACTAGTATATCATTATAGTGAGACGGGTATATCATTAGTGATACTAGTATATCATTCTAGTGAGACAAGTATATCTTTCTAGTGAGACAGGTATATCATTCTAGTGAGACTAGTATTATTCTAGTGTACTGTATATCATTCTAGTGGACAGTAACTTTCAGTGAGACGGTATATCATTATAGTGGACAGTAACATTCAGTGTGACTGTATTCGACTGTGAGACGTAGTGACTGTGTGACTGTGTGACTGTGAGACTGTATGACTTGTGACTGATGTGAGACTGTGAGACTGTAATGACTGTGTGACTGTGAGACGTGTGACTGTGACTGTGACTGTGTGACTGTGAGACTGTAGTGTGATGCTGTGAGACTGTGTGACTGTAGACTGTGTGACTGTGTGACTGTTGAACTGTTATGAACTGTGGACTGTGTGACTGTGGACTGTGGACTGTGATGACTGTGATGGACTGTGTGACTGTGAGACTGTGATGACTGTGAGACTTAGTGTGACTGTGTGACTGTGACGTAACTGTGTGACTGTGATGACTGTGTGACTGTGACGACTGTTGACTGTGCGACTGTTGACGGGTGGACTGAGACGTTGACTGTGTGACTGTGAACGTATGACTGTGTGACTGTGTGATGTGACTGTGAGACTGATATGACTGTGTGACTGTGAGACTGTGTGATGGAGACTGTGACTGTGTGACTGTGATGACTGTGTGACTGTGGACTGTGACTGACTGTGAGACTGTTGACTGTGATGACTGTAGACTGTATGACTGTAGACTGTGTGACTGATGACTGTATGACTGATGACTGTAGACTGTGAGACTGTATGATGTGTGACTGTTGACTGTATGACTGTATGACTGTAGACTGTATGATGTGAGACTGTATGACTGTGAGACTGTATGACTGAGACTGTAACTGTATTGTATGACTGTAAGTATGACTGTGAGAGTACTTATACTGGAACGTACACTGTGAGACTGTGTGCCTGTGTGACTGTGTGACTGTATGACTGTGTACTGTGTGACTGAGACTGTAGACTGATGTGTATGACTGTATACTGTGAGACTGTATGACTGTATGACTGTGAGAGTGACTGTATGACTTGTGACTTTATGAATGTGAGACTGTGTGACTGTATGACTGTGAGACGGTGTGACTGTATGACTGTGAGACTGTGTGACTGTGTGACTGCGTGACTGAATGACTGTATGACTGTGTGACTGTATGACTGTATGACTGTATGACTGTATGACTGTGAGAATGTATGACTGTATGACTGTGAGACTGTATGACTGTGAGACTGTGTGACTGTATGACTGTGAGACTGTATGACTGTGAGACTGTGACTGTATGACTGTGAGACTGTGTGACTGTATGACTGTGAGACTGTATGACTGTGAGACTGTGTGACTGTATGACTGTATGACTGTATGACTGTGTGACTATGTGACTGCGTGACTGTGTGACTGTATGACTGTATGACTGTGAGACTATGTGACTGTGTGACTGTGTGACTGTATGACTGTGAGACTGTGAGACTGTATGACTGTATGACTGTGTGACTGTATGACTGTATGACTGTATGACTGTGAGACTGTATGACTGTGTGACTGTATGACTGTATGACTGTGAGACTGTATGACTGTGAGACTGTATGACTGTGAGACTGTATGACTGTGAGACTGTATGGCTGTGAGACTGTATGACTGTGAGACTGTATGACTGTATGACTGTGAGACTGTACGGTGTATTGAAATCTCTTAACGTTGCTACAACATAGTGTTATATGAGGGGGGCGGAGCTTGGTAGAGGTAAACTTTTATCAAAGAATATTGAAGGCGCCTCCTTCCCTCCGCTAGTCTACGGGACATCCTTGGACAAAGTGGATAACCCGTTTAGACCGTTCCCCTCCCAGGCACGGCAACGTGAAGACATGGGAGCAGGTGGTAGATGAAAGGGTTATGGTATCAAAACTCACGATTTAGGCAAGAGGATCTCTGTAATAGAGACTATGACTTCGGTCATGGACCAGCATGATCTTATTCAGTCATATTTGTGACGATTGTTTTCTTTGTTTGTTTGGTAGGTGTATAAAGCCTAAGTCGAACATTTAACTGGTTATATCAGAGCATGTAGGCCAACAAACATGAACAATAAGAATGAACTCCTTTCATCAGAGAATTCAATGAGAATCATTATTCCATAGTTCGTCGTCCGGAAAACAATTCTAAAAGTTTTTTCCCAGACACTTTCACAGAAGGAAGGAAGAGATATATCAACAGTATCATCCCATGTTGGCACGAACATAGGAAACAAGTCTGAGAACTATTATTCCAACAATTGTTGCTGACAGCTCTGAAATATAAGAATCTAAAATATTCGAAACGTTATTGTACAATTTAATCTACCGGTTATCTCTCTTAGTTGATTTTTCTTCTCAAACAAGTATAGCCTTTGTCATTAAACATTATATGAGTGTCTTGGTGAACTGGGTAACTGATTCGCATACTGATCACTTGATCCTACTTCAATGAAAGACAAGGTAATATTAAACCAAACGCCACCAAAATGTCATCAGAATGAGACGAAAAGAAGGCAATGATATAAAATTCTTGCGCTGGAAAGAAAGAAGCTTTTACCCGCACAATGAGAATGACAATATTATATTTCAACACTTTAGAGCATATTTGCATAACGTTAAGCTGTTCCTTTAAGGCTTAATTGGAAATATGTCATCGGTGGCGAATACTAGTTACAGGAAATCGAGTTAAGGGTGTAGATTGCTCAGACAAGGAGGGACCGGTAGTGAAACGTATAACAAATGATATGTACTGCAAAGGCGTATCACTAACATAGGTGGCACTTGGGACTTTATTCAGTGAGTATTCAATAACAAATGATGATATGAATATGTAAATGAGGTAATTAAAATGCTGGATCAAGATTATGTTGTTATGGCAACGGGTGTCAAGTAGAACTATCTGATGTTAGAACTGAGCGGGGACTCCGTAATAGGATGAGATCAGAAATTATAATGTTACTACTAACCCTGTAACATTCGGGTACTCAGAAAATCTAATTTATAAATGAGATGCTACATGACTTCGGAACTAGCCGTGTTTGTTTTATTTATGCATTTAAATGCATATAACATTAAATACATATAACATTAAAATACTATAAAAACATTAAAAAATACATATAACATTAAATACATATAACATTAAATGCATGTAACATTAAATACATATAACATTAAATGCATGTAACATTAAATGCATGTAACATTAAATACATATAACATTAAATGCATGTAACATTAAAATACATATAACATTAAAATACATATAACATTAAAATACATATAACATTAAAATACATATAACATTAAAATACATATAACATTAAATGCACGTAACATTAAACATGAGATATATTGTTTCACTATTTATCTCTCTCTAACTTTACCCCCGAATGCATATGGCAGCAACAAGCGCACACCATTTTTCTCTGTTATTGACGGTCCTCTGTATTGTGTTCCAGCTGGGAATCATTTCTTTCAGTTCTTGTTCCACTGCTATTTTCCATGTCCTTTCAGACCTTCCATGTCCTTTCAGATCTTTCATGTCCTTTTAGATCTTCCATGTCCTTTTAGATCTTCCATGTCCTTTTAGATCTTCCTATATATCATAACTAGATCATAACTATATAATCTGTTTACCCGTGTGTTGCATATCATCATTATAGAATCTGTTTACCCGTGTGTTGCATACCACCACTATAGAATCTGTTTACCCGTGTGTCGCCGGGGCTTGCAATGAAAGTAAAGAAAAGTAACACTGCACCTACAAGGCATGTCGTAAGAGGCGACAGCGGTAGGGGCCTGGACAAGCTACCCTAATAACTAGAAAGCGTCGCAGAAATTGGATGTGCTGGTCTATTTGTAGGCGTATAACTGGCACAACGTAAAATCGCACTCAGGCTCAGATTACATACAGATCACAAAAGAATAGTTTAACAAGGGTTAAACTATTTAAGAATAGTTTTAACCATTCTGTTCACAAGTGCACTTTTTCCAGAGACTCCTAGGATTGTTGCGATAGCTACAGAGCTCGTGTTTTATGAAATACTCTCAGCAGTTGGAGTGCCATTTCTGCAGATGAGGACCGAGTCATATGAGGTAAAAACTCCGGTTCAATGCAGTCAACCCTTCGGCTTTCAAAGTCCCTGTGGTGTTGCAATGCAATCATCCCTTCGGCTTTCAAAGCCCCTGTGGTGTTGCAATGCAATCATTCCTTCGGCTTTCAAAGCCCCTTTGGTGCTGCAATGTACATGCCATGGACATAGAAGAGAACACATGTTTCTGTTTCTCAACATCTTGATATTAAAGAGAGTTTGTTGTTAAATAATATACAAACAGTGAAAATGAGATATTTCGGAAACATTAAACGACATGAGTGCCTGGAGAAGAACATTCTAGAAGGGACCGTGCCTGGAAGAAGAACATTCTAGAAGGGACCATGCCTGGAAGAAGAACATTCTAGAAGGGACCATGCCTGGAAGAAGAGCGAGAGGAAAGTCTAGACGACGAAGGGTGCATGGTGACGTTACTATCATGACTACTGCTGACGCCGGCCATCTTGCACAGAATAGAGAGTATATTCAGGGCTGATGTCATGGGAGCCAACGTACAGAAAGGAAGACAAGTATCAAACTAAACGTTAGGATTATAAGTCAGGATTATATGTCAGGATTATATGTCAGGATTATATGTCAGGATTATAAGTCAGGATTATATGTCAGGATTATAAGTCAGGATTATATGTCAGGATTGTAAGTCAGGATTATATGTCAGGATTATATGTCAGGATTATAAGTCAGGATTATATGTCAGGATTATAAGTCAGGATTATATGTCAGGATTATATGTCAGGATTATATGTCAGGATTATAAGTCAGGAGTATATGTCAGGATTATATGTCAGGATTATATGTCAGGATTATATGTCAGGATTATAAGTCAGGATTATATGTCAGGATTATATGTCAGGATTATAAGTCAGGATTATATGTCAGATTATTTCAGGATTATAAGTCAGGATTATATGTTAGGATTATAAGTCAGGATTATATGTCAGGATTATAAGTCAGGATTATATGTTAGGATTATAAGTCAGGATTATATGTCAGGATTATAAGTCAGGATTATATGTCAGGGTTATATGTCAGGATTATATGTCAGTTATATGTCAGGATTATATGTCAGGATTATATGTCAGGATTATATGTCAGGATTATATGTCAGGATTATATGTCAGGAGTATATGTCAGGATTATAAGTTAGAATTAAATGTTCATTCGTGATTAATTAATAATACTATTAATATTATTGTGTTACTAATTGTTATTGTTTGTATTATTATTACAACTGTTCTTGCCCGCGTGCCCAGCGTGTTCGTAGCCCGTTGAACTACGAGCGACTAGTCCTCTGTAAGTGCGGGTTCAACTCCGCGACTGGCAGAAAAGCTACAGGTTCCCCAGATTTACGGTGTTCGTGGCACCGAGCCGAAGGGTTACGATGTCCATGATACCGACCCGAAGAGCTTTCAGCTCAAGTGCTTCTACAGACACCAGAGCATATCCTGCAAGACTGTCCTCTTCTGTGTGAGCTGAGAAGCAACATGTGGCCACACCCAGTCGACCTGAAAACTAAGCTTTGGGAAACCTGACAGACCTGAAGCTGTCTGCCCAGTTTGTGGTCCACAGTAAATTAAGCGCATGACCAGAGATCGCTGAAGAAGAAGAAGAAGAAGAAGTGCTTCTGGATCGGGAAAAAAAAAAAAAAAAAAATTGTTCCATGGCACCCGAGCATCCATAACCATTAACAAAATGCGCCCCAGTATACAAAAAAGTTGGACAGCACTGATAGAGCACATTCTGGCGGCGATATTCTCTCATGTTTCTGTAGTATCGGCGCATACACGCTTAACCATCATACATAAACACCTTCATATTTTTCAGTTTTTAAAAAAATCTAATTTTGCACATAATCATATATATAGAAATCACAAGCAGAGTTATGTCTCTTGTCATATTGAATCTTGTCATGGAGTAGATAACTCTGACAGACATTTTAGTGGAATGTTCTCACAGACATTTTAGTGGAATGTTCTCACAGACATTTTAGTGGAATGTTCTTGGAGAAGTCTACCAGCTTTCAGTATTTGCTTATATAACTGCTGAGTGTGAAAGTACTTTCTCATCATCAAATAGCTTTTCCTGTGCAGTAATTTGCTATTCTAACAATCTTTAGGAATTTCTCTCTCTCTCCCTCTCTCTCTCTCTCATAGGGCCAGATTTTCCCAGCCTCTGCAGCGGTAATGATCAAATCATCAGTTGCATCCTGAAACTATCTTCTCCGTGGTCTTCGTGTAGAAGCCAGCCCCCCCCACCCCCTTCCCCCCAGGTGGCAGCTGATGAACCAGACAGTTAGCTTTAGTGTGTAGTTTGTAGATATTTAGATATTTTATTAGTTGACTGTAGTGTTTTGCGCACTGAATCTGCATCTGTTCACTATAAGCAGTATGGCAACACTAAACAGACCTGACGTAGTAAAACTAATCGACGTAGTTGTGTAGTGACGGCGTAGTAACGTTAGTAAACAAGAGAAGAGACCAACATAAGCCTTGGAGAGGAGAGGACATGTTTTATGTTGTGTCTGAATACTATAAATAAATGAAATATAAAAAAAACTGAACGATGGTGGTCCGTTATATTGTGACTGTCGTCTATTGTTGGTTCTGTTAGTATGAGAATGCTACCAGAGTACAACAGTAGGAACAAGAAAGGAAATATATCGAAATGAGAAATTAAATCGTGAGCAGGATCAAAATGACTTCAACCAGCAGAGAACAACATGAATGACGTCGTCTAAACATCACAAATTTCTTCTGTCTCCATCAGTAATTAAGAAGGAAATTAACAGCAATTAATGAATCGTCCTGAAATACTAGTAAGTGAGGTAAGAGAAGCTATTAAGAGAAGCCCAAAGAACAAGGCTGATGGGAATTGATGGAATAACAGCAGAAGCAATAAAGGTGTGTGGAGAGATTGGAGTAACCTGGGTACATTACATCTTCAAGAAGGCATGGGAAGAAAGAACTGTCCCTTCAGATTGGCAAAAGGCTATTATAGTACCAATATGGAAGAAAAAGGTAAAAACAACACTGTAGTACATATAGAGGCATCTCCTCCTAAGCCATGTGGGAAAAATGTTTGCAAGAGTTCTGGAGCAACGAATAAGACCAATTGTGGAGCCAGCACTCAGCCCACAACAGTTTGGGTTTAGAAAAGGAAAAGGGTGCACAGATGCAATATTTGCCATAAGACAAATTAGTGAAAAGACTATAGAACACAAAAATCAAATGAATATAGCCTTCATAGACCAAGAGAAGGCATTTGATAGGTTTAACAGAGACATATTATGGGATGTTCTCGAAAACTACGGAATAAAAGGAACACTGCTAGACTGTGTTAGAGCCATATATATATAGAAAGTGAAAGTGCCATACGAACAAGCGCCGGACTCACAAATTGGTTTCCAGTAACATCAGGAGTACGGCAAGGATGTGTTTTATCACCTCTCCTCTTTATTATATACATGGATAGTATCACCAAAATAGATGAAGCATCACTCATCGCAGATCAACAAAATGAACTGCTCTTTGCTGACGACCAGTGTTTATTCCATAATAATATTAAACAGCTTCAAGAACACATAAACTTACTCAACAATAGCTGCCTCAAATACAACATGAAGATCAACATTCAAAAGACAGAAGTCATGACTATAAGCAGAGAACATAAAATATCAACATAAAAATAAATGACCAAACGCTAAAGCAGGTGAGAGAATTCAAATACCTTGGAAGTATCTTCACATCTGATAGTAGACTGGACAGAGAGATCGAAACTAGAATCCAGCAAGCCAACAACATTACATACCAGCTTACCCCAATTTTGAAACACCCAGATATTCCAGTAATAATAGTGCCCATAAGCGATGATGAAAATCAATCTCAGACATGTGCTACTCGACCTACTTGTGGCAGGTGACAAAGTCAACTAGAACAGAATCCCTGACCACAGGTGGGGCAGTACACGATCAAGGCATTAGAATGGATTAGTGACTGTCTTTACGCGCTGCTGTTTTCTCTGTGACCAAAATACGATGATCTCAATATTCGGTTCCCTTGTTGTTACAGCGCCCCCATTTGAGCGATCTTGGCTCAAGGGATTCGCCAGCACAGTTTTGGGTTATATCAAAAGCATTTCAAACACTTTAACAGTGCCTTTAAAGCGTTTTCTGAACCACAGTAAACGTCTGCCCCTGCAAGCTCATCAACTGTTTTGGGATGCGTTTATCAGGCATTCGAGCAACGTGACCGACCCATCTCAGTTGGGCCTTCTGCAACAGGGTGTTGACGCTTGGGATCTTTGCTCTTGTGAGGACTTCGCTGTCTGGAATTTTGTCCTGCCAGTTTATTTTTAGTATTCTGCGTAGACAGCTTGTGTGGAAGTGGTTTAATTTTCTTGCGTGTCTGCTATACACTGTCCATGTCTCGCTTGCATACAGCAGCGTTGTTAGATATTCCAGTAGTGACTAAAAGACAGATTATAAATTCAATCTTTATACCAACACTGTGCTACCAGCGCCAAACATGGGCACTGACAAAAGAACAAGAAAGGAAAATTACCACATGCGAAATGAGATGCCTGAGGAATGCAGTAAATAAAACAAGAAGAGACCATATAAGAAATGAAGAAATTAGAAGAACAGTCGGAACAACACCTGCTATTAGATTTATTGAAAAACAGAGACTCAAATGGTTTGGCCACTTGGTCAGAATGAACCCGAATACACCAGTTGCAAGAGCGTACAACCTGAAAATGGAATCATCAAGAGGAAAGGGCAGACCAAGAAAAGATGGGTTGATGGAGTTACAGACATCTTCAAACTCCACAATACCACACCATATCAAGCGAGCGAGCGTGCATTATCTCGGAAACCGATCATCAGTTAAACCTGCTACGCCTAGCGGCAAAAAGCAGAGAAGACAGAAAAGCCCCGTCCATTGATATACGGAGGGAAAATACTTACATGTAGATATTTAAAGTGATGTTTCATTTTTTGTCCATATGAGTGACTTGAAGAGATTGTCCATATGAGTAGACCTTGAAGAGACAAATAATCAAGATCTAACTGTGTGACAGAGCAATAGATAACAAGGTGTTGTGTTCTGTAGGGAATAGTTTATGCTGTCTCCATAGATAACAAGGTGTTGTATGGAGAGTCTCATAGATAACAAGGTGTTGTAGTGATGTCTGTTGTAGATAACAAGGTGTTGTATGGGTCTCCATAGATAACAAGGTGTTGTATGAGATTCCGCAGGGGGATAGATCAAGGTGTTGTATGTCAAGGGGAGATCCCCATAGATAACAAGGTGTTGTATAGAGATCTCCGTAGATAACAAGGTGTTGTATGAGATCTCCGTAGATAACAAGGTGTTGTATGAGATCTCCATAAGATAACTATAAGGTAACAGTTGTATGAGATCTCCTAGATAACAAGGTGTTGTATGAGATCCTCATAGATAACAAGGTGTTGTATGAGATCTCCATAGATAACAAGGTGTTGTATGAGATCTCCGTAGATAACAAGGTGTTGTATGAGATCATAGTAAGGTGAGATCCCATAGATAACAAGGTGTTGTATGAGATCTCCGTAGATAACAAGGTGTTGTATGAGATCTCCATAGATAACAAGGTGTTGTATGAGATCTCCATAGATAACAAGGTGTTGTTGAGATCTTCATAGATAACAAGGTGTTGTATGAGATCTCCGTAGATAACAAGGTGTTGTATGAGATCTCCGTAGATAACAAGGTGTTGTATGAGATCTCCATAGATAACAAGGTGTTGTTTTTATAGATAACAAGTGTTGATAGTCATAGACAAGGTGTTGTATGAGATCTCCGTAGATAACAAGGTGTTGTATGGGGTCTCCATAGATAACAAGGTGTTGTATGAGATCTCCATAGATAACAGAGGGGTTGTGTATGAGATCTCCGTAGAGTAATAAGGTGTTGTTATGAGAGGGTCTCCATAGATAACAAGGTGTTGTATGAGATCTCCATAGATAACAAGGTGTTGTATGAGATCTCCATAGATAACAAGGTGTTGTATGATGTCTGCGAAGATAACAAGGATATTTTTCAGACATCCTTGATCTCAGTGTAGGTGAGGTCGAGTTTCAAGTCCTATCGGAGATGGACGATCAAACGTAGGTCCCAAATTCAAGTTGAGCACATAAAAGAGCCGTTCTTCTTCTTCTTCTCTTTCACCGTTTACTTCTTTTAGAAATGTTGGAGGTATGTTGTGTTAGTGCGTGTGCTCGTTCTAATGCACTTTTGGAAATGTTGGAGGTATGTTGTGTTAGTGCGTGTGCTCGTTCTAATGCACTTTTGGAAATGTTGGAGGTATGTTGTGTTAGTGCGTATGCTCGTTCTAATGCACTTTTAGAAATGTTGGAGGTATGTTGTGTTAGTGCATGTGCTCGTTCTAATGCACTTTTAGAAATGTTGGAGGTATGTTGTGTTAGTGCGTATGCTCGTTCTAATGCACTTTTAGAAATGTTAGGGGTATGTTGTGTTAGTGCGTATGTTTGTCGTTCTAATGCACTTTAGAAATGTTGGAGGTATGTTGTGTTAGTGCGTATGCTCGTTCTAATGCACTTTTAGAAATGTTAGGTATGTTGTGTTGCTTTGCATGAAGTGTAGTCATGCTTCTAATGCACTTTAGAAAATTTTTTAGGGGTATGTTTAAAGTTAGTGTGTGTGCTCGTTCTAATGCACTTTTAAACTGTTATTCGTTGACTTAAGAATGTTCTTGATGCCGTCGATCCATCGTTTGCACAGTCTTCCTCTTGTTCTGTACTCGTTATACTTTTCAGTGTGGCTCTCTGTACTAGGCGATTCCAGGGCATTCTTGTCAGGTGTCCAAACCATTTAATCTGTTGTTCTTTAATTGCATGACTGGTTTCACATCCAGTCTCCTTCTGATTTCTTAATTTCTAATTTTGTCTCTTATTGTCACACCTGCAACTCTTCTAAGGCACTTCATCTCTGTCGTTATGATTTTCCTCTCATTAGCTGCTGTTATTGTCCATGTTTGGCACTGGTAACAAAGTGTTGGTCAGAAAATTGTTCTTATAAGATTAGCTGTAGCTGCTTTTATATTTAAAGAGCCGTTGGTATTTCATAATCGAGACGAGCAGGTTGGAGAGCCCAGCTTCATATATTTAGTTATTGTCCAACTCTTGCTTTCATTTTGTCTGAATAACAACCAGATTTCAATTGAAAACTCGTAATATAGTTTTACATGAACATAACTTGTAGTTCTATATTTTATTTAGACTTATAAACACTGATGTTGCTTTGTCAGTTGCTAGCATAACGCCTTGTATTTTCTTATCATAAAACGTTTTCTTGCTTCCTGGTCGTTTCCAAATGTTGTCTACAAATGTTGTCTACGAATGTTGTCTACGAATGTTGTCTACGAATGTTGTCTACGAAGGTCGTAGATTGGAATCTGGATAGCGTCGTTCTGTTCCTATCGCATGTTTTTTTTTTGTCTGGAGATCAATATGATTGTTCCTGGAGCTACGGAGTTTGTGTTTTGTGGAATATTCTCGACAGATGTAGTGTCATTTATGCTTAGAGGTATTGAGCCATTTAGGGATATGTGATGTAACAAAGACAGTCGTTAGTCTTTGGATATTTGATATGTGATGTAACAAAGACAGTTGTTAGTCTTTGGATATTTGATATGAGTTATAACTTGTAATAGTAGTATTACATACACCACATGGCACTTACGTCTTCATAAACCATCAGGCAGGTACATCACATGGCACTTACGTCTCCATAAACCATCAGTCAGGTACATCACATGGCACTTACGTCTCCATAAACCATCAGTCAGGTACATCACATGGCACTTACGTCTTCATAAACCATCAGTCAGGTACATCACATGGCACTTACGTCTTCATAAACCATCAGTCAAGTACATCACATGGCACTTACGTCTTCATAAACCATCAGTCAGGTGTACCACATGGCACTTACGTCTTCATAAACCATCAGTCAGGTGTACCACATGGCGCTTACGTCTTCATAAACCATCAGTCAGGTACATCACATGGCACTTAGGTCTTCATAAACCATCAGTCAGGTACATCACATGGCACTTACGTCTTCATAAACCATCAGTCAGGTGTACCACATGGCGCTTACGTCTTCATAAACCATCAGTCAGGTACATCACATGGCACTTATGTCTTCATAAACCATCAGTCAGGTACATCACATGGCGCTTACGTCTTCATAAACCATCAATCAGGTACATCACATGGCGCTTACGTCTTCATAAACCATCAGTCAGGTGTACCACATGGCACTTACGTCTTCATAAACCATCAGTCAGGTGTACCACATGGCACTTACGTCTTCATAAACCATCAGTCAGGTACATCACATGGCGCTTACGTCTTCATAAACCATCAGTCAGGTACATCACATGGCACCCGTCTTCATAAACCATCAGTAAGGTGTACCACATGGCACTTACGTCTTCATAAACCATCAGTCAGGTACATCACATGGCGCTTACGTATTCATAAACCATCAGTCAGGTACATCACATGGCACTTACGTCTTCATAAACCATCAGTCAGGTACATCACATGGCACTTACGTCTTCATAAACCATCAGTCAGGTGTACCACATGGCACTTACGTCTTCATAAACCATCAGTCAGGTACATCACATGGCGCTTACGTATTCATAAACCATCAGTCAGGTGTACCACATGGCGCTTACGTCTTCATAAACCATCAGTCAGGTGTACCACATGGCGCTTACGTCTTCATAAACCATCAGTCAGGTGTACCACATGGCGCTTACGTCTTCATAAACCATCAGTCAGGTGTACCACATGGCGCTTACGTCTTCATAAACCATCAGTCAGGTACATCACATGGCACTTACGTCTTCATAAACCATCAGTCAGGTACATCACATGGCACTTACGTCTCCATAAACCATCAGTCAGGTACATCACATGGCACTTACGTCTTCATAAACCATCAGTCAGGTACATCACATGGCGCTTACGTCTTCATAAACCATCAGTCAGGTACATCACATGGCACTTACGTCTCCATAAACCATCAGTCAGGTACATCACATGGCACTTACGACTTCATAAACCATCAGTCTGGTACATCACATGGCACTTACGACTTCATAAACCATCAGTCAGGTACATCACATGGCACTTACGACTTCATAAACCATCAGTCTGGTACATCACATGGCACTTACGACTTCATAAACCATCAGTCAGGTACATCACATGGCACTTACGACTTCATAAACCATCAGTCAGGTACATCACATGGCACTTACGACTTCATAAACCATCAGTCTGGTACATCACATGGCACTTACGACTTCATAAACCATCAGTCAGGTACATCACATGGCACTTCATGACTTCATAAACCATCAGTCAGGTACATCACATGGCACTTACGTCTTCATAAACCATCAGTCAGGTACATCACATGGCACTTACGTCTTCATAAACCATCAGTCAGATACATCACATGGCACTTACGACTTCATAAACCATCAGTCAGGTACATCACATGGCACTTACGTCTTCATAAACCATCAGTCAGGTGTATAGTAACATGGAACAGTACTGCTAGAGTCAGTTAGGTTCAATTCTAGCAACATCAGGCTTGACTTTAAATTTCAGCATTTTGTACGCAGATGGCAGAGCCGATAGTAACACACATACGAGGTGACCTCGAGCCCTGAATGCTAAAAGAAAAAACATAAATAGACATTAGATAGATAGATAGATAGACAGATAGACAGACAGACAGACATACAGACAGACAGACAGACAGACAGACGGACAAACGGACAGACGGACAGACGGACGGACGGACGGACGACAGACGGACAGACGGACGGACGGACGAACTGACGGACGGACAGACTGACATATAATAATAGCCGTCCATCGCAAGCGATGATGACAACAATCCAGACGTGTACTGTTGCACCTCTCTGGTGTGGCGGAGGTGACTGTAGAGTCCAATCCTAGAACAGAATCCCTGACCACAGGTGGGGCATACATGATCAAGGTTAGACATGTGCGTGTGTGTGCTCTGTCTTTCGCGCTGCTCGTTTTTCTGTGACTCAACAATACGATGATTCTCAGCTATTCGGGTTCCTCTTTGTTGTTACAGCGCCACATTTGGCGATCTTGCGCAAGGATTCCCAGCACGTATTGTCTATATCGAAGCATTTCAGAGACACTTTAAGAGTGTCTTTAAAGCGTTTTTTCTGTCCACCAGCTAAACGTCTGCCCCCTTCTCCCTCGCCACATCAACTGTTTTGGGATGCGTTTATCAGGCATTCGAGCAACGTGACCGACCCATCTCAGTTGGGCCTTCTGCAACAGGGTGTTGACGCTTGGGATCTTTGCTCTGTGAGGACTTCGCTGTCTGGAATTTTGTCCTGCCAGTTTATTTTTAGTATTCTGTGTAGACAGCTTGTGTGGAAATGGTTTAATTTTTTTGCGTGTCTGCTATACACTGTCCATGTCTCGCTTGTGTACAGCAGCGTTGTTAGCACTATGGCCTGGTAAACTTTCAGCTTTGTGACTATGCTTATCCCTTCCGTTCCCACACAGTGACACGTAACCTTCCGAACGCAGCACTGGCTTTGGATATCCTATTGTGGACCCAGAATCTATGTTTGCCGATCTGGATAGGAGGCTGCCAAGATAAGCAAAGTTGTCCGTTGACTGAAGACGCTGGTGTTTAATGTTGATGACTGGATCGTAGTACTGTTCTCTAGGGGCGGGCTGAACATGACCTCTGTTTTTTGGTGTTAATGGTGAGGCCAAACCTATCACAGGCCATTGAGAACTTGTCCATGTAAGTCTGCATTTCTTCCTCAGAGTTGGTAGCGAGGGCACAGTCATCAGCAAACAACAGGTTTGAGATAGTTGATTCTTTTACCTTGGTGGAGGATTTTAACCTCCAAAGATTGAATAGGTTACCGTCTGTCCTGTATCTAATCTTTTCCCCATGTTCGTCGCCTTCCCAAAAGACATCCGTGAGCATGACAGCAAACATCATGCTAAAGAGTGTGGGCCCAGTACACAGCCCTGTTTGACGCCGTTGGTGACTTTGGAAGGCTTCCGACAGCTCCCTTCGTCAAGTACACGTGCCATCATCCCCTCGTGAAACTGTTGGACGATCTTGATGAATTTCACTTGGCATCCAAATGTGTCCATGATCTTCCATAGACCCTCCTGTTAACTGTGTCGAAACCCTTTGTCAGATCGACAAAGACCATATAGAGGTTACGGTGCTGCTCTTGGCATTTCTCCTGTAGTTGGCGAGCAGCAAATATCATGTCTGCTGTTCCACGACCTGCTCTGAAGCCACATTGGGTCTCAGGGAGTAAGTCCTGTTCCAGGTGATCGATTAATCGATTGAGGAGGACTCTGGCCAGTATTTGCCAGCGATTGACAGGAGGGAGATCCCCCTGTGGTTATCGCAGGCCTGGCGGTTTCTTTTCCGCTTGTACAGGTGGACAATAGTGGCATCCTTTAATTCCTGTGGCACACGTTCGTTGCACCAAATGGATGTAAATAACTCTGTCAATTTTAGCATCAACGTGGGCCTTCCTTCTTTGTAGACTTCGTTGGTATGAGTCCGCACCCGGTGCCTTCCTCGCTGGACATCTGGCTTGTTGCCTTCTTGACCTCTGCTAAGGTAGGTGGAATATCAAGCTTGGCATTGATTGGGACCTGGGGCATGCGCTCTATGGCTTCACAACATATAGTGGATGGATGGTTGAGGACAGAACGGAAGTGTTCTGCCCAGCGATTTAGTATCTGAGGCTTGTCAATTAGTAGCCTTGCTCCATCTGCATCGAGTATGGGAGTGGGGTGAGATTGTTGAGGTCCGTAAACAGTTTTTAGGGCATCGTAGAAGCGTTTGAAATCATGTCTGTCTGCATATATCTGATTTCACAGATTTTTTCTTAGCATATGCGTTTTGTAATTTCCTGATTCTCTCTTGAGCCCTTCTACGAGCATCTAGGAAAGCTTTTTTTTGGATGATGATGATGGGTCATTTTGATAGGCTCTGTATGTCTCATGTTTCGTGAGAAGGATAGACTTGATTTCTTCGTCATTTTCGTCAAACCAGTCGTGGCTCTTGCGTACAGAGTGTCCTATGAGCTCAGAGGTAGATAGGTACACGGTGTCTCTGAGGGCAGTCCAGTCATCGTCCACGCTGGTTTTGCCAAATTGGAGGTCCTTCAATTTGTCGTCCAGGTCTCTTATTAAGCTTTCGGTGACAGCGGAGCTTTTAAATTTTGGGAGACTGCCAGCTTTTTGTTGGTTTGCGACCCTGGTGACGTTTTCTAGGCTTGATGCGGAGGTTGAGCTTGACACGATCAATCTATGATCGGTCCAACATTCTGCTCCGCACTAGCCTTTGTGACTCTGACGTCACGTCTGTCATTTTTCCTTACGATGACGTAGTCACTGAGGTGCCATTGTTTGGAACGGGGATGTATCCATGACGTTTTGTTTCGGGTTGGTAAACGAAACGAGTTTGTAATTGTTAGGTCGGGGCAGCAAAAGTCTGAGTAATAGAAGCCCATTACTATTGCACTTGCCCACGCCAGTACTCCTAGTATCCATCCCAGACCCGATGGTCTGTCCCTACTCTGGCATTGAAGTCCCCGAGTATGATGAGCTTCTCAGACCTTGGGTCCGCTGAGATGGCTGAGTCAAGGTCCTCGTAGAAACCATCCTTGATTTCGCTTGGATTTGTCATTGTCGGGGCGTAGACGCTGAGTAAAGTGGCACTCTTTTTTCTCCTAGTGAGATCTGAAGAGTCATCACTCTGTCACTGACACCTTTGGGAGTCTGGTGAGGCCGAGCACAAGATGAGATTTGACAGCAAACCCTACACCAGATTCCTGACGTTCTGTATTGGCTCTCCCACTCTAAAGAAAGTGTAACCTCCGCCCACCTCTGACAGCTGACCTCGTCAGGAGTCTGGTTCACTCAAGGCAGCTATGTCGATATCATAGCGTGCCAGTTCTCTAGCCACGAGTGCAGTTCGTCTCTCAGGTCTTTCAGCTTTGTTGTTATCTAATAGTGTTCGTACGTTCCACGCGCCTATGGTGAGAGCTTTGGCGCGTTCTTCATGTTGTGTGATTTGTGTTGTATGTAGTTGTCTGAAACTGTAGCTTGCGCTGTATTTGGATTATAGTGGGGGAAAAGTTGCGCTATTCGTCAACCTCACCCCTTTGTCCAGGACTATCTGTATCCAGGGCAAGACAAGTCAAGACGACTGGAGATAGTGCCAGATGCAGTGGATGACCAGGGCTTTCTAAAGTGCCTCGCCGTGCTCTATGCGGTCCACACCGCTCTGCTGTGATCCGCCTTTTAACCGCTGAGCCAACCAGTGGCCCATCCGCGAAGTCAGCCGGATCCAGTCTTTGCATGCACAGGCAGACAGTGCCTAGATTACCGATGCTGTTAGACACATCGGTTACCCTCACCTGGTTTGACCACCGAATAGGCGATGTAACCGTTGTAATCGCTGCGCATGTTACAGCTAAACTACAGGCAGAGTTGTGGTTGTAGTCACGTTACAACTATTGTTCCGGCCGCCCTGCTGTGTGTAGCTTACATTTCCACAAGCGGCACGATGGCGGTAGGATAGACCTGTCCTGGCATGTGTGTCTGTCCGAAAATTACTGGGCAATTCCTTGTCCCAAGGTGTGGTATTTTCATCAGCACATAACAGAACTTTGCAGACAACACACTGACGCTTTTAACAGGTTCCGTACGTGACCTTGACCTTCCTTGACCTTCCTGGTGATGCGTGAAGTGTTTCTTTTGTTGGGTGGAATCGCGTGGTAGTTTTCAGCGCTTGGCGTTAATTGAAAATTGTTATCGATAACTGGTGTCGACTAGAAACACGATCTTATTTTCTATTTACACTGTAGTAGAATATAATTGATGATGATTGTAACACAATTACACCTTGAGTTCTTTCACTGCTTATACACAACCGAATAATGATATAAATATATAGGTACTCCGTTTCGAATTTACACAGATTAATTTTTTTTTTTTTAAAGTTCAAGAGCAAACAGTTAACATGCCCGCACACTGGGCGACCGGACACAAGAAAATCTGACATATATAGACAGACAGACAGACACACAGACAAACAGAAAACAGACTGTTTTCCTTATGCCCTTCTATCACAATCCAGACTCCTTCAGTACCATGACTACAATGCTTGCAGAGAAACGTAAATGCACTAGCAAAAACAGCGCAATGGTTGGTCTTAAAATCAACCAAGAGAATACAAAAGTACTACGAAGCAGCAATATACAGTAGGAATCTGTATTGATTGAAGGAAGAGCTATAGAAGATATTGGTGAATTTGTCTACCTTAGAAGTAAGATCAGCCAATCATCAGGTACAAATGAGACCATTAATGCCTTCCTCTTGCTGCGTTCCAGACCGATATGCCAGACTGTTGAGCCTTAGTCTGTTTCCAGGGCAACCGCGTGGAGGTCGAGTAGGATCTTGATCAGGGCCAGCTCACTGACCATTGCGCATCGTTGTCACTTTGTTTCATTGAGCGTCTGTCTCCATTAATGCCATGATTACTAAAGCCTGGTACATTGTTGCTTTTCTGTACATAGTGTGGAAATCTCTGACTATCTCCACTAAAATAAAGCTCTGATATTCAGCTCAAATGTAATCTGTCTTGTTGTATGGTTCGGAAACTAGACGAGTCATCAAGTTAACTACAAATGTGTAATCTGTCTTGTTGTATGGTTCGGAAACCTGACGAGTCATCAAGTTAACTACAAATAAGATTCAGATCGTTGTCAATAGGTGTTTTCGGCGCATTCTCAGGCTCATGTGATATGACAGAGTTGCAAACACAGATATGCGGGTAGAAACAGGACAGGAAAACCTGATGATTCGGTTACAAGAACCTGGTGATCCAAGTTGCAAGAAGCTGATGATTCAAGTTACAAGAAGTTGATGATTCAAGTTACAAGAAGTTGATGATTCAAGTTACAAGATGCATTTGATGACATGTCGGGCTTACCCTCCTGAAGACATAACCTGATGTCAGTAGACAAGCAGTTTGGTAAAACCCGCAAGAAAACGGAATATTGCGGCGTCCTAAACCACAACCAACTCTAGATAACCATGCCAGACAACTTTGGCGGTTTCTGACCTAGATCAGAAAAGGGGCTGGAAGTTATAGATCTTTGATAGAACACTGCAACGCTTTTTTTGCAATTTTACTCAATTCTGTGAGACTATGGTTATTTATTTATAAAAAATATTCATAATATTGATATTCCTTATTGTTAAACTTAACTTGTTGCATAATATAACCTTGATTTAGCATTTTGTGTTAATGTTAAAATGAATTCGTCTATATACACCAATACTGGAAAGCGAGGTCAGTAGTAGTGGTCTGATTTCCCATAATTTACCTGAGTCCGATGGTTTATAAATTGGCTCTGCCTAAACAGACCATACAGTATGTAGCAATGATGAATTATCACTAAACAGATCATACAATATATAGCAATGATGAATTATCACTAAACAGACCATACAATATATAGCAATGATGAATTATCACTAAACAGATCATACAATATATAGCAATGATGAATTATCACTAAACAGACCATACAATATATAGCAATGATGAATTATCATGTGTAAATATAGTGTACTATACTGATAAGTAGACTGGATAGAGAGATCGAAACTAGAATCCAGCAAGCCAACAACATTACATACCAGCTTACCCCAATTTTGAAACACCCAGCTATTCCAGTAGTGACTAAAAGGCAGATTATAAATTCAATCTTTATATTAACACTGTACAGAGCCAAAATGGCACTGACAAAAGAACAAGAAAGGTAAATTACCACATGCGAAATGAGATGCCTGAGGAAAGCAGTAAATAAAACAAGAAGAGACCATATAAGAAATGAGGAAAATTTGAAGAACAGTCGGAACAACACCTGCTATTAGATTTATTGAAAAACAGAGACTCAAATGGTTTGACCACTTGGTCAGAATGAACCCGAATACACCAGTTGCAAGAGCGTACAACCTGAAAATGGAATCATCAAGAGGAAAGGGCAGACCAAGAAAAAAATGGGTTGATGGAGTTACAGACATCTTAAAACTGCACAATACCACACCATATCAAGCGACCGATCGTGCATTATCTCGGAAACCGATCACCAGTTAAACCTGCTACTCCTAGCGGCAAAAAAGCAGAGAAGGACAAAAGAAAGAAGAAAGAAGAAATATAGTGTAATACTGTTCAACATCACAATATACGTGAGAAATCACTAGGACCTTACAAGACTAAGTCAGAGAGAACGGACAGGTTTGCATCAACAGCATCGATTGTTGGGGAGTTAAAGATGGATAAGGAAATGTTCTTCGGTCTCTTCGCGACTGTCTGGTGGATGAGGACACTAAAATTGATGTTAAGTCGATCCATGGATTTAAGCAGTTTGGTGTTACCCGATGTACAAGTAGAACTGGATGCTTGTGGGAAAGAGTGAGGAGTGTGTTTAAGCAGCGAGCAACAGGAACAATCAGTATGCATACTCTTCGACATCTGTTGGGAAGACTGAGCACCTATGGGTCTGCCCGGAGTGCAATGACTTCAGTTTAGTAACCAATAAAACTAGTTCAGTAAAAAGCAAATGCTAGATCCCTCATAAATGTGTTCTCTTGTCAAATATTCAAGTAAACGTCTGCAAGTCTAGACAGAAATAGAAAATAAATAATTAGCCCACACTTTACTTTCCAATCAAATCGTCGTCCTCCATATTCAATATTTCAGTAGTCAATTTACACTAGATATTCCCCTCACGTTATACAGCAGTGTTACTGGTTCTAGGGATGCCGCCATTTATACAGTACAACAGATAGGCTTACATCAAACAGCATCGATTGTCGAGAGCTTGAAGATGGATGGGAGGTGGGAAGGGGGTTTGTTTTAGTTTCTATGCGACCGACTTATAGTTGAGGGCACTCATGTTTATATTGAATCTATTCAACGGTTTAAAGTGATTAGAATTACAAGTTGTACAAGTATAACTGATTGACTCTCTCTCTCTCTCTCTCACGATCGTTCTTTTTAGCTATTTTGATCTTTCTTATTGTGATATATCAACAGCCTTTGCCAAGAACGTGTTTTACGTCACAATCTTCAGTACCATTTGGAGCTCTGGTGCCTGTTATTCGGCAGCGTTTACTGGGTTCGCTCTCCGTCAGCCTTTGGCTGTCCCAAACGTCCTGCAAGACAGCAGGTTACTGATTGACTGAGGGCAGAGTGTTTAACTAGCGAGTCATGGGAACCTTCAGTATTGATACCCTTCAACATCTAGAATCCCACAACGACTCGCAAGAGAACATGAGCTGAAAGAAACGAAACACAATACATAGGATGGCCAAGAGAAAAGAAAATGACGTGCATTTGTTGCTGCCCTAAGGGCATCACATGCTATCTATGTATATACAGAGAGAGAAAGAGAGAGAGACAGTGATTATGTTGTATGTACTCAGCGTTTCTCTCAGAGATCAATGAGAACTGTCAACTAATATGTATGACTCAAGTAATATATGCCAATGTCAACTAATATGTATGACTGTCAAATAATGTATGCCAATGTCAACTAATATGTATGACTGTCAAGTAATGTATGCCAATGTCAACTAATGACTGAATTAATGTCTTAATTAATGACTGTGAATTAATGATTGTGAATTAATGTCTATGACTATCAATTAATGATTGTGAATTAATGTCTATGACTATCAATTAATGATTGTGAATTAATGACTGTGAATACACAAGTATGACTGCGAATTGATGGTGAAATAGAGGTCACATATCAAAAACTGTTTATGACGGTGTAGGACGGGACGGAGCAAGAGGAATTGGGCAGCATGGCTAGTGCAGATACCACGAAACTCTTGTATGGCAACATGGCTAGTGCAGATACCACGAAACTTCATTGTATGGCAACATGGCTAGTGCAGATACCACGAAACTTCATTGTATGGCAACATGGCTAGTGCAGATACCACGAAACTTCATTGTATGGCAACATGGCTAGTGCAGATACCACGAAACTTCAGGTTAGGTTTTTTATTTATGTCCTGACAGAAAACAACTTGCCTTACTGGGAATTTAACCTGGTCTTCGAATGAAATCAACGCTATAATCCATTTAGTAATATACTCTCAATAATCTTCATTATACTAGATAAATCTCATTGGTTGACAGCATTACACTAGATAAATCTCATTGGTTGACAGCATTACACTAGATACATCTCATTGGTTGACAGCATTACACTAGATACATCTCATTGGTTGACAGCATTACACTAGATACATCTCATTGGTTGACAGCATTACACTAGATACATCTCATTGGTTGACAGCATTACACTAGATACATCTCATTGGTTGACAGCATTACACTAGATAAATATCATTGGTTGACAGCATTACACTGCTACGCTTCTCATTGGTTGACCACATTACACTGCTACGCTTCTCATTGGTTGACAGTATACATCTACGCTTTCATTGGTTGACAGTATTACACTGCTACGCTTCTCATTGGTTGACAGCATTACATTGCTACGCTTCTCATTGGTTGACAGCATGACACTGCTACGCTTCTCATTGGTTGACAGTATTACACTGCTACGCTTCTCATTGGTTGACAGCATTACATTGCTACGCTTCTCATTGGTTGACAGCATTACACTGCTACGCTTCTCATTGGTTGACAGCCTCTTCCGTTACTTTAAACTTTATCTGTTTACAGTTCACAGACACTTCTCAACCTCACCCCACCCTTGCCAGTGTCTGCCCTGAAAGCACGTTTCCTTGTCAGATGAACAAGCTAAATCTGGACGGGATCCCGTTACATGCTGTCAACAGGAACTGGGTGTATTTTCTCCGGGGTGATAGAGGGCATGAAATTTTCATTCTCATGGGAGACGTGAAAGTTGTAATTTTGGTAGAGTCGTTGTAACGTGGTAGAGGGGTTGTATCAGCGAATCACGGGTGTGACATGTTGAAAAGGAAGGAAGAACGTGGCATTTGTGAACTTGACAAATGAATGTAAGAGGAACAAGTTTAATTTGATTAGTGATGTATTCTGGGATGGAGGCCTCATTTTTTTTTTTACATTCTTCTTCTTCTTGTAATCAGTTAAAATGTTGACATAGCTAGTGACGGGCTGAATCTAAAACAAATGTTGCTTGCCAGGCGACAAGATGAAGATGGAAGGGGAATGGAAAGGGTTAGTGGGGGCACCATAACTAAAAAAACACCGATTGTTTAAAGGGAATAATCCTATCTACATTTGTCAGTATGTTATTCATATATTTGTCAGTATGTTATTCATACATTTGTCAGTATGTTATTCATACATTTGTCAGTATGTTATTCATATATTTGTCAGTATGTTATTCATACATTTGTCAGTATGTTATTCATACATTTGTCAGTATGTTATTCATACATTTGTCAGTATGTTATTCATACATTTGTCAGTATGTTATTCATATATTTGTCAGTATGTTATTCATATATTTGTCAGTATGTTATTCATACATTTGTCAGTATGTTATTCATACATTTGTCAGTATGTTATTCATACATTTGTCAGTATGTTATTCATACATTTGTCAGTATGTTATTCATACATTTGTCAGTATGTTATTCATACATTTGTCAGTATGTTATTCATATATTTGTCAGTATGTTATTCATACATTTGTCAGTATGTTATTCATACATTTGTCAGTATGTTATTCATACATTTGTCAGTATGTTATTCATACATTTGTCAGTATGTTATTCATATATTTGTCAGTATGTTATTCATACATTTGTCAGTATGTTATTCATATATTTGTCAGTATGTTATTCATACATTTGTCAGTATGTTATTCATACATATTGTATTTATGATTTAGTTGCCTTCAAGACATACATATTGATTCTCGAAAGGAGTTAATTCTTTTTTTTCATGTTTGTTGGCCTACACGCTCTGTGTTTCATCAGTTGTCAAGATGTTACTGTTGTTATATATATGTTTCTTCAGTTGTCAAGATGTTACTGTTGTTATATATATGTGTCGTCAGTTGTCAAGATGTTGCTTTGTTGGTATATTTTAATCAGTTGTCAAGATTTCTTTTGGATCCATTGAGATTGAACTTTGTTCGTTTTTCAGTGCATAGATATCTTATTTACATTGTCATCAGCATATCTATCTCCTACATTGTCTCAATACTTATTTTTGTCATCAGATATTTTACCCTACATTGTCCGGATATTTATCTCCCACATTGTCATCAGCATATCTTATCTCAGGTATCAATATCTATCTCAGTCATGTCCTCCAATCATTTAAATTTAGCATCATCAAATATTTTATCCTGAGCTAACAATCTTCGAGTTTTTCTCCATATACTTTCCTCTTCTCTACTTTGTCGGAGGATGCCTCCATATAAAATGGTCTTCCAGCCGTCATGTCTTTTTATATGTTAAAATACTTATTTATCATTCTTATTTATATCATTAGCATTTTCCTTGATTTGATTTTACGATTAGATCTATTTGTTATCTTCTCTGTGCATGATATACGGAGAGTGCTTATGTAACAATTATATAGAAATGTCACATGTACATGGATAGATCTATTTGTTATCTTCTCTGTGCATGATATACGGAGAGTGCTTATGTAACAATTATATAGAAATGTCACATGTACATGGATAGATCTATTTATTATCTACTCTGTCCATGATATATATTTTTTTTTTCCGATCTAGAAGCACTTGAGCTTTTCAGCTCTTCGGCTCGGTGCCATGGACATCGTAACTCTTCGGTTCGGTGCCACGAACACCGTAAATCTGGGGAATCTGTGGCTTTTTCTGCCACCCCGCGGAATTGAACCCGCACACACAGAGGATAGTCACCCGTAGTCCAACGCGCTACGAACACGCTGGGCAGACGGTCGAGTCCATGATATACGGAGAGTGCTTCTGTAACAATTATATAGAAATGTCACATGTACATAATGTTTAGTTCTGCAGCTACACACGCACACACACACACACTTCTCTCTCACACGCACACACACACACACTCTCTCTCTCACACGCACACACACACAGCACACACCACCTCTCTCTCTCTACACCACACACAGCACTCTCTCACACACACACACGCACGCATCTCTCTCTCACGCACAAACACCACGCACTACACTCTTCTCCACACACACACGCACGCACTCTCTCTCTCACACACACAAGAAACTATCTCTCTCTCTCACACACACACCACTCTCTCTCTCTCCACACACACGCACGTATTTCTCTCTCTCACACACACACGCACTCTCTCTCTTTCACTCACACACACGCACTCTCTTTCTCTCTCTCACTCACTCACATGCACACACGCACTCTCTCTCTCACACACACACGCACTCTCTCTCTCTCACACACACACGCACTATCCTCACTCTCTCACTCAACACACACTCTCTCTCACTCACACACACACTCTTCTCTCCAACACACCACACATCTCTCAACTCTCACTACACACACACTCTCTCTCACCCCACACACACACACGCACTCTCTCTCTCTCAGACACACTCATATTTCATACAACCACCTCCAACATATATCCATATACACATAACCCGCCCCCCGCCCCAACCAAATATTCTGCCCTCACTAGCCGGCGCCGATGTGTCCACATATAAAGCGTCTTCCATGCACGAACCACCAGGTCAAGGCCAGAAGAACGCATACATCAAGACGACCCAGCAGGAAACTAATGGAGACGGTTCAAACCCATGAATAATAAATACCAAACCGAATGTCAGACACAAAAAATGGCAATTCATTGCATAAAACGATGCAGAAGTCATGTATTGTTCACCAACGATTTGGCATGCACAACAAAATCAGGTTTCCATTTTCCTGCCAAATAAAACAAACTCATGTGGCGAACGATTTTTGTTTCTATCGCCCGATTTCCCCTCCCCTCCCTCCCTTCTGCTTTCCTGAGTTTTTTGTATATAAATAAATAACTAGTATTTAATTCTAAATTGATGAAGTTTATAAGGTTAATATTTTAACTATTTAATTCTAAATTGATGAAGTTTATAAAGTTAATATTCAACTATTTAATTATAAATTGATAAAATGACAATATATACTTGTATATATTGAAATGTTTAATTCTAAAATTCGAAATAACATCGACAATCGCCCATTAAAATAAGTCAAAGACTTCACATACCTGGGGAGCATTTTTCAGCAAATGGAAGAATAACTAATGAAATTCAACAAAGATGCAACAAAGCAAATCAAATGATAGGACAAATGGCGGCAATTTTAAGATGCAAACACGTCACCATGAACAGGAGCAATGTTCAATACAATCTTTCTCCCCATATTATGTTACCAGTCAAAACCTGTCCACTGACTTCAAATGATAAAGAAAACTAGTCACGACAGAGATGAAGTGTCCACGCAGAATGCTGAAGGTAACAAGAGGCGACCGGTTGAGAAATGAAGACATCAGGAAAAAAGTTGGTACAACATCAGTACTAGACTTCATCAAGAAACAACAAATTAAATGGCTCGGCCACTAAGCAGATTACTAACAGACAGTGTGCCTCAAAGAGCAATGTTGCTCGATCAATGGAAACAATACAAATGTCGGTCACGCATATGTTAACCTCAGAGATAACAGAGGCGACGAAATACACTATTTATGAGCGCGCACTAGGGCACACCTGTTCTTGAAATCTATTTTTATTCTGACGCTGTTGAGGAAAATCAGGATTCTAGAAAAGAAAGAAAGAAAAACATTCTAAAATTGATGAAATAATACTGTACATATTCTACTGTTGAATTGGGAAAATTTATGGAAGCTAATACTGTACATATTCTACTGTTGAATTGAAATTGATGGAAATAATACTGTACATATTCTACTGTTGAATTGGAAATTGATGGAATAATACTGTACATATTGTACTGTTGAATTGGAAATTGATGGAAAACATACTGACAAATTTACTGTTGAATTGGAAATTGATGGAAACAATTGTACATATTCTTTTTATTGAAATTGATGGGAAATTTTTTGACATATGTTCTAAGCACTAGGCAACTTTATTTCTCACTGACTATGACATCTCCATCTTGACTTTATATTCTATATTAACAGGAAAAGTTGTAACCATCACATTGAATACTCATAAACAGCATAGCCCAGCAGCAATGTGACATTGAATACTCATAACACATAGCCACAGCAATGTGACATTTTTATTGGATATAGTTAAAAACTGTGACGCTGTCAGTTTAGCTAAACAATGTTGTATATGTCGTGCATTCTATAATTTTATAATTAAAAAACTGATTAATAATTGTTGTTTTTTCACATCTGTAAGAAATAAACTTTCAACTATAAATATTTCCTGACTGAATTACTGGAGTTTCACAATAGTTACAATTTATTTTATTTGTTTCCCAGCTATAAAAACAAAGCTGTGTAAAGTTCATCTTTGACACTGCATGACTGCTGGGAACTTATTACAAATTATAAATTTTTTACAGAAAAATAAACCAACATATTAACGTAATGTTCTGAAATTTGACATAAAACTACAAGTCTGTGAGCATTATGATAAAAGAATGATGAAAGAGACATGATAAGAGACATTATGATAAGAGACATTATGATAGAGACATGATGATAAGACATGATGGCCGTTCGTTGAATAATCAATAGACACTTGTCTAGAACAAATTTCTATCACAAGAGAAAAGTATTACGTAAAAACACAAATACCCGTATGAACTAGTTACGACAGTTTATATTGCGTTTGAACAATACTGTAAGATCTATATCATTGCTATCAGATGTTTGTTTTACATTTATCAGAATCTGACAAATGACTGTGGACGTGAGCGCCTTGTGATAATTGCAATAATACTCATCATAATACTCATATTAACAATGAAATAATATTAATTGTCAAATAAGTAACAATAATAAAACAGATTATTTAATTATTATTTCTTCTTCTTCTTCCTGACCACACGTTTATTTCTTCTTTTTTTTTCTTCTTCTTCCTGACCACACGTTTATTTCTTCTTCTTTTTCTTCTTCTTCCTGACACACGTTTATTTCTTCTTCTTCTTCTTCTTCTTCTTCCTGACCACACGTTTATTTCTTCTTTTTTTCTTCTTCTTCCTGACCACATGTTTATTTCTTCTTCTTCTTCTTCTTCTTCCTGACCACACGTTTATTTCTTCTTTTTTTTCTTCTTCTTCTTCTTCCTGACCACACGTTTATTTCTTCTTCTTTTCTTCTTCTTCCTGACCACATGTTTATTTCTTCTTCTTCTTCTTCTTCTTCCTGACCACACGTTTATTTCTTCTTCTTCTTCTTCTTCTTCTGACCAACGTTTATTTCTTCTTCTTTTCTTTTCTTCCTGACCACACGTTTATTCTTCTTCTTTTTTCCTGACACACATTTATTTTCTTCTTCTTCTTCTTCCTGACCACCATTTATTTCTTCTTCTTCTTCTCCCATACACGTTTATTTTCTTCTTCTTCTTCTTCTTTTCCTGACCACACGTTTATTTCTTCTTCTTCTCTTCCTGACCACACGTTTACTTTCTTTTTTCTTCTTCTTCCTGACCACACTTTATTTCTTTTCTTCTTCTTCCTGACACACAGTTTATTTCTTTCTTCTTTCTTCTTCTTCTTCTTCCTGACCACACATTTATTTCTTCTTCTTCTTCTTCCTGACCACACATTTATTTCTTCTTCTTCTTCTTCTTCTTCTTCCTGACCACACATTTATTTCTTCTTCTTCTTCTTCCTGACCACATGTTTATTTCTTCTTCTTCTTCTTCTTCTTCTTCCTGACCACACGTTTATTTCTTCTTCTTTTCTTCTTCTTCCTGACCACACGTTTATTTCTTCTTCTTCTTCTTCTTCCCGACCACACGTTTATTTCTTCTTCTTTTTTCTTCTTCTTCCTGACCACACGTTTATTTCTTCTTCTTCTTCCTGACCACACGTTTATTACTTCTTTTTTTTCTTCTTCTTCCTGACCACATGTTTATTTCTTCTTCTTCTTTTCTTCCTGACCACATTTTATTTCTTCTTCTTTTCTTCTTCTTCTTCTGACCACAGTTTATTTCTTCTTTTTTCTTCTTCCTACCGACACATTTTATTTCTTCTTCTTCTTCTTCTTCTTCTTCTGATCCATTTCACTTTTCTTCTATACTTTTTCTTCTTCTTCTTCCTGACCACATGTTTATTTTCTTTTCTTCTTTTTCTTCTTCCTGACCACACGTTTATTTTTCTTCTTTTCTTCTTCTTCTTCTTGACCAACACGTTTATTTCTTCTTCTTCTTCCTGACACGTTTATTCCTTCTTTTTTCTTCTTCTTCCTGACTACACGTTTATTTCTTCTTCTTTTCCTTTTCTTCTTCTTTTCTTCTTCCTGACCACACTGTTTATTTCTCTTCTTCTTCTTCTTCCTGACTCACTGTTTATTTTTTTTTTCTTCTTTTTTTTCTTCTTCCTGACGACATGTTTATTTCTTCTTCTTTTCTTCTTCTTCTTCTTCCTGACCACATGTTTATTCTTCTTCTTTTTCCTTCTTCTTCTCTTCCTGACCACACGTTTATTTCTTCTTCTTCTTCCTGACCACACGTTTATTTCTTCTTTCTTTCTTCTTCTTCTGACTACACGTTTGTATTTCTTCTTTTCTTCTTCCTGACACACGTTTATTTTTCTTCTTCTTTTCTTCTTCTTCTTCCTGACCACATGTTTATTTCTTCTTCTTCTTCCTGACCTCACGTTTATTTCTTCTTCTTCTTCCTGACCACACGTTTATTTCTTCTTCTTTTCTTTTTTCTTCTTCTTCTGACCACATGTTTATTTCTTCTTCTTTTCTTCTTCTTCCTGACACACGTTTATTTCTTTCTTCTTCCACTGATACACGTTTTTTCTTCTTCTTCTTCTTCCTGACCACACGTTTATTTCTTCTTCTTCTTCCCGACCACTCGTTTATTTCTTCTTCTTCTTCTTCTTCCTGACCACACGTTTTTTTCTTCTTCTTCTTCCTGACCACATGTTTATTTCTTCTTCTTCTTCTTCTTCCTGACCACACGTTTATTTTCTTCTTTCTTCTTCCTTTTTTTTCTCTTTCTTCTTCCTGACCACACGTTTATTTCTTCTTCTTCTTCTTCTTCTTCCTGACCACGCGTTTATTTCTTCTTCTTCTTCCTGACCACACGTTTATTTCTTCTTCTTCTTCCTGACCACACGTTTATTTCTTCTTCTTCTTCTTCCTGACCACACGTTTATTTCTTCTTCTTCTTCTTCTTCTTCTTCCTGACCACATGTTTATTTCTTCTTCTTCTTCCTGACCACGTTTATTCTTCTTCTTTTCTTCTTCTTCCTGACCACACGTTTATTTCTTCTTCTTCTTCTGACCACACGTTTATTTCTTCTTCTTTTCTTCTTCTTCCTGACACATGTTTATTTTTCTTCTTCTGACTTATTTCTTCTTCTTCTTCTTCTGACCACATGTTTATTTCTTCTTCTTTTTCTTCTTCTTCTTCCTGACCACACGTTTATTTCTTCTTCTTCTTCCTGACCACAGGTTTATTTCTTCTTCTTTTTCTTCTTCTTCTTCTTCCTGACCACGCGTTTATTTCTTCTTCTTCTTCTTCTTCCTGACCACACGTTTATTTCTTCTTCTTTTCTTCTTTTTCTGACCACAGTTTATTTCTTCTTCCCTCTTCTTCTTCTTCCTGACCAGATGTTTATTTCTTCTTTTCTCTTCTTCCTGACCACATGTTTATTTCTTTTTTTCTTCTTCTTCTTCTTCCTGACCACAGTTTATTTCTTCTTCTTCTTCCTGACACACGTTATTTCTTCTTCTTCTTCTTCTTCTTCCTGACCACACGTTTATTTTTCTTCTTTTCTTTTCTTCTTCCTGACCACATGTTTATTCTTTTCTTTCTTTTCTTCCTGACCACATGTTTATTTCTTCTTCTTCTTCTTCTTCTTCTGACACATGTTTATTTCTTCTTCTTCTTCCTGACACATGTTTATTTCTTCTTCTTTTTTTTCCTGACCACATATTTCTTCTTCTTCTTCTTCTTCCTGACACACGTTTATTTCTTCCCTTCTTTTTTTTTTCTTCTTCCTGACACACGTTTATTTCTTCTTCTTCTTCTTCTTCTTCTTCCTGACCACTTTTTTTTTTCTTCTTCTTCTTCCTGACTACATGTTTATTTCTTCTTCTTTTTCTTCCTGACCAGTTTTTTCTTCTTCTTTCTTTTCTTCCTGACACACGTTTATTTCTTCTTCTTCTTCTTCTTCCTGACCACACGTTTATTTCTTCTTTTTCTTCTTCTTCCTGACCTACAGTTTATTTCTTCTTCTTTTCTACACACTTATTCTTCTTCTTGAACATTGTTTATTTCTTCTTCTTTTCTTTTCTTCTCTGACTACATGTTTATTTCTTCTTCTTTTTTCTTCTTCTTCTTCTTCTTGACTCACGTTTATTTTCTTCTTCTTCCTGACTACATGTTTATTTCTTCTTTTTCTTCTTCTTTCCTGACCACACGTTTATTTTTTTCTTCTTCTTCTTCCTGACCACGTTTTATTTCTTCTTTTTTCTTCTTCTTCCTGACCATGTTTATTTCTTCTTCTTTTTCTTCTTCTTCTTCTTCCTGACCACATGTTTATTTCTTCTTCTTCTTCCTGACCACATGTTTATTTCTTCTTCTTCTTCCTGACACATGTTTATTTCTTCTTACCTTCTTCCTGACCACATGTTTATTTCTTCTTCTTTTCTTCCTGACCCACGTTTATTTTCTTCGTTTTTCTTCCTGATCACAGTTTTTTATTTCTTCTTCTTCTTCCTGACACATTCTATTTTTCTTCTTTTCTTCCTGACACACGTTTATTTCTTCTTTCTTCTTCTTCCTGACCACACGTTTATTTCTTCTTCTTCTTCTTCTTCCTGACCACATGTTTATTTCTTCTTCTTTTTCTTTACTACACGTTTATTTCTTCTTCTTCTTCTTCTTCTTCCTGATCACACGTTTATTTCTTCTTCTTCTTCTTCTTCTTCCTGACCACATTTCATTTCTTCTTCTTTTTCTTGTTCTTCCTGACACACGTTTATTTTTTCTTCTTTCTTCCTGACCACAGTTTATTTCTTCTTCTTCTTTCCTGACCACACGTTTATTTCTGTTTTTTTTTTGCTTCCTGATCAAATGTTTATTTCTTCTTCTTTCTTCTTCTTCTTCTTCTTGATCACATGTTTATTTTCTTCTTCTTTTGTCTTTTTCTTCTTCTTCTTCCTGACCACATGTTTTTTTTCTTCTTCTTTTTCTTCTTCTTCCTGACTACACGTTTATTTCTTCTTCTTCTTCTTCTTCCTGACCACACGTTTATTTCTTCTTTTTTTTTCTTCTTCTTCCTGACCACATGTTTATTTCTTCTTCTTCTTCTTCTTCTTCTTCTTCTTCCTGACCACATGTTTTTTTCTTCTTCTTCTTCCTGACCACATGTTTATTTCTTCTTCTTCTTCCTGACCACACGTTTATTTCTTCTTTTTCTTCCTGACCACACGTTTATTTCTTCTTTTTTTTCTTCTTCTTTCCTGACTGCAGTTTATTTCTTCTTCTTCTTCTTCTTCTTCCTGACCACATGTTTATTTCTTCTTCTTCTTCCTGACCACATGTATATTTCTTCTTCTTTTTCTTCTTCTTCCTGACCGCACGTTTATTTCTTCTTCTTCTTCCTGACCACACGTTTATTTCTTCTTTTTTCTTTCTTCCTGACCACATGTTTATTTCTTCTTCTTTTCCTGACACATGTTTATTTCTTCTTCTTTTCTTCTTCTTCCGACTACACGTTTATTTCTTCTTCTTCTTCTTCTTCTTCTGACTACACGTTTATTTCTTCTTTTTTTCTTCTTCTTCCTGATCACATGTTTATTTCTTCTTCTTTTTCTTCTTCTTCTTCTTCTTGACCCCACGTTTTTTTTCTTCTTCTTCTTTTTCCCCTTTATTTCTTCTTCTTCTTCCTGACACATTGTTTATTTCTTCTTCTTTCTTCTTCTTCTTCTTCCCTGACCACACGTTTATTTCTTCTTCTTCTTCTTCTTCCTGACCACACGTTTATTTCTTCTTCTTCTTCTTCTTCCCGACACACGTTTATTTCTTCTTTTTTTCTTCTTCCTGACTACGTGTTTTTTTCTTCTTCTTCTTCCTGACCACACGTTTATTTCTTTTTCTTCTTCTTCTTCTTCCTGACCACACGTTTATTTCTTTTTTTTTTCTTCTTCTTCTTCCTGACCACATGTTTATTTCTTCTTCTTTTTCTTCTTCTTCCTGACCACACGTTTATTTATTCTTCTTCTTCTTCTTCTTCCTGACCTCATGTTTATTTCTTCTTCTTCTTCCTGACCACATGTTTATTTCTTCTTCTTTTTCTTCTTCTTCCTGACCACAAGTTTATTTCTTCTTCTTTTTCTTCTTCTTCCTGACCACACGTTTATTTCTTCTTCTTCTTCTTCTTCTTCCTGACCACATGTTTATTTCTTCTTCTTCTTCCTGACCTAGATGTTTATTTCTTCTTCTTTTTCTTCTTCCTGACTACGTTTATTTCTTCTTCTTCTTCTTCTTCCTGACCACGTTTATTTCTTCTTTTTTTCTTCTTCTTCCTGACTCATGTTTATTTCTTCTTCTTTTTCTTCTTCTTCTTCTTCTTGACCACATGTTTATTTCTTCTTCTTTTTCTTCTTCTTCTTCTTCTTGACAACATGTTTATTTCTTCTTCTTTTTCTTCTTCTTCTTCTTCCTGACACACGTTTATTTCTTCTTCTTCTTCCTGACCACATGTTTATTTCTTCTTTTTTTTTCTTCTTCTTCCTGACCACACGTTTATTTCTTCTTCTTCTTCTTCCTGACCACACGTTATTTCTTCTTTTCTTCTTCTTCCTGACTACATGTTTATTTCTTCTTCTTTTTTCTTTTCTTCTTCTGACTACATGTTTATTTCTTCTTCTTCTTCCTGACCACATGTTTATTTCTTCTTCTTCTTCCTGACACTGTGTTTTTTTTTCTTCTTCTTCTTCCCGACACATGTTTATTTCTTCGTCTTCTTCTGACACACGTTTATTTCTTCTTCTTTTCTTCTGACTCCGTTTATTTCTTCTTCTTCTTCCTTCTTCTTCCTGACACATGTTTTTTCTTCTTCTTCTTCTTCTTCCTGACCATGTTTATTTTCTTCTTCTTTTTCTTCTTCTTCTGACCACGTTTATTTCTTCTTTTCTTCTTCTTCTTCTGACACGTTTATTTCTTCTTTTTTTCTTCTTCTTCCTGACACATGTTTATTTCTTCTTCTTCTTCCTGACCACATGTTTATTTCTTCTTCTTTTTCTTCTTCTTCTTCCTGACCCCACGTTTATTTCTTCTTCTTCTTCTTCTTCTTCTTCTGACCACGTTTATTTCTTCTTTTTCTTTCTTCTTCCTGACCACTGTATTTATTTCTTCTTCTTTTTCTTCTTCTTCTTCTTCCTGACCACGCGTTTATTTCTTCTTCTTCTTCTTCTTCCTGACCACACGTTTATTTCTTCTTTTTTTTCTTCTTCTTCTCCATGACACGTTTATTTCTTCTTTTTTTCTTCTTCTTCTACATGTTTATTTCTTCTTCTTCTTCCTGACACACGTTTATTTCTTCTTCTTCTTCTTCTTCCTGACCACACGTTTATTTCTTCTTCTTCTTCTTCTTCTTCCTGACCATGTTTATTTCTTCTTCTTTTTCTTCTTCTTCCTGACCACACGTTTATTTCTTCTTCTTTTTCTTCTTCCTGACCTATCATGTTTATTTCTTCTTCTTCATGACTACATGTTTATTTCTTCTTTTTTCTTCTTCCTGACCACAAGTTTATTTTTTCTTCTTTTCTTCTTCTTCCCGACACGTTTATTTCTTCTTCTTCTTTCTTCTTCCTGACTACATGTTTATTTCTTCTTCTTCTTCTTCCTGACCAGATGTTTATTTCTTCTTCTTTTTCTTCTTCTTCCTGACCACACGTTTATTTATTCTTCTTCTTCTTCTTCTTCCTGATATACGTTTATTTCTTCTTTTTTCTTCTTCTTCCTGACCACATGTTTATTTCTTCTTCTTTTTCTTCTTCTTCTTCTTGACCACATGTTTATTTCTTCTTCTTTTTCTTTTTTTCTTCTTCTTGATACATGTTATTTCTTCTTCTTCTTCTTCTTCTTCTTCTTCCTGACCACACGTTTATTTCTTCTTCTTCTTCCTGACCACATGTTTATTTCTTCTTTTTTTTCTTCTTCTTCTTCCTGACCACACGTTTATTTCTTCTTCTTTTCCTGACACCGTATATTTCTATCTTTTTTCTTCTTCTTCTGATTCTTTTATTTCCTTCTTTTTTTCTTCTTCTTCTTCCTGACACATGTTTATTCTTCTTCTTCTTCTGACTACATGTTTATTTCTTCTTCTTCTTCCTGACCACATGTTTATTTCTTCGTCTTCTTCCTGACCACACGTTTATTTCTTCTTCTTCTTCCTGACTACACGTTTATTTCTTCTTCTTTTTCTTCTTCCTGACCACACGTTTATTTCTTCTTCTTCTTCTTCTTCTTCTTCCTGACCACACGTTTATTTCTTCTTCTTCTTCTTCTTCTTCCTGACCACACGTTTATTTTTCTTCTTTTTTCTTGTTCTTCCTGACCACACGTTTATTTCTTCTTTCTTCTTCCTGACCACACGTTTATTTCTTCTTCTTCTTCCTGACAACACGTTTATTTCTTCTTTTTTCTTCTTCTTCCCGACCACATGTTTATTTCTTCTTCTTTTTCTTTTCTTCTTCTTCTTGACCACATGTTTATTTCTTTTTTCTTTTTTCTTCCTGACCACATGTTTATTTCTTCTTCTTCTTCTTCTTCTTCCTGACCACATGTTTATTTCTTTTTTCTTCTTTCCTGACCATGTTTATTTCTTCTTCTTTTCCCGCCACACGTTTATTTCTTCTTTTTCTTCTTCTTCTTCTGACCACATGTTTATTTCTTCTTCTTTTTCTTCTTCTTCCTGACCACATGTTTATTTCTTCTTTTTTTTCTTCTTCTTCCTGACCACATGTTTATTTCTTCTTCTTTCTTCTTCTTCCCGACCACATGTATATTTCTTCTTTCTTTTTCTTCTTTCTTCTTCTTCCTGACCACATGTTTATTTCTTCTTCTTTTTCTTCTTCTTCCTGACTACACGTTTATTTCTTCTTCTTCTTCCTGACCACACGATTATTTCTTCTTCTTCTTCTTCTTCTTCTGACACACGTTTATTTCTTCTTTTTTTCTTCTTCTTCCTGACCACATGTTTATTTCTTCTTCTTTTTCTTCTTCTTCTTCTTGACCACATGTTTATTTCTTCTTCTTTTTTCTTCTTCTTCTTCCTGACCACATGTTTATTTCTTCTTCTTTTTCTTCTTCATCTTCTTCCTGACCACACGTTTATTTCTTCTTCTTCTTCTTCTTCTTCCTGACACACGTTTATTTCTTCTTCTTCTTCTTCTTCTTCTACTACTGTTTATTTCTTCTTCTTTTCTTCTTCGACCACACGTTTATTTCTTCTTCTTCTTCTTCTTCTTCCTGACCCAGTTTTTCTTCTTCTTCTTCATGACACATGTTTTTTTCTTCTTTTTTTCTTCTTCTTCCTGACCACAGTTTATTTCTTCTTCTTTTTCTTCTTCTTCCTGACCCCACGTTTATTTCTTCTTCTTCTTCTTCTTCTTCCTGACCACACGTTTATTTTTTCTTCTTCTTCTTCCTGACTAGATGTTATTTCTTCTTCCTTTTTCTTCTTCTTCTGACCACACGTTTATTTCTTCTTCTTCTTCTTCCTGACCACACGTTGTATTTCTTCCCTTTTTTCTTATTCTTCCTGACCACATGTTTTTTCTTCTTCTTTTTCTTCTTCTTCTTCTTCTTGATTACACATGTTTATTTCTTATCTTTTTCTTTTCTTCTTCTTCTTGACCACATGTTTATTTCTTCTTCTTCTTCTTCTTCTATTTCTTTCACCGACCACGTTTATTTTTCTTCTTCTTCCTGACACATGTTTTATTTCTTCTTTTTTCTTACTTATCTTCCGGACCAAATACGTTTATTTCTTCTTCTTCTTCCTGACCACGTAGTATCCTTCTTTTAATTCTATTTCTTCTGACCTACATGTGTTATTTCTTCTTCTTTGATCTTCTTTTCTTCTTCCTGACCACATGTTTATTCTTCTTCTTCTTCTGACCAATGTTTGTCTCTTCTACTTCTTCCTACAGCATGTTTTTTTTCTTCTGACCATGTTATTCTTCGTCTTATTCCTGACCCGTTTTTTCTTCTTCTTCTTCTGACCCCACGTTTATTTCTTTTCTTTTTTTTCACCACGTTTATTTCTTCTTCTTTTTTTCTTTCCTAAACCCCCGTTTATTTTTTTTCTTCTTCTTCTTTAAACGTTTTTTTTTCTTCTTTTTCGTTTTCCCGACCCACGTTTATTTCTTCTTTTCTTCCCGAACGTTTATTTCTTCTTCCTTCCACCCCATTTATTTCTTCTTTTTTTCTTTTTTGCCTGTTTTTTTCTTCTTCTTTTTTTTTCTTTTCTTTTGCCCTGTTTTTTTTTTTTCTTTTTTTTTTTTTCCGAACCCCGTTTTTTTTCTTCTTTTTTCTTCTTCTTCTTCTTCCTGACCATTTTTTTTCTTTTTTCTTCTGACCATGTTTTTTCTTCTTCTTTTTCCTGCCCCCTTTATTTCTTCTTTTTCTTCTTCTTTTCCAAATTTTTTTTTTTTTTTCTTCTTCTTCCTGACCCCGTTTTTTCTTCTTTTCTTTTCTTTATTACGTTTTTTCTTCTTCTTTTCTTCTTCTTCCCGACCCATGTTATTTTTCCTTTTTTTTCTTTTCTTTTCAACTGTTTATTTTTTTTTTTTTTTTTTTTTTTCTTCCCGAACCCCTGTTTATTTTTTTTTTTTACAAGTTTATTTTTTTTTTTTTTTTTCCCCAACACGTTTTTTTTCTTTTTTTTTCTTCTTCCTGAACATTTTATTTCTTTTCTTTTTTTTTTTTTTCCTTAAAACCCCTGTTTTTTCTTTTCTTTTTCTTTTTTTTTTTCCTGAAATTTTTTTCTTCTTCTTTTTTTTATTTTTCGACCAAGTTTTTTTTTTTTTTTCTTTTCCTGAACACATTTTTTTTTTTTTCTTTCTGAACCCCGTTTTTTTCTTCTTTTTTTTCTTCTTCTTCTTCCACCAAAAACGTTTATTTCTTCTTTTTTTTTTTTTTCTTCTTCCTGACCCCGTTTTTTTTTTTTCTTTTTTCTTCTTCCTGAACCCCCGTTTATTTTTTTCTTTTTTTTTTTTTTCTTCCCGAACACGTTTTTTTTTTTTCTTCTAAACCCCTGTTTATTTTCCCCTTCTTCTTCCTGAACCCCCGTTTTTCTTCTTTTTTTCCCTGAACACGTTTTTTTTTTCTTCTTCTTCTTTTCTTTTCCTGACCACACGTTTTTTTTTTTTTTTTTTTACAACGTTTTTTTCTTCTTCTTCTTCTTCTTCCTGAACATGTTTTTTCTTCTTCTTCTTCCTGAACTGTTTTTTCTTCTTCTTTTTTTTTCTTCTTCTTCTGAACATTTTTTCTTCTTCTTCTTCCTTTTTTTTCCGACCCACGTTTATTTCTTCTTCTTCCTCCAACTTTAAATTTTTTTTTTTTTCTTCCCGAACCCCCGTTTTTTCTTTTCTTTTTTTCCCTGAAACTTTTATTTTCTTTTCTTTTTTCCTGACCCCAATTTATTTTTTTTTCTTCCGAACACATTTATTTTTTTTCTTCTTCCACCACGTTTTTTTTTTTTTTCTTCTTCCTGAACGTTTTTTTTTTTTCTTCTTCTTTACCCCCGTTTATTTCTTCTTTTCTTCCCCAACCCCATTTTTTTCTTCTTCTTTTCCCCCCACGTTTTTTCTTCTTTTCTTCCCAACCCCCGTTAATTCAAAACCCTGCGACTTTACTAGTGTGGCGAAATTCGGACTTATTTTTATGGGGAAAATTGGAATTCCCGGAAGAGGGTATGGAGAATTTTTGCAAACCCTTTGTAACTTGGGAAAAATATATATTTCCTCAAATTTGTTCTAAAAAAAGGTTCAAATAAAAACAGTGCTTTGTTGTCCCGTCCCCAAATTTAAAACAAAAACAAGACAGTGCTTTGTTGTCACTGTCAGCAAATTTTATCAAATACAAGACAGTGCGTTGTTGTCACTGTCAGCAAATTTGTATCAAATACAAGACAGTGCTTTGTTGTCACTGTCAGCAAATTTGTATCAAATACAAGACAGTGCTTTGTTGTCACTGTCAGCAAATTTGTATCAAATACAAGACAGTGCGTTGTTGTCACTGTCAGCAAATTTGTATCAAATACAAGACAGTGCTTTGTTGTCACTGTCAGCAAATTTGTATCAAATACAAGACAGTGCTTTGTTGTCACTGTCAGCAAATTTGTATCAAATACAAGACAGTGCGTTGTTGTCACTGTCAGCAAATTTGTATCAAATACAAGACAGTGCTTTGTTGTCACTGTCAGCAAATTTGTATCAAATACAAGACAGTGCTTTGTTGTCACTGTCAGCAAATTTGTATCAAATACAAGACAGTGCTTTGTTGTCACTGTCAGCAAATTTGTATCAAATACAAGACAGTGCTTTGTTGTCACTGTCAGCAAATTTGTATCAAATACAAGACAGTGCTTTGTTGTCACTGTCAGCAAATGTGATCAAATACAAGACAGTGCTTTGTTGTCACTGTCAGCAAATTTGTATCAAATACAAGACAGTGCTTTGTTGTCACTGTCAGCAAATTTGTATCAAATACAAGACAGTGCTTTGTTGTCACTGTCAGCAAATTCTAGATTTCCATTGGACACAAGAAAACAATAATATTCAGTGGCTTCATGCGCAGTATCATTTAAATGTTACTTCTGATTAAATACCGGAAACTGTATCCACACAATCTGGCACGTGCTCAAACAGATATGACGTTCTATTTCCGTCTCCGGAAAGTGGCAAGTCAATTCTACTGTGTGGCAGTACTAGCAGTTGTCATATTATGGCGCCGTCTCGTCGTGTACGTGGGATACTAGCAGATCTGTAAATGGCTGCTGGATGACACACGATTACCTCGACCTAGTGAAGAAAAATGGCCAGATCTAATGTGACTAAACATTAGAATGTCAGTAAGATCAGGGTACACAATGCAGAACTGAATTGCTTGTTCCGACATAATCTCCTTTCACAATGAAATCTACAATTCACAATCTGCGTGAACTTTCGTCTCTGGAGGTTAACACCGCTGATATCTTTGTTTTATTTATGAGTTCTTCAAGAATAACATTTCTTTGTTGTTATCTCTTATCTAATATGACATCATATATATACGTTGTTGTTATGTGTCATCTAATATGACATCACATATATACTTTGTTGTTATGTGTCATCTAATATGACATCACATATATACTTTGTTGTTATATGTCATCTAATATGACATCACATATATACTTTGTTGTTAGATGTTTGAGAATACATTGTGTGTGTACCTGACAATCAAATCTTTGTCCTCGTTTAACGCTTCATATCAACCACACTATGTGATCTATATGTCATCTAAGCACTATGTGATCTATATGTCATCTAAGCACTACGTGATCTATATGTCATCTAAGCTCTATGTGATCTATATGTCATCTAAGCACTATGTGATATATATGTCATCTAAGCACTACGTGATCTATATGTCATCTAAGATATATGTGATCTATATGTCATCTAATCACTATGTGATCTATATGTCATCTAAGCTCTATGTGATCTATATGTCATCTAAGCTCTATGTGATCTATATGTCAACTAAGCACTGTGTGATCTATATGTCATCTAAGCTATATGTGATTTATATGTCATCTAAGCTATATGTGATATATATGTCATCTAAGCACTACGTGATATATATGTCATCTAAGCTCTATGTGATCTATATGTCATCTAAGCACTATGCGATCTATATGTCATCTAAGCAATATGTGATCTATATGTCATCTAAGCTCTATGTGATATATATGTCATCTAAGCTCTATGTGATCTATATGTCATCTAAGCTCTATGTGATATATATGTCATATAAGCTCTATGTGATATATATGTCATCTAAGCTCTATGTGATCTATATGTCATCTAAGCTCTATGTGATCTATATGTCATCTAAGCTCTATGTGATCTATATGTCATCTAAGCAATATGTGATCTATATGTCATCTAAGCTATATGTGATTTATATGTCAGCTAAGCACTATGTGATCTATATGTCATCTAAGCTCTATGTGATCTGTATGTCATCTAAGCTATATGTGATATGTATGTCATCTAAGCTCTATGTGATATGTATGTCATCTAAGCTCTATGTGATCTGTATGTCATCTAAGCTCTATGTGATCTGTATGTCATCTAAGCTCTATGTGATCTGTATGTCATCTAAGCTCTATGTGATCTGTATGTCATCTAAGCTCTATGTGATCTGTATGTCATCTAAGTTCTATGTGATCTGTATGTCAGCTAAGCTCTATGTGATATGTATGTCATCTAAGCACTATGTGATCTGTATGTCATCTAAGCACTATGTGATCTATATGTCATCTAAGCTCTATGTGATATGTATGTCATCTAAGCTCTATGTGATCTGTATGTCATCTAAGCTCTATGTGATCTGTATGTCATCTAAGCTCTATGTGATCTGTATGTCATCTAAGCTCTATGTGATCTGTATGTCATCTAAGTTCTATGTGATCTGTATGTCAGCTAAGCTCTATGTGATATGTATGTCATCTAAGCACTATGTGATATGTATGTCATCTAAGCTCTATGTGATCTGTATGTCATCTAAGCTCTATGTGATCTGTATGTCATCTAAGCTAATAGCGATTGTACGTTGTGCCAGTTATGTGTTTAGAAGTATGCAAGCCCATCCGATTTCTGCGATGTTTTTTTATTTACTAGGGTAGCATCCCTAGGTCCTACATCAGTCGCCTCTTACGATATGTCTTGTAAGTCGCACTGGTACTCATTTTGCTCCCTTGTGAGCCCCGAGACCACACAGATATTTCCTGATTACAAACTATGTTTCTCTTTTTTTTTCCATTCTTTAGCACTCATATGAACACGATCTTACCACTTTCCTGAGCCACTTACCACTTTTCTTAGCATGTCCAGAGCAGAACTTTGCAACTGTAACAGTCCTTCGTAAATTCTCTCTCTCTCTCAGAGTATAGATGTCCCGTCTCTGCAACCATCATTATCAGTTACATTCTGAATCCATCTTCTCCGTGGTCTTCTTCTTCTTCTTCTTCTTCTCCACTTTGTCGCAATGTCTCATTTCTTAATAGTCTTCTTCAACCATTTGTGCCTCTTTACACGTCCAACATACTTCTAGGCTCTCATTATTCCAACATACTTCTAGGCTCTCATTATTCCAACATACTTCTAGGCTCTCATTATTCAACATCTTCTAGGCTCTCATTATTCCAACATACTTCTAGGCTCTCATTATTCCAACATACTTCTAGGCTCTCATTATTCCAACATACTTCTAGGCTCTCATTGATTCCAACATACTTCTAGGCTCTCATTATTCCAACATACTTCTAGGCTCTCATTATTCCAACATACTTCTAGGCTCTCATTATTCCAACATACTTCTAGGCTCTCATTGTTCCAACATAGCTTCTAGGCTCTCATTGTTCAACATACTTCTAGGCTCTCATTTTCCAACATACTTCTAGGCTCTCATTGTTCAACATACTTCTAGGCTCTCATTGTTCCAACATACTTCTAGGCTCTCATTATTCAACATACTTCTAGGCTCTCATTATTCCAACATACTTCTAGGCTCTCATTATTCCAACATACTTCTAGGCTCTCATTATTCAACATGTTCTAGGCTCTCATTATTCCAACATACTTCTAGGCTCTCATTATTCCAACATACTTCTAGGCTCTCATTGTTCCAACATCTTCTAGGCTCTCATTATTCCAACATTCTTCTAGGCTCTCATTGTTCAACTTTCTTCTAGGCTCTCATTGTTCAACATTCTTCTAGTCTCATTGTTCCAACATACTTCTAGGCTCTCATTGTTCAACATACTTCTAGGCTCTCATTGTTCAACATCTCTAGGCTCTCATTGTTCAACATGCTTCTAGGCTCTCATTGTTCCAACATCTTCTAGGCTCTCATTATTCAACATGCTTCTAGGCTCTCATTGTTCCAACATCTTCTAGGCTCTCATTATTCAACATTCTTCTAGGCTCTCATTATTCCAACATACTTCTAGGCTCTCATTGTTCCAACATACTTCTAGGCTCTCATTATTCCAACATACTTCTAGGCTCTCATTATTCCAACATACTTCTATTCTCTCATTATTCCAACATACTTCTAGGCTCTCATTATTCCAACATACTTCTAGGCTCTCATTATTCAACATACTTCTAGGCTCTAATTATTTCAACATACTTCTAGGCTCTCATTATTCCAACATACTTCTAGGCTCTCATTATTCCAACATTCTTCTAGGCTCTCATTATTCCAACATATTTCTAGGCTCTCATTATTCCAACATACTTCTAGGCTCATTGTTCAACACTTTAGGCTCTCATTTTCAACATCTTCTAGGCTCTCATTATTCAACATACTTCTAGGCTCTCATTATTCAACTACTTAGGCTCTCATTTTTCAACATACTAGGCTCTCATTATTCAACATACTTCTAGGCTCTCATTATTTCAACATACTTCTAGGCTCTCATTATTCCAACATACTTCTAGGCTCTCATTATTTTTTGTTGCATTATCCAGGTTTTTATTTTTTATTTTCAGTTCTTCTTGTGCAGATCTATTTGTTCTCTTCTCTGTCCATGATACACGGATGACTCATGTCCATGATACACAGATGACTCATGTCCATGATACACGGAGGACTCATCTATAACACTTATATTCAAAAGCAGATATATATTTTTCCAGGGCTTTATTAAATGTCCATGCTTCACACCCATATGTTGCCAACAGGAATATGCATGCTCTTTTTACTCTACTAAATCGTTTTGCTATCAGTTCCATTGCAGCATACTGTTTGTAGTTGTTTCATTTATTGTAAGGTCATGTTTGTTCTTATTTATTTTCTTTCATCACATTTCCATCTGTTGTTAGCAGTCAACATCAATATTCAAAACTATTCACATTTTCTATTGTTTCTTCATTGATTAAAGTATCTTTTGTGATGTTTGTTTTATCCGTTGTCATTATTTTTATTTTTACCATATTTAGATATTTTATTTTTTGCACTTTCATTATTATTTTCTCAATCTGTTTTTGTGATGTTGACAGTAACACTGTATCGTCAGCATATCTATGCTCATGTATTTCTCTTCCTCTGATTATAAAAGTGTTGTATTGTTCTTTTCCACTATCTTCTAACATTCCTCATGTTGTTTTCTGCATATATGTTAAACAGACAAGGCAACAAAATGCAGCCTTGTCTCACTCCCTGCCCTATGTCAAACCAATCTGATGTATCATCACATGTCCTTACAGCCGCCATTTGATCACTATAAAGTTCTCTTATGATCTGTATCAAATGTAATGGAAATTCCATTTCTCCCATAATCTTCCACAATTCCTGATATTCTACACAATCAAATGCCTTTGAGTAGTCAATAAAGCAAGAGTATAGATCTACATTATGCTCACTAGATTTTTCTATTATTGTTCTCATGTTAAATATATGGTCACATGTGCCTCTGTTCCGTCTAAACCCAGCTTGTGTTATGTTGATGTTTTCCTCCATTTTCCAACAGTCTTCCTATAAATATTTTTAGTAAGATTGTAATTCCGTGACTAATAATGACCTCTGTTCTATAGTTAGTTCATAATTAGGTGTCTTCCTTTTAGGTATTGGATAAACGTTAATCTTTTCCATTCTGTTGGCCATATTCCTGTTTCCCAAACCTTTTTACATATTGCATGATATATTCCTATGCTTTGTTCTCCTCCAACTTCGATAAACTCTGCTGAAATATTATCACATCCTGGTGATTTTCCCATCTTCAAGTAATATATTGCTTATTCAACTTTCTCTAGCGATGGTTCCGGCACTTTCTCTATTCCCCCTCCCTCCCCGTTCCCCACCTCCATCCACCTATCAAAATATATTAATAATAATAATACTCCGCAGACAATGAAATGAAAATTGGATAACTGGGAACTCAGCATTGACTACAGTAACTTTGGCTGGTCAGGCTAGACATCCGTATTCCCTTCTGGCTGATAGTAGTCTTCATTCCTTCTTGCTTCCACCCTGCAATGGAAAGTGAATTCTCAAGAGACCAGCGTTTTATGAAGGACCGAAGTGTGAAAGCATAGACAACGTTGAATCAACAAGAAAAAAGACAAGACTTGACGAATGTATAATTATATCCTATTACTATTATTATGCCTTTCAGTTCCCAATTGAGCATAAGCCTACAACCTATCACTAATATTTATATTAGTTTTTAAGTTCAGTTTTTTTACAATGGAACTGGTATCAAACGCAATGTCATTTATTTTTGTATTTCATTCAACCTGTCGTTGTACTGTCTGTGGTACCGATATTTAGGCCGGTGTTGGACAGATGGGACGATAGACTGAGCAATTTAATGGTCACATTGTTAGTCGCCGCAAAGCTGTTCATGTTAGGATTTTTCATTGATGCACACAACAGAAAAAATCCATGGCTTTACCGTCAATTGAACACAAGTATCCGGCATGAGAGCTGCGCTTAAATATCAGACAAACATTTCTATCGATTTCTTTTGTTAGTTCTAGCTGTAACTTCCATTGATGCTGGGAAAGGGGAGGGTGTTATTGTTCAATGGGACACAAATTTCCAACAGATTAGCTACAATAGACATTAATGACAAAAACCACTATCTTCAAGAAGCTCATCTACTGCTCTATACTGTAACATGGTGTAATAAGGTCAGATTACTTATAGAATGGGGGCTCTGTAGTTAAGTGGTCAAGTCAATGCTTTGAGTTTCGATGGTCGTGGGTTTGAATCGGACAACGTCGTTCTGTAGACGAGTGTCTTTTCCAGACTTTCCTAGACTTGCTGCTGCCGAAGTCTTGAGTATGTATGGTCTATCGTCTTTCACCAGGTGCATGATGGAATTGGTTGTCCACTCTTGCCGTTAAGCGTAGGGGTGGGAGCTTTAATTCGCGTTCCATAGCCAGATGAGTCTCCCTTGTATTATATCCGTGTTTATTTAGTGTGGTCTTGTTATTGTCTATCCATCTTTGTCTTGGTCTGCCCTTGGCTCTCTATGTATCTCTATTCTTTTTTTGTATGCTGCTATTGTTTTCTTTTTTTGTATGCTGCTATTGTTTTCTTTTTATTGCATGCTGCTATTGTTTTCTTTTTTGTATGCTGTATTGTTTTTTTTTTGTATGCTGTTATTGGTGGTTGGTTATGTTCAACTCTCATTAAAACCACTGCATTTGCTGTCTTTCGATGCTGTATTCGGTGCCCTGTGTTTGCTGTCTGTCGATGCTGTATTCGGTGCCCTGTGTTTGCTATCTATTCGATGCGAGTTTTTCGTGCAACCGATGGTAAATGCGTTCAATATACAACCAGAATGTAATGCGTACGGACAGAAGAATTTCCAACGGAGAGAGAGAACAGACCAGAATGGGTAAATGCCGGGATGAACACGTGAAAAGAGAGAGAAGACAGACCAGAATGGGTAAATGCATGCCGTGGTAATCGGAATGAGAGAGAGAACAGACCAGAATGGGTAAATGCCGGGATCGAGAGAGAGAACAGACCAGAATGGTAAATGCCGGGAATCGAGAGAGAGAGAACAGACCAGAATGGGTAAATGCCGGGTGGCTAATGCTGAAGAAGACCTTTGTGTTAGTTCCTTGAGACTTAAGTAATACAAGATTAGATTCATAGGAACATCATCATTGCATTTCAGTGAGTAACCATGTGTACCTCGATCTCTTTCTTACAAGGAAGATCTCCGCTGCTTAGCACGAACACCTACAGCATTCGTGAGAAGGTCCCTGATCTCTTTCTTACACAGGAAGATCTCCGCTGCTTTGCACGAACACCGTAGCAGCACTGGAGAGGGTCCCTGATGTCATTTATTGAAGATGGTGAAGATGTGTATTAATGTTATTGTAAGTCTTTTTTCTAATGAATTTTCCACGGGCAGCGCCTTTCCAGCCTGGTATTCTCGATTTTGAACTGCCAATGGTTCTTTTACGTGCTTAAATTGAACACGGGATCTACATTTTATCTCCCGTCTCTGATAGGACTAGGAACTCGATCTCACCTACACTGAGATCAGGGATCACTGGAAAATAACCCGATGGCTCCAGGAGGGAGCGAACCGGTTACCTTTTGCACGAGAGGCGAGCACGTAACCTCCTCGGCACAGAGACGCCCGGACAATAACTGTTTGACCTGAATCAAATAGAAGTCAAAGGCTGCACGGAATTGGACAACAAGATGATCTGTAAGAGTAAACTTATATACAAGACTACGATAACGAACTGGCAATAACACTTGACGACTACTCAAAGTTTTACTAATCCCAGGTCGCTATCACTAATGTATGCGTAGAAATGGCGAACATTAAATATGTCCAGATTAAGATTTGTCTGCCCGTGTGTTCCGGGGCCGGTTAGGGAAGCAAAGAATAGTACCACTGCGACCTACAAGGCATGTTGTAAGAGGCAACTGAGGTTGGGACCTTGGGAAGCCACCCTAATAAATAAAAATCGTCGCAGAAATCGGATGCGCTTAACTTACTTGTAGATACATAATTAGCACAACGTACAATCGCTCTTAGTCTCAGATCACATACAAATCACAAAGAGTGGTGAAACAAGAGGTCAATATGGAACGTTCGAAGTAGAAGAAGAAGATTTGTGTGCATTACATTTCATATAAATATGTGATTTTAAGATTTTAATTTCATATAAATATGTGATTTTAAGATTTTAATTTCATATAAATATGTGATTTTAAGATTTTAATTTCATATAAATATGTGATTTTAAGATTTTAATTTCTAATAAATATGTGATTTTAAGATTTTAATTTCATATAAATATGTGATTTTAAGATTTTAATTTCTAATAAATATGTGATTTTAAGATTTTAATTTCATATAAATATGTGATTTTAAGATTTTAATTTCATATAAATATGTGATTTTAAGATTTTAATTTACATAAATATGTGATTTTAAGATTTTAATTTCATATAAATATGTGATTTTAAGATTTTAATTTCATATAAATATGTGATTTTAAGATTTTAATTTCATATAAATATGTGATTTTAAGATTTTAATTTCATATAAATATGTGATTTTAAGATTTTAATTTCATATAAATATGTGATTTTAAGATTTTAATTTCATATAAATATGTGATTTTAAGATTTTAATTTCATATAAATATGTGATTTTAAGATTTTAATTTCATATAAATATGTGATTTTAAGATTTTAATTTCATATAAATATGTGATTTTAAGATTTTAATTTCATATAAATATGTGATTTTAAGATTTTAATTTCATATAAATATGTGATTTTAAGATTTTAATTTCATATAAATATGGATTTAAGATTTTAATTTCATATAAATATGTGATTTTACTAGCTTCAAACTAAGATTTTAATTTCATATAAATATGGATTTTAACGATTTTAATTTCATATAAATATGTGATTTTACTAGCTTCAAACTAAGATTTTAATTTCATATAAATATGTGATTTTACTAGCTTCATACTAAGATTTTAATTTCATATAAATATGTGATTTTACTAGCTTCAAACTAAGATTTTAATTTCATATAAATGTGTGATTTTGCTATCTTCATACTAAGATTTTAATTTTATATAAATGTGTGATTTTGCTATCTTCATACTAAGATTTTAATTTCATATAAATGTGTGATTTTGCTATCTTCATACTAAGATTTTAATTTCATATAAATGTGTGATTTTGCTATCTTCATACTAAGATTTTATTTTCATATAAATGTGTGATTTTACTAGCTTCAAACTAGATTTTAATTTCATATAAATGTGTAATTTTGCTATCTTCAAAACAAGATTTTAATTTCATATAAATGTGTGATTTTGCTAGCTTAAAAACAAGATTTTAATTTCATATAAATGTGTGATTTTACTATCTTCAAAACAAGATTTTAATTTCATATAAATGTGTGATTTTACTAGCTTCAAACCAAGATTTTAATTTCAAGCGGTAAAATACCGCGCAGAGAACGAAAATGTCAACATAGTGAATTAGTAGCTTGTGGTAGACGTCTTTCTAGTGAAGGTCTTGGATCTCCCCAACAGATGACAGCATGAGGCTAATAAATCTATATAAGACGCCACTTTCAGGACAAGTTCTGGAACATAAGGTAATTAAGAAAGTTGCCAGAGAAAGATGAAAGAGTTTTGTATGAACTTGTTGACATACCGTCATGTATAAAGAAATAGAAGAAAGTTTGAGAAATAATTGAAATATGTTAATAATGTACTAACACATGTCATGCACTCATTAGTTAGTGCATGGGTATAATCTTCTTCTTCTTCTTCTGCATTCTACAACATGGGTATCATCATCTTCTTCTTCTTCTTCTGCGTTCTACAACATGGGTATCTTCTTCTTCTTCTTCTGCATTCTACAACATGGGTATCTTCTTCTTCTTCTTCTGCGTTCTACAACATGGGTATCATCTTCTTCTTCTTCTGCATTCTACAACATGGGTATCTTCTTCTTCTTCTTCTTCTGCATTCTACAACATGGGTATCTTCTTCTTCTTCTTCTCTGCTTCTACAACATGGGTATCTTCTTCTTCTTCTTCTGCATTCTACAACATGGGTATCTTCTTCTATTCTACAACATGCATCTTCTTCTCTTCTTCTGCATTCTACAACATGGGTATCTTCTTCTTCTTCTTCTGCATTCTACAACATGGGTATCTTCTTCTTCTGCATTCTACAACATGGGTATCTTCTTCTTCTGCATTCTACAACATGGGTATCTTCTTCTTCTTCTTCTGCATTCTACAACATGGGTATCTTCTTCTTCTTCTTCTGCATTCTACAACATGGGTATCTTCTTCTTCTGCATTCTACAACATGGGTATCTTCTTCTTCTTCTTCTTCTGCATTCTACAACATGGGTATCTTCTTCTTCTTCTTCTTCTGCATTCTACAACATGGGTATCTTCTTCTTCTTCTTCTTCTGCATTCTACAACATGGGTATCTTCTTCTTCTTCTGCATTCTACAACATGGGTATTCTTCTTCTTTCTTCTGCATTCTACAACATGGGTATCTTCTTCTTCTTCTTCTGCATTCTACAACATGGGTATCTTCTTCTTCTTCTTCTGCGTTCTACAACATGGGTATCTTCTTCTTCTTCTGCATTCTACAACATGGGTACTTCTTTCTTCTTCTTCTGCATTCTACAACATGGGTATCATCTTCTTCTTCTTGCGTTCTACAACATGGTATCTTCTTCTTCTTCTGCATTCTACAACATGGGTATCTTCTTCTTCTTCTTCTGCATTCTACAACATGGTTATCTTCTTCTTCTTCTGCATTCTACAACATGGGTATCTTCTTCTTCTTCTGCATTCTACAACATGGTATCTTCTTTCTTCTTCTTCTGCATTCTACAACATGGGTATCTTCTTCTTCTGCATTCTACAACATGGGTATCTTCTTCTTTCTTCTTCTGCATTCTACAACATGGGTATCATTTCTTCTTCTGCATTCTACAACATGGTATCTTCTTCTTCTTCTTCTGCTTCTACAACATGGGCATCTTCATTCTTCTGCATTCTACAACATGGGTATCTTTCTTCTTCTTCTTCTGCGTTCTACAACATGGGCATCTTCTTATTCTTCTGCATTCTACAACATGGGTATCTTCTTCTTCTTCATTCTACAACATGGTATCACATTTGTTTTCTCATTCTACAACATGGTATCCTACTTCTTCTTCGCACTCAACAGTATCTTCTTCTTCTTCTGCATTCTACAACATGGGATCTTATTCTCTTCTTTCATTCTACAACATGGGTATCTTCTTTAATCATGCATTCTACAACATGGAATCATTCTTCTCTCAGCATATACAACATGTATCCTTCTTACTTCTGCATTCACAACATGGGATCTTCATCTCATGCTTCTACAAAAATAGATTTCATCATTCCTGCATTATCAACATGGTCATCTTCTTAACTTCTTCAGCATTCTCAAACATGGGTATCTTCTTCATTCTGCAGTATCTACAACATGTATCTTCGACTTCTTCGACTTCTACAACATGGGAATCTCTTCTTCGACACTTAGAACATGGATCTTCATTCTTCCTGACTTACAACATGGTATCTTCTTCATCTTATCTGCATTCTACAACATGAGATCTTCTTCTTCTTCTGCCTCACAACATGGGATTTCTTCTTCATGACCCCTACAACATGGGAATCTCTTCTTCAGAACATTACAACAGTATCTTTCTCTAGCTATATCACAACATGTACTTCTCTTATATCAGATCATGACACAGAATCATCTTCTTCAGCATTCTACAAAGTATCTTCTAATCGACTTCCAAACATAGGATCTCTTCTTCGCATTCTACAACATGGTATCTACTTCTGATTCAAACATGGTCATCTACTTCTATCTGCATTCACAAACATGAGATCAATCTTCTTCTGCATCTACAACATGTATCCTTTCATTAACGCATCTACAACATGAGATATTCTTCTTACTTCTGATTCTAAACATGGAATAATAATTTATCTTCATTCTATTTAAACTATTATCTTCTTCTTCTTCTCATATACTATGGAACATGGATTTCTCTTCTCAGACTACAACATGGGCATCTTTCTTCTTCTGCAATCTACAACATAGTACTTCTTACTTCTCTGCCTACAAATGACTTATCTTCTTCTTCTGCCTCTAAACATGGTATCTTTCTTCTTCCTTCTGCATTCACAACATGGATCTTCTTTTTGCATTTTGAAACATGGTGTATCTTTTTTTTCTTTGCATCTACAACATGTATCTTCTTTTTCTTTTTGCCTATACTTGGTATCTTCTCTCTCTTCTTCTTCTTGTTCATAAAAGGATCTCTTCTTCTTCTTCTTCTGCGATTCTACAACATGTAATCTTCTACTCTGCCTTCTGTCATTCGAACATGGGTATCTTCTTCTTACTTCTGCATTCTACAACATGGGTATCTTCTTCTTCTCTCTGCATTCTACAACATGGTATCTCTCTATCACATTCTACAACATGGGTATCTTCTTCATGCATTCAACCTGGGTATCTTCTTCACCTTCTTCTGTCATTCTAAACATGGGAATCTTCTTTTTGTCTTCTGCTGTTCAACATGGTTAGTGTCTTAGTTTTTCTTCATGGTTTAACTGGGTATCCTTCTTCCTGCATTCTACAACATGGGGATCTTTCATCTCGATCTCTGTCGTTCTACTAACATGGGTATCTTTCTTCTCAGCAGTTCTACAAGCATGTTCTCTTCTTCTCTTTCTGCAAATTTTACAACATGTGGTATCTTTTCTTCTTCTTCATGAATCTACAACATGGGTATCTTCTTCTGTGATTCTACAACATATCTTTGTTCTTCTTCTTTACGTTCTAAGACGTATCATCTTATCGTCTGCATTTACAACATGGGTATATCTTACTTCTTCTTCTTCTGCACTACAACATGATCATTCTTCTGCACACAACATGAGATATCTTCTCTCGATTCAAACATGGGATTCTCACCTTCTGCATTCACACAATCTTCTCTTTCTTCTAAACATGTACTCTTCTTCTCTCTGCCTCTCCAGATCTTCTTCTTCTTCTTTCTACAACTGGAGCTTCTTCTTCTTCTGCTTCTACACATGTATCTTCTTCGCTTCACAACATGTATCCTTCTTTTGGATTCTCAACAAGGTACTCTTCTTCTTCTTTCATTCTACAACATGGTATTTCTTCTACTGCTTCTACAACATGGATCTTCTTCTTCTCCTCTTGCGTTCTACGAATGCGTATCTTCTTCTTCTGCATTCTACAACATGGGTATCTTCTTCTTCTTCTTCTGCGTTCTACAACATGGGTATCATCTTCTTCTTCTTCTGCATTCTACAACATGGTTATCATCTTCTTCTTCTTCTTCTGCATTCTACAACATGGATATCATCTTCTTCTTCTGCGTTCTACAACATGGGTATCTTCTTCTTCTTCTTCTGCATTCTACAACATGGGTATCATCTTCTTCTTCTTCTTCTGCATTCTACAACATGGGTATCTTCTTCTTCTTCTTCTGCATTCTACAACATGGGTATCTTCTTCTTCTTCTTCTGCATTCTACAACATGGGTATCTTCTTCTTCTTTCTGCATTCTACAACATGGGTATCTTCTTCTTCTTCTGCATTCTACAACATGGGTATCATCTTCTTCTTCTTCTTCTGCATTCTACAACATGGGTATCATCTTCTTCTTCTTCTGCATTCTACAACATGGGTATCTTCTTCTTCTTCTTCTTCTGCATTCTACAACATGGGTATCATCTTCTTCTTCTTCTGCATTCTACAACATGGGTATCTTCTTCTTCTTCTTCTGCATTCTACAACATGGGTATCTTCTTCTTCTTCTGCATTCTACAACATGGGTATCTTCTTCTTCTTCTTCTGCATTCTACAACATGGGTATCTTCTTCTTCTGCATTCTACAACATGGGTATCATCTTCTTCTTCTTCTTCTGCATTCTACAACATGGGTATCTTCTTCTTCTTCTTCTGCATTCTACAACATGGGTATCTTCTTCTTCTGCATTCTACAACATGGGTATCTTCTTCTTCTTCTTCTGCATTCTACAACATGGGTATCTTCTTCTTCTTCTGCATTCTACAACATGGGTATCTTCTTCTTCTTCTTCTGCATTCTACAACATGGGAATCTTCTTCTTCTTCTTCTTCTGCATTCTACAACATGGGTATCTTCTTCTTCTGCATTCTACAACATGGGTATCTTCTTCTTCTTCTTCTGCATTCTACAACATGGGTATCTTCTTCTTCTGCATTCTACAACATGGGTATCTTCTTCTTCTTCTTCTGCATTCTACAACATGGGTATCTTCTTCTTCTTCTTCTGCATTCTACAACATGGGTATCTTCTTCTTCTGCATTCTACAACATGGGTATCTTCTTCTTCTTCTTCTGCATTCTACAACATGGGTATCTTCTTCTTCTTCTTCTGCATTCTACAACATGGGTATCATCTTCTTCTTCTTCTGCATTCTACAACATGGGTATCTTCTTCTTCTTCTGCATTCTACAACATGGGTATCATCTTCTTCTGCATTCTACAACATGGGTATCTTCTTCTTCTGCATTCTACAACATGGGTATCTTCTTCTTCTGCATTCTACAACATGGGTATCTTCTTCTTCTTCTTTGCATTCTACAACATGGGTATCTTCTTCTTCTTCTTCTGCATTCTACAACATGGGTATCTTCTTCTTCTGCATTCTACAACATGGGTATCTTCTTCTTCTTCTTCTGCATTCTACAACATGGGTATCTTCTTCTTCTTCTTCTGCATTCTACAACATGGGTATCTTCTTCTTCTTCTTCTGCATTCTACAACATGGGTATCATCTTCTTCTTCTTCTTCTGCATTCTACAACATGGGTATCATCTTCTTCTTCTTCTGCATTCTACAACATGGGTATCATCTTCTTCTTCTTCTGCATTCTACAACATGGGTATCTTCTTCTTCTTCTTCTGCATTCTACAACATGGGTATCTTCTTCTTCTTCTTCTGCATTCTACAACATGGGTATCTTCTTCTTCTTCTTCTGCGTTCTGCAACATGGGTATCTTCTTCTTCTTCTTCTGCATTCTACAACATGGGTATCTTCTTCTTCTTCTTCTGCATTCTACAACATGGGTATCTTCTTCTTCTTCTTCTGCATTCTACAACATGGGTATCTTCTTCTTCTTCTTCTGCATTCTACAACATGGGTATCTTCTTCTTCTTCTGCGTTCTGCAACATGGGTATCATCTTCTTCTTCTTCTGCATTCTACAACATGGGTATCATCTTCTTCTTCTTCTGCATTCTACAACATGGGTATCTTCTTCTTCTTCTTCTGCATTCTACAACATGGGTATCATCTTCTTCTTCTTCTGCATTCTACAACATGGGTATCATCTTCTTCTTCTGCATTCTACAACATGGGTATCATCTTCTTCTTCTTCTGCATTCTACAACATGGGTATCATCTTCTTCTTCTTCTGCATTCTACAACATGGGTATCTTCTTCTTCTTCTGCATTCTACAACATGGGTATCATCTTCTTCTTCTGCATTCTACAACATGGGTATCTTCTTCTTCTTCTTCTGCATTCTACAACATGGGTATATTCTTCTTCTTCTGCATTCTACAACATGGGTATCTTCTTCTTCTTCTGCATTCTACAACATGGGTATATTCTTCTTCTTCTGCATTCTACAACATGGGTATCTTCTTCTTCTGCATTCTACAACATGGGTATCTTCTTCTTCTTCTTCTGCATTCTACAACATGGGTATCATCTTCTTCTTCTGCATTCTACAACATGGGTATCTTCTTCTTCTTCTGCATTCTACAACATGGGTATCTTCTTCTTCTTCTGCATTCTACAACATGGGTATCTTCTTCTTCTTCTTCTGCATTCTACAACATGGGTATCTTCTTCTTCTTCTGCATTCTACAACATGAGTATCTTCTTCTTCTTCTGCATTCTACAACATGGGTATCTTCTTCTTCTTCTGCATTCTACAACATGGGTATCTTCTTCTTCTTCTGCATTCTACAACATGGGTATCTTCTTCTTCTTCTTCTGCATTCTACAACATGAGTATCATCTTCTTCTTCTGCATTCTACAACATGGGTATCTTCTTCTTCTTCTGCATTCTACAACATGAGTATCTTCTTCTTCTTCTGCATTCTACAACATGGGTATCTTCTTCTTCTTCTGCATTCTACAACATGGGTATCTTCTTCTTCTTCTGCATTCTACAACATGGGTATCTTCTTCTTCTTCTTCTGCATTCTACAACATGAGTATCATCTTCTTCTTCTGCATTCTACAACATGGGTATCTTCTTCTTCTTCTTCTGCATTCTACAACATGGGTATCTTCTTCTTCTTCTTCTGCATTCTACAACATGGGTATCTTCTTCTTCTTCTTCTGCATTCTACAACATGGGTATCTTCTTCTTCTGCATTCTACAACATGGGTATCTTCTTCTTCTTCTGCATTCTACAACATGGGTATCTTCTTCTTCTTCTGCATTCTACAACATGGGTATCTTCTTCTTCTTCTTCTGCATTCTACAACATGGGTATCATCTTCTTCTTCTTCTGCATTCTACAACATGGGTATCTTCTTCTTCTTCTGCATTCTACAACATGGGTATCTTCTTCTTCTTCTTCTGCATTCTACAACATGGGTATCTTCTTCTTCTTCTTCTGCATTCTACAACATGGGTATCTTCTTCTTCTGCATTCTACAACATGGGTATCTTCTTCTTCTTCTTCTGCATTCTACAACATGGGTATCATCTTCTTCTTCTTCTGCATTCTACAACATGGGTATCTTCTTCTTCTTCTGCATTCTACAACATGGGTATCTTCTTCTTCTGCATTCTACAACATGGGTATCTTCTTCTTCTTCTTCTGCATTCTACAACATGGGTATCATCTTATTCTTCTTCTGCATTCTACAACATGGGTATCTTCTTCTTCTTCTTCTGCATTCTACAACATGGGTATCATCTTCTTCTTCTTCTGCGTTCTGCAACAGTGGTATCTTCTTCTTCTTCTTCTGCATTCTACAACATGGGTATCATCTTCTTCTTCTTCTTCTGCATTCTACAACATGGGTATCTTCTTCTTCTGCATTCTACAACATGGGTATCATCTTCTTCTTCTGCATTCTACAACATGGATATCTTCTTCTTCTTCTTCTGCATTCTACAACATGGGTATCTTCTTCTTCTTCTGCATTCTACAACATGGGTATCTTCTTCTTCTCTTCTGCATTCTACAACATGGGTATCTTCTTCTTCTGCATTCTACAGCATGGGTATCTTCTTCTTCTGCATTCTACAGCATGGGTATCTTCTTCTTCTTCTGCATTCTACAACATGGGTATCTTCTTCTTCTGCATTCTACAGCATGGGTATCTTCTTCTTCTTCTGCATTCTACAGCATGGGTATCTTCTTCTTCTTCTGCATTCTACAGCATGGGTATCTTCTTCTTCTGCATTCTACAGCATGGGTATCTTCTTCTTCTTCTGCATTCTACAACATGGGTATCTTCTTCTTCTTCTTCTTCTTCTGCATTCTACAACATGGGTATCTTCTTCTTCTTCTTCTTCTGCATTCTACAACATGGGCATCTTCTTCTTCTGCATTCTACAACATGGGTATCTTCTTCTTCTTCTTCTTCTGCATTCTACAACATGGGTATCTTCTTCTTCTTCTTCTTCTTCTTCTTCTTCTTCTGCATTCTACAACATGGGCAGCATCTTCTTCTTCTGCATTCTACAACATGGGTATCTTCTTCTTCTTCTTCTTCTGCATTCTACAACATGGGCAGCATCTTCTTCTTCTGCATTCTGCAACATGGGTATCTTCTTCTTCTTCTGCATTCTGCAACATGGGTATCTTCTTCTTCTTCTGCGTTCTGCAACATGGGTATCTTCTTCTTCTTCTGCGTTCTGCAACATGGGCATCTAAACGTTGTGATATTAGTTACGAAACACGTAACAACAACGAATTATAGTTTTACAAAATACAAAACAATAACAATACACAGCAACGTTTCGACCAAAGTAACTTTATCAAGTAACGGATACAATAGACATGAAGAAATTCACTTCTTACATGTCACAGAACATATAGAATCAGACATGTCACAGAACATATAGAATCAAACATGTCACAGAACATATAGAATCAGACATGTCACAGAACATATAGAATCAGACATGTCACAGAACATATAGAATCAGACAATAATTAAAAGGCCTTAGAATGAGAATCTGTGACTAAAAACAAATAACGAAATAAATGTAAAAACTAGAAGTGGAATAAATAAAATTTAAAAAAAAATCAAATATATATATATATAACTGATATACATTGAACATATACACATATATAATATGGAACATGAGAACAGAAAGTACTAAGAAGCATATGTAGTGCGTTGAGTCCATGAGATCGCAAGGCAACATATAACTATTTAAAACGATTCTCTAGAGCAAATCGACTTAGATTATCAGAGGAACATGATCGGATGGCTGTGAAGTGGATATCATTTCTGGTGTATCCTTTGCTTGATAAAGGCTTTTTGCTCGAAACGTTGCTGTGTATTGTTATTGTTTTTGCGTTTTGTAAAACTACATTTGTTTTGACGTGTTTTGCCATGACTTCGTAGTCTTACTGCAGTCTACCATTATATCGATAATACTATTAGATTGCATAGAAAGGACAGCTACATCTTCTCTTCAATGGATATCTGGGCACTGTAACATTCAACCTGGCCACTGTAACATTCAACCTGGCCACTATAACATTCAACCTGGGCACTGTAACATTCAACCTGGCCACTATAACATTCAACCTGGGCACTGTAACATTCAACCTGGGCACTGTAACATTCAACCTGGGCACTGTAACATTCAACCTGGGCACTGTAACATTCAAGATAAAACGGAGAGGCAGATAAGACTAACTATTTTGGAGGTCTCTGTGGTTAAGTGGTTAAGTGGTTAAGTGGTTAAGTCGTTAAGTGGTTAAGTGGTTAAGCCCTTGCCTAGCGAGTCGAAGGTCGTGTGTTCAAATCCGGACCCCGTCGTTCTGCTAACAAGTGCACTTTATTCCAGAGAACCCTAGGATTGTTGCCGCAGCTACGGAGTTTGTACAATACTCTCAGCAGGTGGCATGTCGTTTCTGAGGAGAGGGAACCGAACAATATGGGTTAAAATCCGGTGAAATTAAGTCAATCCTTTGGTTTTAAAACCTTTAAACCGTTTAAGACTAACTTAAGTGGCAGAAATATTATAACAAATAAATGTAGACTTGTCTCATCAAGAAACAAAAACAAAAACATTCATTGAGAAAAGATTGAGATATCCAACCCGGATTGGAACATTGATCCTCAACCAACTCATGCCAAGTCTTCCTATCTCTAACTCTATCTCCTACAGCTCCCTCCAGCTCTTCTTTATATTCGTGATAGCTTCCTCCAAGTCTCGTTTCAATGTATTTCTCGGCTTCCCCTTCTTTCGCTGTCTCTGCGGGTTCCAGGAAAGGACCCTTCTTGTTATATTCCTCTCAGGTTTTTCACAAAGTGTGTCCTATCCAGCAGAGCTTCTTTTAGCCTCTTGGTTCACTGGAATCTGTCTTGTTCTCTCCATAAGTTCCTCATTTGTGACCCTACCATACCATCTTAGTACCTCTAATCTGTCTTGTTCTCTCCATGTTCCTCATTTTGTGACCCTATCATACCATATTATTCCCTCTATTCTGTCTTGTTCTCTCCATAAGTTCCTCATTTGTGATCCTATCATACCATCTCAGTCCCTCTATTCTGTGCAGACACCAGTTGATGAATGTTGACAATTTATGCGTTAGTATGTTAGTCGTTCTTCATGTTTCTGAACCATACAGCAGAACTGAGATATTCTCCACATGACCCAATATTCTCCACATGACCCAATATTCTCCACATGACCCAATATTCTTCACATGACCCAATATTCTTCACATGACCCAATATTCTTCACATGACCCAATATTCTCCACATGACCCAATATTCTCCACATGACCCAATATTCTCCACATGACCCAATATTCTCAATGACCCAATATTCTCCACATGACCAATATTCTCACATGACCCAATATTCTTCACATGACCCAATATTCTTCACATGACCCAATATTCTTCACATGACCCAATATTCTCCATCTATTCTCACATGACCCAATATTCTCCACATGACCCAATATTCTTCACATGACCCAATACATGTTATCTAGAGAGGAATCCAGAATCATCTTCAGACAGAGACCTGGTTTAGTCTAAGCTTAGACAACATATGTTCAGAACTTTCAATATCGATGATTCGGAGATGTGCCTCTGTAACAAAGCTCATGGGTAGCTCTAGAATAGTCTAGAAAAGTTCTAGAAAAGTCTATAAAAGTCTATAAAAGTCTAGAAAAGTCTGGAAAAGTCTAGAAAAGTCTGGAAAAGTCTAGAAAAGTCTAGAATAGTCTAGAAAAGTTCTAGAATAGTCTAGAGAAGCTCTAGAAAAGTTCTAGAAAAGTCTAGAATAGTCTAGAAAAGTCTAGAAAAGTCTGGAAAAGTCTAGAAAAGTCTAGAAAAGTTCTAGAAAAGTCTAGAAAAGTTCTAGAAAAGTCTAGAATAGTCTAGAAAAGTTATAGAAAAGTCTAGAATAGTCTAGAAAAGTCTAGAAAAGTCTAGAATAGTCTAGAAAAGTCTAGAAAAGTCTGGAAAAGTCTAGAAAAGTCTGGAAAAGTCTAGAAAAGTCTAGAAAAGTTCTAGAAAAGTCTAGAAAAGTTCTAGAAAAGTCTAGAAAAGTCTAGAGAAGTCTAGAAAAGTAGAGAATATTCTAGAAAAGCTCTAGAAAAGTCGCTGCCTGGGCAACATTCAGTAGAAAAGATAAAATTCCTACAAAAATGTCTTCACATCTTCAAAATTACATCGGTGACCCTCACCGGTGCTATATAGTTTGTGCACTGTAGCTGAGATCTTTCTGTATAAGAAAGAGATTGGAACACACATAGTTACTCACCGAAGTGCATTGATGATGGTGCAATCAATCAATCAGTTTGACGTGCTGAACTTGAACACGGAATCTAGGTTTTATCCTGCATCTTCAATGTTAGTAGGAAGTCGATCTCATGTAAACTAAGGTCAGATTTCTGGGCAAATATCTAGATCGCTCTAAGCAAGAAGAAAATGAGTAACTTACTTTCACGTCCCAGAGACATCCCTTAGACAAGCCCCTTCTGAAGGCTGACACACATACAAGAAAATGTTTTAGACAAGCCCCTTCTGAAGGCTGACACACATACAAGAAAATGTTTTAGACAAGCCCCTTCTGAAGGCTGACACACATACAAGAAAATGTTTTAGACAAGCCCCTTCTGAAGGCTGACACACATACAAGAAAATGTATCAAATAATTTGTTTTTAATGAAAACATTTATTGAAATGTCAATATACATAAGTTTTGAAGCACGAATATGGTTACCGTGGTGTGTGTGTGTGTCTCTTTGTTCCTTGAACACCTCTTTTAAAACATTGCGGTTACGTCGAGCACATTTTGAGAACCACTCATCTAATGAGTTATTTCAGCTCAGGAGAAGTCAAGATGTGGTATGCGGAGGAGATTGGGATCACACGCAGCCTCTCAGTACGATTCTTGACGGAGAATTTGAAATGTGTTTTGTGGTTCTACGAAAATTTGCCTTGCATTGCCTGCATTTGAGAGATTTATCATATGCATAAATATTCAGACAGACAGAGACAGCACTTAGGTCGACCTTATTTCTACCAACCTTTCTTTGTATGACTTTTCTACTTTCATATATTTCTCTTCTACTGTCTAACCTACAGCATATATTATATATATTTATATTTATTTTGTGTTCCTTTTCACCGTTAGACGTTACACACAACCAGCAAAATTGTCCATACTCGCTACCCTGGGCAATTCATTCAAATTCTTGTATGAAATTGAAAGGAATAGTTGAAAGACCTCAGGAAGTAACAGAAACAATGAATATAATGAAGAAATAGACAATTAACAAGTATTAGGTGCTTCATAACAAGTATTAGATGCTTCAGTAAACAAGTATTAGATCTCAGTTAAACAAGTATTAGATGCTCCGTAAACAAGTATTAGATGCTTCAGTAAACAAGATTAGATGCTTCTAAACAAGTATTAGATATTTCAGTAAACAAGTTTAGATGCTTCAGTAACAGAAAACAAATTGTCAAACACAGGATTCGAAATACAAACCTTGATTTCTTAGGACATCTATTGACTAGATCTACAATACCATCGCCTCATATACGATTTCTTAGGACATCTATTGACTAGATCTACAATACCATGCCTCATTACGATTTCTTAGGACATCTATTGACTAGATCTACATTACCATTGCCTCATATACGATTTCTTAGGACATCTATTGACTAGATCTACAATACATCGCCTCATATGATTTCTTAGGACATCTATTGACTAGATCTACAATACCATTGCCTCATATACGATTTCTTCATATCATTTATTGTTTCTATATTCCATTACAACTGTTTCATCTCAATCTCCAGTTGTAGTCACTTCACCTCAATCTCTAGTTGTAGTCGCTCATCTCAATCTCCAGTTGTAGTCGCTTCATCTCAATCTCCAGTTGTAGTCGCTTCATCTCAATCTCCAGTTGTCGCTTCATCTCAATCTCCTAGTTATAGTCGCTTCATCTCAATCTCCAGTTGTAGTCGCTTCATCTCAATCTCCAGTTGTAGTCGCTTCATCTCAATCTCCAGTTATAGTCGCTTCATCTCAATCTCCAGTTGTAGTCGCTTCATCTCAATCTCCAGTTGTAGTCGCTTCATCTCAATCTCTAGTTGTAGTCGCTTCATCTCAATCTCCAGTTGTAGTCTTGTAGTCGCTTCATCTCAATCTCCAGTTGTAGTCGCTTCATCTCAATCTCCAGTTGTAGTCGCTTCATCTCAATCTCCAGTTGTAGTCGCTTCACCTCAATCTCTAGTTGTAGTCGCTTCATCTCAATCTCCAGTTGTAGTCGCTTCATCTCAATCTCTAGTTGTGTCCTTCATCTCAATCTCCAGTTGTAGTCGCTTCATCTCAATCTCAAGTTGTAGTCGCTTCATCTCAATCTCTAGTTGTAGTCGCTTCATCTTAATCTCCAGTTGTAGTCGCTTCATCTCAATCTCCAGTTGTAGTCGCTTAATCTCAATCTCTAGTTGTAGTCGCTTCATCTCAATCTCCAGTTGTAGTCGCTTCATCTCAATCTCCAGTTGTAGTCGCTTCATCTCAATCTCAAGTTGTAGTCGCTTCATCTCAATCTCCAGTTGTCGCTTCATCTCAATCTCTAGTTGTAGTCGCTTCATCTCAATCTCTAGTTGTAGTCGCTTCATCTCAATCTCCAGTTGTAGTCGCTTCATCTCAATCTCAGTTGTCGCTTCATCTCAATCTCTAGTTGTAGTCGCTTCATCTCAATCTCTAGTTGTAGTCGCTTCATCTCAATCTCAAGTTGTAGTCGCTTCATCTCAATCTCTAGTTGTAGTCGCTTCATCTCAAGCTCTAGTTGTAGTCGCTTCATCTCAATCTCCAGTTGTAGTCGCTTCATCTCAATCTCCAGTTGTCGCTTCATCTCAATCTCTAGTTGTAGTCGCTTCATCTCAATCTCTAGTTGTAGTCGCTTCATCTCAATCTCCAGTTGTAGTCGCTTCATCTCAATCTCCAGTTGTAGTCGCTTCATCTCAATCTCAAGTTGTAGTCGCTTCATCTCAATCTCTAGTTGTAGTCGCTTCATCTCAATCTCTAGTTGTAGTCGCTTCATCTCAATCTCCAGTTGTAGTCGCTTCATCTCAATCTCTAGTTGTAGTCGCTTCATCTCAATCTCCAGTTGTAGTCGTTTCTTACTTGTTTTCTTATGCAATTCTATATTTGTTATTACTTCTGGTCATCTGATACGGAGTATACCTCCGGGACATTTGTTGATGAATTTCTCAAGCTTGAACTTCAATATTCTGTTTGATGTTTCAAATCCATAGAACAGGACAGATCTTAGCACTTGTGCTCTACAGTGCAAACATATTTCACCAAGAGAAAACGTGCTGCCACCTAGTTTAATGATGGAAGAAAAGAAGATTGAATGGAAATCTGGCTTTTTGATAACCAACAATATCTCAATTATAAACTTGAATGTCTGTGTGTGTGTGGTGTGTGTGTGTGTGCGTGTGTGGTGCGGTGTGTGTGTGCGTGTGTGGTGCGTGTGTGTGTATATGTGTGTGTGCGCGTGTGTGGTGCGTGTGTGTGTGTATATGTATTTTGTGTGTCGTGTGTGTGCGTGTGTGTGTGTATGTGTGTGTGTGTGCGTGTAGTGGCGAAGAATATTTCTTCTCCCAAAAGAAATTTTGCTCTCGCCAACATCACCCACCTCAGTTCTTCCAGGGATTATAGTTGTTAATGCAACAATACCGAGCCTGGTTGTCCCAGGGAGAGCAGTTTCATTAGGCACTAAAACGCAACTTTAGGATTTGCGCTCGGCCAACTTTACCCAATAGGTTTATCTGCATTTGGCCTTTTGTACGGAGTCTACCGCAATCTTCCCATGTATCGTCACGATGCGTTACAGTGTTTTTCAGAGACACTTGCCGAGACCTTTGATTTGTACTAGATTCAAGCCTCTGCTGGGCGTTCCCGTATTCCTGCTCATCTGGGTGGTCCGCTCACAAGTACGTTTGCCGCGCCTTTTCGTCGCTCCATCACCAGCATCTTGGGTGTCTGCCCCATCTTTGGGCTCCCCAGTGTCTGGTCCGTATGCGTGTTCGCTACAATTTGGTGCATGCCCCACCGTGTTTATCGGATTTCTCACCGTGCTCACATTAACCGTGCCTGGAGACTGCCATGACACGCAGCTAGACTTGGGATCAGAGCTCCGCGTTTCGCTCTATGTGAGCCCACGTCTCTGCTCTGGGTGCACCTCTCATCCCTTCATGTTCATTTGTACAGCCCTTACCATCGGCTGGGAAGCTGATAATTGTTGTGCGACCGTTGACTTGTTACACACTTCATCGTATGGACTTTTGCCTCGCTTGTGGCAATTTTGCTGCGGTCATTTACTCCGGGGGAGCTATCATTCGTTTGCTGACGACTCGTACACTGTTGTTTTCTTACGTTTTATCAAATATTTGAGCAGATTTTTATCGGACATCGGCCAAGAGAGGGGTGAATTTTATACCTGCATTGCTGTTCCGTGCTTGCACTACTACCACTACTTGTAGATCTCCCTCAATTCCTACCCGCTTAGCCAGACAGGAACCAATGTCTGTTACCAGGGTCACCACGTGGAAATGGGGTAGGATCTTGATTAGTGCCAGCTCACTAATCCTGGATCGGTGTTGTCCCTATGCGCCTTTTACCCCATTTACACATTTAGAAATCGATATCTAAAACAAACGTGGAAAGAAGAAGAGGAAGAAGTCTCAGCAGTTCTAGATAGTGTATACACTTTTGTTTGAGTACCTTTGTATCGACTCACCAAGAAATGTCTGCATAATCTAGATCTTCCAGTAATGAGGTAAGTGTCCATTGAATACCTCTGCTGTTATCCTGCTGTATGGTCTCTCTCTCTCTCATCAGTCAGTATGTGGCAATGTTGCTGTTATCCTGCTGTATGGTCTCTCTCTCTCATCAGCTAGTATGTGGCAATGTTGCTGCTTATTCCTGCTGTCATGATCTCTCTCTCTCTCTCATCAGTCAGTATGTGGCAATGTTGCTGTTATCCTGCTGTATGGTCTCTCTCATCAGCCAGTTTTGTGAGTCATCAAGTAGTGGACGTTAAACAAGAATGGTGAAAGAATACAACCATGTCTAACTCCTGTTCTGACCATGAAGCACTCTGTCAAATAGCTATTACAAACTATTTAAAACTGGAAGTCTGCATATTTTATTACGCTCATCAGTTTGGTTGGTATTCCGTAATAATGAAATAATATCATTAGAGACTCTCCGTGTATGCTATCAAATGCTTTTTCAAAGTTAACAAAAACCATATAAGTACAAATATTTCATTAATAGCTTTGATCAACTATCTAGCACAGTACAAATATTTCATTAATAGCTTTGATCAACTATCTAACACAGTACAAATAGCTTTGATCAACTATCTAGCACAGTAATAGCTTTGATCAACTATCTAGCACAGTAATAGCTTTGATCAACTATCTAGCACATGCAGTAATATCTTGAATCAACTATTAGCACAGTGCAGATCAACTATCTAGCACAGTAATAAGCTTTGACAACATATCTGATCTAGTATGATATTCATTTGATAAAACTTCTTTATTGTCAGATTAGCTTGAATGTATCTTGTCTAGCACATGTAAAGCTGAGATTCAGATATTAGCACAGTAATAGCTTTGATCAACTATCTAGCACAGTAATAGCTTTGATCAACTATCTAGCACAGTAATAGCTTTGATCAACTATCTAGCACAGTAATAGCTTTGATCAACTATCTAGCACAGTAATAGCTTTGATCAACTATCTAGCACAGTGCAGATACAACTATCTAGCACAGTGCAGATACAACTATCTAGCACAGTACAAATATGTGATCTATGCATGATATTCATTTGCTAAAACTTCATTTATTTGTCAGATTTTGTTAGCAAATGTTATCTTTGTCAGGCGCAGCATCGTAAGCGAAAAGGAGTTCTTTGAGATAGTTTTGTATAGAAACGAGCAAGATTGAAGAGTGAACTAGATTTTTTTGGTCTTTGTTTTCGCTTGTAAACGAGCCAGATTGAAGAGTGTACTAGATTTGTATGGTCTTTGTGATGGCTTGTAAACGAGCCAGATTGAAGAGTGTACTAGATTTATATGGTCTTTGTGATGGCTTGTAGAAACGAGCAAGATTGAAGAGTGAACTAGATTTTATGGTCTTTGTTCGCTTGTAAACGAGCCAGATTGAAGAGTGTACTAGATTTGTATGGTCTTTGTGATGGCTTGTAAACGAGCCAGATTGAAGAGTGTACTAGATTTATATGGTCTTTGTGATGGCTTGTAAACGAGCCAGATTGAAGAGTGTACTAGATTTATATGGTCTTTGTGATGGCTTGTAAACGAGCCAGATTGAAGAGTGTACTAGATTTGTATGTTCTTTGTGATGGCTTGTAAACGAGCCAGATTGAAGAGTGTACTAGATTTGTATGGTCTTTGTTTTGGCTTGTAAACGAGCCAGATTGAAGAGTGAACTAGATTTGAATGGTCTTTGTTTTGGCTTGTAAACGAGCCAGATTGAGGAGTGAACTATTATAGTTCCTTCCAAAATTCGTGAACGCACTAAGGTTTAATTTGGACGAAATATACTGGATGGATAACACTAATTTTTTACAAGCACTCTTATGTACCTGACGACCTTACGTCCGTCAGTTTTATATACCTGACGACCTTACGTCCGTCAGTCTTATATACCTCACGACCTTACGTCCGTCAGTCTTATATACCTGACGACCTTACGAATTTATGTTTAAGTAATTGGTAGCTTGGCTGATGTAAAAAGCTTTCTTTGTTATATAATTTTGCATAAGATCACAAAAATCATAATAAAAATTTATAATTTACAGTAATACATAAAATGGTGGCGAATGTTTGCAAAGGTGTATCCCTATTACATATTATAAAAAGTAATGTGACGTAGTGAACAAATGATACCTTCCCCTAATATCAATGAAAATAAATGGTGTGGGCATACGCCAATGACAATCTTTCGGATACATTCTGAAATTATTAATTCCACGGGATACCCGATTTTCACTTACGCTGAATTGCATGTTTAGCACGCAAATTCCTAATTATAGGAAAACATGACAACCGTACTGTTCTACATGTATCTACATGTATACCAAATCAACATCGCTGTTATTTTACTAAAAACAAATAAGTGAAATCGTACATCACTAAAGGTTTGGGTGGGCACAAAATACTTTACGAAGGTCGTCACAGTTATCTATAGAAAAATGTAAACATCAATCATTTCTGCCAGGTGGATGATTTTATATCAGTAGGTAAAGATGTTCATGAATTTTGGAACGAACGGATCAAACCATTGGTAGCAGCATCCATAAAGACAGGGGCAACATCCTTAAGAACAGGGGCAGCATCCTTAAAGACAGGGCAATATATTTAAAGATTGGGGCAGCATCCTTAAAGACAGGGGCAGCATCCTCAAAGACAGGGGCAGCATCCTCAAAGACAGGGTATAAAAGAACTGCCAAGAAGATGTCAAAGTTGGTGCCAGCAAGAACAGATTCCTGTTTTACTCAACTCATAACCTCAAAGCTGTCACATATACTGCCATGAAAATATATGCTAGTTTTCATACCCTCATACAAGAAGACAATCTCAACTCATAACCTCAAAGCTGTCACATATACTGTCATGAAAATATATGCTAGTTTTCATACCCTCATACAAGAAGACAATCAGTCGAAGCAGTTTTGGAGGACAGCCAATTTGCTTGAATATTTGATAGAGTCCTGGTCTGCTGATTGTATAAAATGCCTTTGAAAGATAGACAAATGCAATCAATATTGGCTTTTCCTGCTCTCCGCATTTCTCTTGAAGTTGTCGAAGAGTGAATATCATGTTTTTGATCTTCCAATTTCCTTAATGCTCTGATAGATATATAATTTACTAATAACCTACTAACTCACCTGGGAACTCTACAAAACATCAAATGGTAGATACAAACGGAGAGATCGCAACAAAATGTACAATCCAAATGTTGAAACTTGAAAACGCATTAGTATTAGGGCTTGTGATCTCTGGGCTTCCTATAAGTGTCAGGGCCTTTTTCATATATTTTGAAAGTGTATAGATAACATATTTGTATGCCAACTTTATATTCAACTCTACTATCAATGTTTAACCAGTTTTCTCATTGATTTAACAAATTAGACGGTATAAAAACAACTCAGTGAATTTGCTGTCAAAACGCATTTCGTGATATCTCTTTGAAGTTGCAATAACAATTAACAATATTGAATCAACAATAATACATATAAACTGTTGTTGTTATACAGTAACATGTTGTTATACAGTAACATGTTGTTATACAGTAACATGTTGTTATACAGTAACATGTTGTTATACAGTAACGTGTTGTTATACAGTAGCTAAACACGTAAAAACAAAGTACTACAGTTTTACAAAATACATAAACAGTGACGATAAACAGCAACGTTTCGACCAAAAGGCCTTTATCAAGCAAACAATACAACAAGAATGACGAATTTCGAGGAACACTACAAATGGACGATTACATGTGGAAACATAAACCTATCTAATGAAAATCTGGGAATAAAAACGAACAACGAAATGAGTGCAACACAGAAAACGAAAGTGGAAAGAAGAAAAACAATATAGTGGATAAATGACACATATGGAGCAAACACACATATATATAACAAGGCACGAGATAAGACAGTGCTAAGAAGCATAGGAATGTAATGCGTTGAGTCCAAGAGGTCGCAAAGTGCCATAGAATGAAATAAAACGGTTCTCCAGGGCGAATCGACTGCGATCATGGGAGGAACATGATCGGATGGCTGTGACCTGGACATCGTCAACTCCTGAATGGCCAGTATCATTGAAATGAGTGCCCACAGGAGTCACAGAGCATTGGCGAATATCGCGTAAGTGTTGGGCGAATCGGTCACTGAGCCTCTTACCGGTTTCACCAATATAGGCCTTGTTGCATCGTTTGCAGGTGATGGCATAGATGATATTGCGGGACTCACACGTGAAACTGTCTTGAATGGCATACGTAGCTTGTTATACAGTAACGTGTTGTTATACAGTAACGTGTTGTTTACCTTACATACATGGTATTATAATGTATTATTCTTTTCTGTTTATTTTGATTTCTCTGTAGCTCTTTGGTTAGCCCACGTGGTAGAGTTGTTACAGCATGAGATAGAGCTACCATACCCTACCATACTCTCGGTAGGTGTCGTGCCATCTCTGCTGAGAGGAGCCAAGCTATACGGGGTAAAACCTGGTGCAATCAATTCAATCCCTAGGCTTAAAAACGTCTATGAATTCAATCCTAGGCTTAAAAAACGCTCTATGAATTCAATCCTAGTCTTAAAAACGTCTTTGAATTCAATCCGTCTAAACGTCTTATTCAATGTTTAAAACGTCTTTGAATTCAATGCCTAGGCTTGAAAACGTCTTTAACAACACCTTATGGAATCAGTAGAATAACATACACATATGATACAACTAAAATTCAGCAATAAGAAAATAACAAGGCAGTGAAGCATTACTAAATAACAAGAAATCTAACATATAAGTGGTTTGACTGATTGACATATAAGTGGTTTGACTGATTGACATATAAGTGGTTTGACTGATTGACATATAAGTGGTTTGACTGATTGACATATAAGTGGTTTGACTGATTGACATATAAATGGTTTGACTGATTGATTGATAAGAACATCATCATTGTACTTCGGTGAGTAACCATGTGTGCTCCATCTCTTTCTTATACATGAAATTCTCAGCGACAGTGCATGAACATCGTAGTACCGACTTGGGTCCATAATGTTATTCTGGAAGAATGTGGAGAGATTGTGTCGACATTTTCTATAATGAATTTTGCTCTGACAGCAGCTTTCCAGTCAGTTCTTCTCCTTTTCTCAACTTCCAAGGTGTCTTTTACGTTCTCTAATTAAACACTGAACCAAGAGGTGTCTTTTACCTTCACTAATTAAACACTGAACCAAGAGGTGTCTTTTACCTTCACTAATTAAACACTGAACCAAGAGGTGTCTTTTACCTTCACTAATTAAACACTGAACCAAGAGGTGTCTTTTACCTTCTCTAATTAAACACTGAACCTACGTTTTATCGTTCGTCTCGGATAGGCCTAGCAACTCATCTCATCTACATTGATCAGGGGTACTGATCTACTCCAATTTGACAGGGAACCGATCTATCACACTGAGATAGGGCTAACAACTCCGTCTCATCTACACTTTGACAGGGGTACTGATCTCATCTACACTTTGATCAGGATATGATCTCATCACCTAGAAGGGCTAGAACCGCTACACACTTAGATCAGGGAACTGATTCATCTACATAGATAGGATCTGATCTCATCTACATAGATAGGGGTCGAAAACTCCGGGGTCTATCCCACACTGAGATAGGACGAACTGATCTCAAAATTTTTGGGGGTAGACTATCAACTTGATCTCCATCTACAATTTAGAAGGGTTAACCGATTCATCTCACTTAGACAGGAACCGATCTCATCACATTTTAAGGGCACAACCGATTTATCTACATTAGATAGGACTAGCAACTGATCTCATCTACACTGAGATAGGGCACAACCGATCTCATCTACATTTAGATAGGATACTGATCTCATCCACTTAGATAGGATACTGATCTCATCTACACTAGATAGGACAGCAACTGGGTTTATCTACACAGACAGGAACTATCTCATCTACACTTGATAGGGCTAGCAACTCGCTTCTAACTTAGATAGGACTAGCAAACGTCTCATCTACACTTAATAGGACTAGCAACTGATCTCACTCACTGAGATAGGGCAGCAACCGATCTCATCTACACTTAGAAGACTAGCAACTTGATCTCATCTACACTTAATGGGGCTGCAACTGATCTCATCTACACTTAGATAGACCAGCAACCGATCTCATCTACACTTAGATGGGCAGCAACCGTCTCATCTACTAAAAGGGCTAGCAACTGATCTCATTCACTAGAGGGACAGCAATTTTATTTATCTAATAGATAGGACTAGCAACGTCTCATCTACCTTAGAAGAATAGCAACTATCTTATCTACACTGAGATAGGACTAAACGCTCATCTACACTTAGATAGGGCAGCAACTGATCTCATCTACACAGATAGGGATACCGATCTCATCTACATAGATCAGGGAACTGATCTCATCTACACGAGATAGGACAGCAACGTCTCATCTACACTGAGATAGGGCAGCAACCAGATTTTCTACCTAGATAGGACGAACAGATCTCATCACACTAGATAGGCAAAAAGATCTCATCTACACTTAGATAGACTACAACTGATCTCATTCACTGAGATAGGACTACCCAAATCGATCTCATTCACTGAGATAGGGCTACAACTGATCTACTACACGAGATTGAAGCAACTTGATCTATCACAGAGATATGAATAACCAGATTCACTACACTTAGATAGGGCTAGCAACTGTCCATCTACACAGAAGACAGCAACCGATCCTCTCACTTTTAAAGACTAGCAACCGTCTCATCTACACGAATGGATAGAATCGATCTATTTACATTAGATAGGGGTACTGATCTATTCACTGAGATAGGACTGAACTGATTACTACACTTTGACAGGAACGACCATCTCATTAACCCGGGGATACCGTCCATCTACACTTAGATAGGGCTAAAACCATCTCATCTACATAGATAGGGCTAGCAACTTGATCTCATCTAACTTAGATAGGGGTAATGATTCACTCCCGAGAAGGGCAGAACTGATTCTCACACTTAAAGGGCCCCGCAACCGTCTCATCTACCCAGATGGGCTAGCAACTGTTTACCACAAGGGGCAGCAACCGATCTCATCACACAGATAGGAACTGATCTCATTAATTAGACAGGGAACCGATTCATCCACTGAGTAACTACCTCGATCTCATCTACACTTAGATAGTGTTTTTATCTCATCTAATTTTTGATAGGGCAGCAACTGATCTATCACACTTAGATAGATAGCAACTTGATCTCATCTACATGAAGGACTAGAACTCGATCTCATCTACACTGAGAAGGACCAACCGACTCATCTACACTTAGAAGGACTAGCAACTTGATCTCATTTTTTACACTTAGATAGGCTAGCAACTCGATCTCATCTCACCTTTGATAGGACTGAACTGATCTCATCTACACTTAGATAGATGAACCATCTCATCTACACTTAGAAGGACTAGCAACTGATTTATCTAACTAGATAGGACTAGCAACTGATCTCATCTACAAGATAGGATAGCCTTATTTATCTACACTTAGATAGGAATAGCAAAATGATCTTATACACTGAGATAGGGTAGCAACGTCTCATCACACTTAGATAGGACAGCAACTTCTCATCTACACTGAGATAGCCCAGAACTTTGATTCCCCTCTACACTTAGATCAGGGAACTGATCTCATCTACATAGACAGAACTCGCTCATCTACACTGAGTAGGGTAAACTTGATCCCATCTACACAGATAGGGGCTGCAACCCGATCTCATCTACACTGAGATAGTGAACTGTCTCATCTCACTTAGATAGATTAGCCCGATCTCATCTACATTTTTGATAGGATAGAATTGACTTTATCTACACTTAGATAGATGCAAAATTCACTTCACTAGATAGGGCAGCAACTGATTCATCTACACTTAGATAGGGTACTGATCTCATTTCACTGAGATAGGATAGCAACTGACTACTACACTTAGACAGGGAACCGATCCATCTACATTAGATGGGGCTGATCTCATCTCCTTAGATAGGACTAGCAACCGATTCATCTACACCAGATAGGGCCAGCAATATCTCACACACTTAGAAGGACTAGCAACTGATCTCATCTACACTGAGATAGGACTGAACTGATCTCATCTACACTTAGATGGACACAACTTGATCTCATCTCACTTAAGGGGCTAGAACTGATTCATCTACATTTGGGGAAAGGGCAGCAACTGATCTCATCTACACTTAAAAGGACAGCAATCGATCTCATCTCCTTGAAGGGCAGCAACCGTCCACACACTGAGAAGGACTAGAAAATCTCATCACACTTAGAAGACAGTGATCTCATCTACCTAGATAGGACTAGCAACTCGATCTTATCTACACTGAGATAGACTAGCAACCCGTCTCATCTAAATTTTTATAGACTAGAACCGATCCATCTACACTTAGATAGACTAGCAATTATTCATCTCCCAGATAGGGCTGCAAATGTCTATCTACACTAGAAGGCCCCGCAACTGATCTCACCCCCATTAGATCAGGAACCGATCCATCTACACTTTAGATAGGGGGAAAATCTCATCTACACGAGATAGGACTAGCAACTTTGATCTCACCCCCCAAAATAGGGCAGCAACAATCCATCACACGAGATGGGGCTAGCAACGATCTCATCACACTGAGTTAGGATAAATGATCTCATCTACCTTAAAGGGCTAAACTGATCCATCCCCTGAGATGGGGCTAAACCAAAACTCTCCCACACGAGATAGACTAGCAACTGATCTCATCTACACTTAGATGACTACAACGTCTCATTCACTGAGATAGACAGCAACGATCTCATCTACACAGAAAGGACTAGCAACTTTATTCATCTACACAGATAGAAGCAACAGATCTTTATCACATTAATGGGGCTAGCAACGTTCATCTCATGAGATAGGATACAATTTTATTCATCTACACTGAATAGGGGGTACCCCGTCCATCTACACTGAGATAGACAGAACTTGATTTCACACACTGAGAAGACCAGCCCCGATTTATCTACACTAGATAGGACAGCAACGTCTCATCTACACTGAGATAACCCCACAACGACCCCATCTAAATAGATAGGGCAGCAAACCGATCTATCACACGAGAAGGATAGCAACCGATTCATCTCATTGATGGGGTAGAACGTCTCATCAACTTAGAAGATTTGCAACTCGATCTCATTACCTTAGATAGGACTAGCAACTATCTCATCTAATTGATAGACTAGCAACTTTATCTCATCTACACTTAGATGGACTAGCAACCGATTTATCTACACGATAGACTAGCAATTGATCTCATCTACACAGATAGGGTTAGCAACCCCTTTTCATCCACGGGGAAAGGTGAACTGATCTTCACCCTTTTGATAGGACTAGCAACTTTATCTCATCTACCCTTAGATAGACTAGCAACTGGCTTACTCACTGAGATAGGACTACAACGTCTCATCACACTTAGATAGGGCTAAAACTGGGTTCCTCACATTTTTAAGGGCTACAACTTATTTACCACAATAAGCAACCACCCCCTCTACCAAAATAGGACTAGCAACTGATCTCATCAACTTAGATAGGAATTGATCTATCTAACTAGATGGTGGCCCCGTCTATCTACATTAGATAGGATACTATTCATCTAACTAGATAGGGATACTGATCTCATCACACTAGATAGGACTAGCAACTTGATCTCTCTACACTGAGATAGGACTAGCACTGGATCTCATCTACACTGAGATAGGACTACAACTGATCTCATCTACCTGAGATAGGGCTAAAAATGATCTCATCTACACTGAGATAGGACTAAATTAATCTCATCTAAATTAGATAGGGCTAGCAACTGATCTCACCACACAGATAGACTAAACTGATCTCATCTACACTGAGATGGACTAAACTGATCTCATCTACACTGAGATAGATGAACCGATCTCATCTCACTGGAAAAGACTAGCAACTGATCTCACTACACTAGATAGGGCTAGCAACTTTTTTCTCATCTCACTGAGATAGACTAGCAACTGATCTCATCTACACTTAGAAAAGGACTAAACTTTGATCTCATCACACTGAGATAGACAGCAACTCATCTCATCTAATTTGAAGACTAGCAACGTCTCATCTACACGAGATAGACTGAACTTTATCTCATCTACACTAGAAGGACTGAATTGATTCATCTACCTGAGATAGGGCTAGCAATGATCTCTCACACTGAGATAGGATAGCAAACCCCATTCATCAACTAGATAGGGGGTTTACTCATTATCTACACTGAGATAGGGCTAGCAACGATCCCCCTCCACCCAGAAGACCACAATTTTTTCTCATCTACACTTAGATAGACAAATTGATCTCATCTACACGAGATAGGGCTAGCAACGTCTCATCTACACTGAGGATAGACTACAACTGATCTCATCTCACTAGATAGGACTAGACCATCCACGAGATAGGGCTAAAATTGATCTCATCTACACTGAGATAGATAGCAACGTCTCATCCACTAGATGGGGCAGCAATGATCTCATTCACGGATAGACTAAACATTTATCACACTGAGATAGGATAGCAACGTCTCATCTACACTAGATAGGACTAGCAACCGATCTCATCTACATTAGATAGGGCCCAAAACCGTCTCATCTACATGGATAGGGCTAGCAAAGTCTCATCTACACTGAGATAGGGTAGCAACTTGATCCATCACACTAGAAGGGCTAGCAACGTCTCATCTACACTGAGATAGGCAGCAACGATCTCATCTACCTAGAAGGGCTAGCAACTTGACTTCTACATGAGATAGGGTAGCAACTGATCTCATCTACACTGAGATAGGGTAGCAACCGCTCACTACACTGAGATAGACTAGCAACCGTCCACTCACGAGATAGGACTAGCAACGTCTCATTCACTGAGATATGATAGCAACTTGATTTATCACCGAGAATGCAGCAACTTGATCTCATCTACACTGAGATAGGACAAACTGATCTCATCTCACCCCAGAATTTTCAAACTTTACTACTACATTAGATAGGACTAGCAACCGTCTCATCTACACTTTGATAGACTAGCAACTTTATCTCATCTACACTGAGATAGACAGCAACCCGTCTCATCTACACTGAGATAGGACTAGCAACCGATCTATCTCCTGAAGGACTGCAACTGATCTCATCTACCTTAGGACTAGCAACTCGATCCATCACACTTAGATGGGGCTAGAACTTGATCTATCTACACTGAGATAGGATAGCAACTTGACTACCCCAGAGAAGGGCTAGCAACTGATCTCACTACCTAGAAGGATGAAAATTGATCTCATACACCTTAGAAGGACAAACCTTGATTTATCTCCCAGAAGGACTAAACCGTCTCATCTACACGAAGGGGCTAGAACGTCTCATCCACTTAGATGGGGCTAGAAGATCTATCCAAATGAGATAGGGGCTAGCAACTCATCTCATCTACACTTAGACGGAACCGATCTATCTCACGGAAGGACACAAACCGACCCCCTTACATGGGGTAGGTAAACGATCTCATCTACCTTAGATAGGAAACTATCTCATCACACGAGAAGGACAGCAACTTTATCTCATCTCATTAGAAGGGCAGCAACTGATCTCATCTCACTAGATAGACTAGAACCGATCCTCCACTGAGATGACTAAAATGATTCATCTAACTGAATAGGACTAGCAATGATCTCATCTAACTTAATGACTAAACTGTCTCATCTACACTGAGATAGGATAGCAACTCGATCTCATCTACACTGAGAAGATACAACCGATCTCATCTCACTAGATAGGGCTAGCAACTTCCCCATCACCGAGATAGATTTGCAACTGATCTCATCTACACTGAGGACTAGCAACTTGATCTCATCTACACTGAGATAGACTGAACCCAATTCATCTACACTAGATAGGGCTAGCAACTTGATCTCATCTACACTGAGATAGACTAGCAACTGATCTCATCTAAAAGAAGGGCTAGCAACGATCTCACACCGGAAAGGACTAGCAACTGATCTCATCTACACTTAGATAGGGCTAGAAAAAGATTCATTAACTGAGATAGGACAAATGATCTATTAACTGAGATAGATAGAACTCGATCTCATCCCCTGAGATATGACAGCAATTGATCTCATCTAACCGAGATAGACAGCAACGATCTCATCTACACTTTGAAGGACTACCGTCTCACACACTAGGTAAAGACCCAGCAAAAGATCTCATCACACAGAAAGGACTAGCAACTTGATCTCACACACTGAGATAGACTAGCAATCATCTCATCTACCGGGGGATCAGCAACATTTATCTCCCGAGAAGACTAGCAACGGTCTCACTACACTGAGATAGGGCAGCAACATCTACCACACGGGGATAGGGCAGCAACTGACCCTTTACACAGAAGGACAGCAACCCCGACATCCCCTAGACGGGAAACCCCATCCATCTCACTTAATAGGGGTAGCAAACCCGATCTCATCTACACTGAGATAGATAGCAACTTTATCTCATCTACACTTAGAAGGGTAGAAATTTATTACTAACTGAGAAGACTAAACCCGTCTACTACACGAGATAGACTAAACTGATCTCATCTAAAAAGAAGACTAGCAAATTGATTCCCCTCAAATGAGATAGACTGAACCCGTCTCATCTACACTGAGATAGGGCTAGCAACTTGATCTCATCACACTGAGATAGGACTAGCAAAATTTTCCCCTCTACACTGAGATAGACTAGCAACTGATCTCATCTAATGAGATAGGGCTAGCAACTGATCTCATCTACACTGGATAGGGTGAACGTCTCATCTACATGAGATAGGACTAAACTTTTATCTACTCACTGAGATAGGGCTAGCAAACATTCCCAACACTGGGGAAGCTACAACTGATCTCATCTACACTAGATAGGACTGAACTTTACTCTCTACACTGAGATGACTAGCAATTGATTCATCACACTGAGAAACAGAACTTGTTCACTCACTAGAAGGTGAACTTTATTCATCCCAGAAGACTAGAAACTTTATCTCATCTACACTGAGATAGGGCTAGCAACTGACCACTCATGGTTGAACAACTTAAAATTTTCCTACCTGAGATGGACAAACTGATTCATCTCACTGAGATAGATAGCAAATTGATTATCACACTGGGGAAGACTGCAAATTGATCTCATCTCACTAGATATGACTAGCAACTTGATCTCATCTACACTGGATAGACAGCAACTGATCTCATCTACACTGAGAAGGATAGCAACTATTCCCTACCGAGATAGACTAGAACTTGATCTCATCCCTTGATAGGGCTAGCAACTGTTTTACTACACTTGATAGATACAACTTGATCTCATTCACTAGATAGATAGCAATTGATCTTTCACCTGAGATAGGGCTAGCAAACCCATCTCATCTACACTGAGATAGACAGCAACTGATCTCACCCCCCATTTGATGGATTTTGAACTGATCTCATCTACACTTAGATAGGACTAGCAACTTGATCCATCTACATGAGATAGGATAGCAACCGATCTCATTCACGAGATAGGACTAGCAACTGATCCATCCACACTTAGATAGGGCAGAACGTCTCATCTACACTTTTGAAGGACAGCAACTGATCTTATCTAATGAAAGGGGAAGAACCGTCTCATCCAGATGGGGCTGCAACTTTATCCACTTACCTTAGATGGATAGCAACTGATCTCATCTAAATGAGATGGGGCCCCCAAACCTGATTTTCATCCCCCCAGATAGGGATCCGTCTCACTACACTGAGAAGGACTAGCAACTCGATCTCATCTACACTTAGATAGGGGTACCGATCTCATCACACTTAGATAGGAACTGACTATCACACTGAGATAGGGCTAGCAACTTTGATCTACACACTGAGATAGGACTAGCAACTGATCTCATCACCTGGGTAGGGCAGAATAGATCTCATCTACACTGAAAGGGCTAGCAACCGATTCATCTACACGAGATAGGGCTAGAACGATCTCTTACACTTGAAGATAGCAACAATCTCTCTAACTAGATGGGCTACAATGATCTCATCACACTGAGATAGGACTGCAACCGATCTCATCTACACTGAATAGGGTAGCAACTCGATCTCATCTACATGAGATAATAAACTGATCTCATCTACACGAGAATGACCACAATGATCCATCACACTAATAATAGAAAGTCTCACTACACTGAGAATGACTACAACCAGATCTATTACAATTTTTGATAACTAGAAATTTTATCTATTACACTGAGATAGGGCAAATGATCTATCTACACTAGATGGACTAGCAACGTCTCATCTCATGAGATAGGACTAGCAACTTTACTATCACACGAGATCAGGGAACCCGATCTCATCACACTAGAAAGGGTAGAACTTGATTCATCACACTGGAGATATGACTAGCAACCAGATCTCTCTACACTAGATGACTAGCAACTTGATCTCATCTACACTGAAAGACAAACTTGATCTACTACACTGAGATAGACTGCAACTGATCTCATCTACACTGAGATAGGACAGCAACCCCTCTCATCACATGAGAAAGGGCTAAACCGATCCCTCACGGATAGATTTCACTTGACTCATCTACAGGATGACTAGCAACTTGATTCATCAACTGAGATAGACTAAACAACTGATTTTTATCTAAGAGATGACTAGCAAATCGATCTCATCTCAATTGAATAGGGGCAGCAACTGATTTTCTCACTGAGAAGACTAAAATCGATCTCACCACACTGAGATAGACAGCAACTATTCATCTCACCCAGATAGGACTAGCAACTTGATCCATCACATGGGGGATGGTTTTAAAATTTATCTCATCTACACTGAGATAAAAAGCAACCTATCTCACTACACTAGATGGGGCTAGCAACTGACTCATCTACCTGAGATAGGGCAGCAACTGATCTCATTTTACTGAGAAGGGCTAAACCCCGATCTCATTCACTTGGAAAAGGACAGAACTTGATCTCATCACACTGAGATGACAGCAACCCGACCCCATTACACTGGAAAAAATAGGACAGCAACCGATCTCATTCACTTAGATAGCAACTTGATTCATCTACACTGAGATAGGAACCCTTTGATCTCATCCACTGAGATAGGGCTAGCAACTGTCTCATCTACCTGGGGATAGACAGCAACTGATCTCTCACACGAGATAGACTAGCAACTGATCTCATCTACACTGAGATAGGGTAGCAACTGATTCATCTACACTAGATAGATAGCAACTTGATTTACTAAATGAGATAGACAGCAACGTTCATCTACACTTAGATAGGGCTAGAACTGATCTATCCAAATGAGATAATAGCAACTTGATCTCATCTACACTGAGATAGAAGCAACTCCTCATCTACACGAGATAGACTACAACCGTCTCATCTACACTGAGATATGATAGCAACTTGATCTCATCTACACTGAGATAGATAAACTTGATTCATCTACACTGAGATAACTAAACTGATCCATCTACCTTAGATAGGACCGCCGATCCATCTACACTGAGATAGGACTAAACCTTTATCTCATCTAAATTAGATAGACAGCAACTTGATCTCATCTACACTGAGATAGACTAGCAACTGATCTCATCTACACTTAGATAGGGCTAGCAACTTTATCTCATCTACACTGAGATAGGGCTAGCAATGATCTCATCTACACTTAGATAGGGCTAGCAACGTCTCATCTACACTAGATAGGGCAAATTTTATCTCACCACTGAGATAGGATACTGATCTCCTCTACACTGAGATGGGGCTAGCAACGATCCCCATCTACACTGAGATAGACTAGCAACGACTCATCTACACTGAGATAGGATAAACGTCTCATCTACACTGAAAGACAGCAACTTTATCCATCTACACCGAGATGGATAGCAACTTGATCTCATCTACACTTAGATAGGGCTAGCAACCGATCTCATCTACACTTTGATAGAAGCAACTGATTCATCTACATGAGAAGACTAGCAACGTCTCATCTAACTGAGATATGACAAATGATCTCATCTACACTGAGATAGGGCTAGCAACTTTATCTCCCCACACTGAGATAGGGCAGCAACTTTATCTCATCTACACTAGAAGGGGCCCGCAACTTGATCTCATTTCATTAATAGGGCTAGCAAACTGATCTCATCTACACTGAGATAGGGCTACAACCGATTCATCTCACTTGAAGGTGAACTTGATCTCATCTCCTAGATGGATAGCAACTGATCTCATCCACCAGAGATGGACGCAATTGATCTCATCTAACGAGATAAAGAACTCGATCTCTCCCACTAGATAGACTAGCAACCGATCTCACCACGAGATAGGACGCAACCGATCCATCCACGGAAGGTAAGCCCCTGATCTCATCACATAGATGGGGCTAAACTTTATCTCATCACACTGAAAGGGCTAGCACGATTACACTGGATAGGATAGAACCCCATTCATCTAATGAGATATGATAGAACTTGATCTATTACTGAGATAGATTGAAATTCATCTCCCGAGATAACTAGAACTGATCTCTCTCACTGAGATAGACTAGCAACCGACTCATCTACATGAGATAATACAACTGATCCATCTACACTGAGAAGGACTAGCAACGTCTCCCCCCCACCCGAATATGACCCAGCAACCTGATCCATCTCAGAGATAGACCCCAAAACGTCTCATCTAATTTTGATGGATGAACTCGATTCATTACACTGAGATATTTTAAAAACGTCTATCTAACTGAGATAGACTACAACCTATCTCATTACACTGAGATAGACAGCAACTGATCTCATCTACACTGAGATATGATACCTTGATTCACTACACTAGATAGGACTAAAATTATCTCATCTACATGAGATAGGGGAACTGATCTCATCTACATGAGAAATTAGCAACTTGATTCATCTAAAGAGATGGGGAACAACCGTCTCACTACACTTAGATAGGGCTAAAAGCCATCTACACGGATATGATTTAAACCATCTCATCTTTAGAAGGGGTACAACTTGATCCATTTTACACTAGATGGGGCAGCAAACTAATTCATCACCTGATAGGGCAGCAACGATCCATCAACCCGAGATAGGACTAAAAGTTTATCTTGGGTGATATTTATCTCCTCACACTGAGATAGGGCTCAACTTGATCTCACTCACTGAGAAACTACAACCGACCCCCCTACACTGAGATAGGAAAAACCTTTTATTTTATCTAATGGATATACTAGCAACTTGATCTTCTCCAAATGAGATAGGGCAGCAACTGATCTCATCAAATTTTTGATAGGGCTAGCAATAAACTCATCTAATTAGAAGAAGAACTTGAATTTATTCCCGAGATAGACTAAAACTTTATTCTCTACTTAGATAGGATAGAATATTCTTACACTGAGATAATAGCAACGTCTATTAAGAGATAGATCAACATTCATCTCACTGAGATAGGATTACAACCATCTCATCTACACCAGATTGACACAACCCGTCTCATCTACACTGAGATAGGACACAACTTTATTTATCACACTGAGATAGACAGCAACCCGTCTCATCTCACGAATCACAAAATTGATTCATCACACTGAGTAGGGCACAACGTCTCATCTACACTGAGAAGACCAGAACGTCTCATCTAATGAGATATGACTACAACGCTCATCTCCGAAGGGGCAGCAACTTATCTCATCACACTTTAGATAGACCAAAATATCTCATCTCACTAGATAATGAACTGATCTCATCTTTCCGGAAGGGGGCCCAAAATTTATCTCATCTACACTTAAAGGACAGAAATGATCTCATCTACACTGAGATATTACTAGCAACTTTATCTCACTACTGAGATAGACTAGAACTTGATCTATCACATTAGATAGCCCCAAAAGATTCATCACACAGATAGACCAACCCATCCATCTACACTGAGATATGACTAGCAACTTTATCTCACCACTTGGGGTAGACTAGCAACGATCCATCTAATAGATAGGGTAAATTGATCTCATCTACACGAGAGGACAAAATAGTCCCTCACACTGAGAAGGACTAGCAACTGATTCACTACACTAGAAGGGGCAGCAACTGATTCACTACACTGAGATAGGACTAGCAACTTGATTTCCCCTCTACACGAGATAGACTAGCAAATTGACTTTAAAGAGATAGACTAGCAACTTTATTCATCTACACTGAGAAGGACTAGCAACTATCTCATCTACACGGATATGACTAGCAACTGATCTCATCTACACTTAGATAGACTAAACTTTATCTATCCACACTGAGATGGGCTACCTGATCTCATCTAATGAGATAGGGCTAGCAACTAAAATCATCTACACTGGGGATAGGACTAGCAACTGATCTCATCTACACTGGAAGGGTAGCAACCGATTCACCACTTAGAAGGACTGAACTGATCTCACTCACTGGGGATCAGCCCGACTCACACACGAGAAGGACTAAACTCGACCACTAAAGAGATAATAGCAACTGATCCCCCCACACTAGATAAAACCCCCTCGACTTCCCCTACAATATGACAACAAAGTCTCATCTACACTGAATGACGGGAACTGATCTACACTTAGATAGGAAATTCTTGATCTCATCTTTTTGAGAATTTATAGAATGATCTATTACATTTTGATAGGACTAGCAACGATTCTCTAATGAGATAGGGCTAGCAAAAGATCTCATCTACACTTAGATAGATAAACTTTATCCATCTACACGAGATAGGGTAGCAACACTCATCTAAACCCCTGGACAGGGGGGCTCGATCCACCACACGAGAAAACCCCAACCTATCCACCACACTAAAGACCGCAACCGACTCACTCACTAGAAGGACAGCAACTTGATCCCCTTTCCAGAAGGGCAGCAACCCGTCTCAATCACACTGAGATAGGACTAAAAGTCTCATCTACACTAGATAGGATACAAATTGACCATCACACTGGAAAAGGACTAGAACTTGTTCATCTACACTTAGATAGATAGCAACTGATTTATTACACTGGAAAGGGCTAAACTTGATCTCATCTACACTGAGAAGACTACAACTGATCTTATCTACACGAGATAGGACTGAACTCGATCTCATCTAAATAGATAGGGCTAGCAATGATTCATCTACACAGATAGGACTAGCAACTGATCTCATCTACACTGAGATGGACTGAACTCGTCTCTCACTTTAGTAGGGCTAAATTTTATCTCATCAATGGGTAGACTAGCAACTTGATCCCATCACACGAGATGGGGCAGCAACCTATCCATCACACCGAGAATGACACAACACCATCCACCGAGAAGGGATAGCAACCGTCTCTCTCCCGAGATAGGGCTAGCAATGACTCCACGAGATAGGGTAGCAACTCGCCTCTCACTGAATAGACTAGCAACGATCTATCTACCGGGGGAAGGGGCTAAACTGATCTCATTACACTGAGATATGACTAGCAACGATCTCACTCACTGAGATAGGGCTAGCAACGTCTCATCTAACGAGATATGATAGCAACCTGATCTCATCTACACTGAGAAGGATTTTAAAATTATCTCATCTACATGAGAAAGACCCAGCAACGTCCCCTCTACACTGGAAGGGCTAGCAACTTTGATCTCATCTACATGAGATAGGGCTACAACGATCTCATCTACACTTAGATAGACAGCAACGTCTCACACACTGAGATAGGGCTACAACCCATCTCATCTACACTGAGATAGGACTAGCAACTGATTCATCTACACGAGATAGACTACAACTTGATCTCATCTAACGAGATAGGACTGAACTGATCTCATCTACACGAGATAGGATGCAACTGACTCACTTTAATGAGATGGGGCTAGCAACTGATTCATCTACACTTAGATAGGGTAGCACCCGATCTCACACACTGAGATGGGGCTAGCAACTTTGATCTCATCTAAATGAGATAGGGGCAAACTGATCTCATCTTTACTGAGATAGCTAGCAACTGATTCACTACTGAGATAGGGCAGCAACGTCTCATCTACACTGAGATATGACTAGAACCGTCTCTCTCACTAATTGACCAGCAACTTTATCTCACCATTTAAAGACAGCAACCCATCTCATCTACACTAGATAGGGCTAGCAACTGATCTCATCTACACTGAGATAAAGCAACTTGATCTCATCTACACTAGATAGACTGAACCTATCTCATCTACACTGAGATGGATAGCAAGTTTATCTACACTGAGATAGACTAGCAACGTCTCATCTACACTGAGATAGGGCTAGCAACCCGTTATTCACTGAGATAGGGCTAGCAACTGATCTCATCTACACTAGATAGACAGCAACTGATCCATCACACTAGATAGGGCTAGCAACTTGATCTCATCTAACTTAGATAAAACAACTTGATTCACTAACTGGGGATATGACTTAAACCCAACTACCCATTTCCTGTAGACTAGCAACGTCTCATCTACACTGAGAAGACTACAACTGATCTCATCTACACTTAGATAGGGTAGAACTTGATTCACTAACTGAGAAGGGGCTACAATTGATCCATCTACACTGAGATAGGATACTGATCCCCTCACTAGATAGGACTAGCAACTTGTCTCATTACACTGAGATAGACTAGCAACCCGATCTCATCTACACTGAGATAGGGCTAGAACTGATCTCATCACACTGAGATAGACTAGCAACTTGATTAAATTACACGAGATAACTAAAATGTCTCATCACACTTAGATGGACTAGCAACCGATTTATCTACACTTAGATAGGGCTAGCAACTGATTCATCTACATGAGATAGGTTTAAACCCCTTCATCAACTTAGATAGGGCTACAAAATGATCTCATCTACACTGGATATTGAATTTACTCATCTACACTGAGATATGATAGCAACTTTATCTCATCTACACAGAAGATACAACCTATCTCATCTACCTGAGAATGATAGCAACGTCTCATCTACACTGAGATAGGATAGCAACGTCTCATCACACTAGATAGGGTAGCAACTTGATCTCATCTACACTGAATAGACTAGCAACACTCATCTACACTGAGATAGGGCTAAAACTTTATCTCATCTACACTGAGATAGGGCAGCAACCCCCCATCTCATCTACCTAGAATGACAGCAACGTCTCATCTACACTGAGATGGGGTAGCAACGTCTCATCTACACTTAGATAGGACTAGAACTCGATCTATCTACATAATATTCGCAACTGATTCATACACTGGATAGGGTAAAGATCTCATCTACACTTGATGATAGCAACCATCTCACCACACCGAGATATTCAGAACTTTTTATCTCATCTCACTGAGATAGACTAGCAAAGTCTCTCCCCCACTGGGGGATAGACTAGCAACTTGTTTATCTACACGGGGGATAGGGCTAGCAACTCATCTCATCTACCGAGATAGACTAGCAAATTGATCTCATCTACACCAGATAGACTAGCAACTTGATCTCATCTCCTAGATAGACACAACTGCTACACACTGGAAGGATAGAACCCGATCTCATCAACTGAGATAGGACAGCAACGATCCATCTACACTGAGATAGACTAGAATGATTCATTTAAAACCCGGAAGATGAATTGATTCACTCATGAGAATTTACTAGAACGATCTCACTAATAGAAGACTAGCAACGCTCATCTACACTGGATAGGGCTGAACTTATCTCATCTACACGAGATAGACTAGCAACGTCTCATCACACAGATAGGGCAGAACCTGATCTCATCTACACTGAGATAGGGCTAGCAATGATCCACCACCCGAGAAGACTAGCAACTGATCTCATCTAACAGATGGGCAGCAACTGATCTCTCAATTGAGATAGGATAAAATGATCTCATCTACACAGAAGGACACCTGATCTCATCTACACTGGGAGATAGACTAGCCCCCATCCACCAGAGAAGGACTAGCAACCGATCTCATCACCAAAGGACTAGCAATCGATCTCATCTAAATGAGAAGGACGCAACTGACCCATCTAACTGGAATGACTAGCAACCCCGATTCATCCCCAAACACCGAGATATGATAGCAACCGATCTATCAACTTAGATGGATAAAAAGCTCATCTACACGAGAATGACTAGCAACTGATCTCACACACGGGAAGACAGCAACGATCTCATCTACACTAGATAGGATAAACAGATCTATTACACCCCCTTTGATAGGATAGAACTTGATCTCATCTAATGAGATAGGGTAAAAATTTATCTTATCCAACTGAGATAGGATACTGACTATCTACACTAGAAAGGGCTAGAACTTGATCTCATCTACACTGAGATAGACTAGCAACCGATCTCATCCACACTGAGATGGGGCAAAAATCTCATCTAACAGAACTCAATGATCCATCTACACGAGATAATTTTGAACTTGATTTTCCCCACCCGAGATAGGGCAGAACTGATCTCACCCCCCCCTGAGATAGACTAGCAAAATGATCTCATCTACACTTAATATGACAGCAACGTCCATCTACACTAGATGGCCAACGTCTCATCTACCAGATGGGGCTAGAACCTGATCCATCTAAATGAGATAGGACTAAACGATCTCATCACACTGAGAAGGGTAGCAACTGATCTCATCTCACTGAAAGGGCAGCAACTATTTATCCACTAGAAGGCAGCAACTCGATTCACCCACACTTAATGGGGTAGAACTTGATCTCATCCAAATGAGAAGGACTAGCAATTGACTCACCACATGAGATAAGGGCTAGCAACTTTATCTCATCTCACTGAGATAGGGCACAAAGCTCATCTACACTGGAAGGACTAGCAACTCGATTCATCTACACTGAGAATTGAAACTATCTCTCTACACTGAGATAGATCAACAGATCTCATCTACATGGGGATAGACTACAACTGATTTATTACATGAGATAGACTACAACGTCTCATCTTTGAAGGGATAAACTGACTCACTACCTAGATAACTAGCAACATCTCATCTACACTGAGATAGATTTTGCAACTCATCTCATCCCACTAGATAGACTGCAAAGTCCATCTCTTTAGATAGGACACAACCGTCTCATCACCGGGTAGGATAGCAACTTGATCTCTCACACTGAGATAGACTGCAACTGATCTCATCTACATGAGATGGGGCACAACCCGTCTCATCACCTTAGAAGGACACAACTTTATCTCACTCACTGGATATGACTGCAACTGATTCACCACTTTTATGGGGCAGCAACGATCTCACCACTAGATAGACTAGCAACGATCTCATCTACACTTAGATAGACTAGCAACTTGATCTATCTACACTAGATAGGACAGCAACGCTCATCTAACTGAGAAGGATAGCAACGTCTCCCACATAGATAGGGCTACAACTGTCTCATCTAATGAGATAATAGCAACTGATCTCTCTACAGAGATAGGGCTAGCAACCGTCTCATCTACACTTAGATAGGACTAAACTGACTCATCTACACTGAGATATTATAGCAACATTTATCTACACTGAGATATGACTAGCAACATCTCATCTAATAGAAGACTAGCAACCGTCTCATTACACTGAGATGGGGTAAAATTAAATTTACACACGAATGGGGCTAAACGTCTCATCTAATAAAGGGCTAGAAACTTTATCTCATTACCGAGATAGATAGCAAAACCCCCCTCTACACTGAGAAGGACAGCAACTGATCTATCACACCAGATGGACTGAACGTCCTCACCCGAGATAGACCCAAACCGTCTCATCTACACTGAATCAGGGAACTCGATCCATCTACACGAGAAAGGACAAATTGATCTCATCTAAATGGGGGATAGGATAGCAACTGATTCATCTAAATGAGATAGGATAGAATGATTCATTACACTGAGATAATAGCAACTGATTCATCTCACGAGATGACAGCAACTGATTCATCACACGAGAAGGGCCAAAACCCTTATCCATCTACACGAGATAGACGCAACGCTCACACACGAGATAGGGCAGAACTTGATCCATCACACTAAATCAAGGGTTCCAGAAACTTTCAATGTCTCCTAAACGAACCCAACTCATGGAAGAAAGGCGGGGACCTAACCTCTAAAAATTTTCTCATATTTTTAAATAGAGTGAAAAACCCGCATTTAGAAAAGGAAGTTTAAAAAAACACACGCCGCCTGCTGACACAGAAAAGTAATTGTTTTATAAACGGTGATAATTTCCTGGCGCAGTGTAAATTGGGCTGCAAAAGACAAAAGGGAACCGATAGTTAGAATATCTACCTTGGGACAGAAAAGACTCAAAAGACGGAAAAACAACACCCACAGCTAACCTTTGACACATGTCCCATGTGGAGGGGCGCTGAGGAAAACCCACTCACCCCCTTTTTCACCAAACAACACCACACGAAATTTACATCATCCTTGGATGATGGCTATTATTATTCTAAGAAAATGAAACCGTCAGACTGATTGGTTTAGTTCTGATTCTATCCCAATTGTAGAGACGATATTTCGAAAAAGAGATTTTTCAGGCAAACTTTAAAAACAATTTTCCCCTCATAACTTATTCTTTCTAACTGAGGCTCAAACCCTTTCCTGGGCACAATGTTATAATAAATGTTTCGTCAACAATATTTTTATTTAAAGTTTATAGGCTAAAAGATGACGCCGAAAAATTAGATCGAAGCCAAAACCGGGCTTTAAAACACTGTAACCAAGGTTGTTTTCCTTTGGAGATTTTAAAAAAAACTAACCAAAAAATTGGCCCCTTTCAAAAGTGGCTTTCTCGGCTCTATCCACCTGTCCCACAGGCAAAATTCCCCAGGCTCTCATCCCACCTGTCCTACAGCGCATTAAATTTCTCAGTCTCTCATCCCACCTGTCCTACAGCGCACTACGGGCAGTAACGACAATTTTATTTTAAAATTATAACTTCAAACTAAAAAGACTGTGTTCATGGTAAGCATACCAACTTGACCAAACAGTCTGGCTGTGTCCATGCCAACTTGACCAAACAGTCTGGCTTTGTTCATTGTAAGCATTCCAACTTGACCAAACAGTCTGGCTGTGTCCATGGTAAGCATACCAACTTGACCAAACAGTCTGACTGTGTCCATGGTAAGCATACCAACTTGACCAAACAGTCTGGCTTTGTTCATTGTAAGCATTCCAACTTGATCAAACAGTCTGGCTGTGTCCATGGTAAGCATATCAACTTGACCAAACAGTCTGACTGTGTCCATGGTAAGCATGCCAACTTGACCAAACAGTCTGACTGTGTCCATGGTAAGCATGCCAACTTGACCAAACAGTCTGAATCCAGAAATGCTTCTTGTACATTGGGTTATTCACATGGAAAATTTGGTAGCTAAATATATTTCTCCTGTATTAAATGCAAGTACTAAATTCAGTTATAAAGTGTAATAATGTTATTAAAGCTAATGCCAAATGTGAGTGTCTCTTCAAGCTATTTGGTGAAATGCGACATGTGAGACTTTTCTTCACACTGAAGTAAGATGGCTCTCGAAAGGAACTCGTGACAAGATTTATGGAACTATGTCGATGGTAAGCATTTGTGAGGTATCTAGCGATATCTTTGAAAACTAAATATATTAAATAACCACCTTCAAGGAATAAAAAAACTCTTGTTGATGCAAAAGCAAAGATATTTTCTTTGATTTCCTTTATTGAATTATGGCAGAAATATATTTGCAACAAACATTTTGAAAAGTTTCATTGGCTCCAGAAATGTGAAGTGACTGATACCGCTATACTGATACTTGTTATTGTCGATCATCTGAAAATTCTATCGGCTGATTTAAAAGAAAGATTTTCTGATTTGAAACAAATTGATTTTCCAACTTGGATGTTGCAGTGAATATTAGTGGATTTGTCTGATATTTCAAATATGCAGTATCAAGAAGAACTCGGCTCGCAGAAATGCAAAATGATGAGTCAGTTAAAACTTCATTTAATATAAAAGGAGCGATGGCATGGCTTTGTGAGGACACAGAAATCAAATATAAAAATTCAACCAAATGTGCAAGAAAATTTATTACAGTTTCCATCTTCATATTTAGTTGAATGTGGATTAATGCCATAACTGATTTGCTGCTTTAAAAAAACGGCTGATGTAACACAACGAGGAGACGTGAGACTGAAGCTAACTAAATTGAAACCTAACATACATTCTCTTTGCAGCATGCATCAACCGCAAGGATCTCACTTGGTGCATGTAGTAAATAATTAATAATAATTAAAATAATATAGACAAAACCTGTCATTAAAATTATTTCCTACTTAAATAAGTTCCGTTCTCAATTACATGTTTTGAAAATTTACTTACTGTGATTCCTCAACAATTTCCTTGTGATTACTTCCTAAAACCGATCATTTAAGTTTCTTCAGTGAAATTTTTTTTTTGGTGTGTATATGTTGCATAGGAGGGGGCATAGAATTTTTGAAGGCTTTGGTGGGCATGGCACAAAAAGATTGGGAAACACTGCTATAGCCTTTCTTGGCTGGATCCAGTTTATTGTTGGATTCTAAAAACCACTGGAGTCTAGTGGTTATCACTCTCTCCAGCAGTTTTGCAGTGAAACTTCGTAGACTTATAGGTATGTAGCTCTGTGGATTCTTTGTCTTTCCACTTTTGAAAATTGCGATTGTGTCATGAAATCGTAACCTTCCGTTCGGTGCCACAAACACGTAAATCTGGAGAACCTGTGGCTTTTATGCCATCCGCGGAATTGCACCGTACTACAGGAACTTGTCACCGTCACAAAGCACTACGAACACGCTGGTAGGCGGGCAGCTAGATTTGGTTATACATCTTAGATAAAATAAAATAAAGACATAGATAAACAAAACATGTATGACAATACTTTCTTCTTTTCAGATCCACCAGTATGACAAATTCTTCTCTCACGATCACCCAGTTTGACAATACTCTCTCTCTCTCCCCCAGTTTGACAATACTCTCTCTCCCCCAGCTCTGACAATACTTCTCTCTCTCCCCAGCTTGACAATACTATTTTTTCCAATCCCAGTATGACAATACTCTCTCTCTCTCTTTCTCTGATCCCCCAGATGACAATACTTTTCTCTGTCGCGATCCCCCGCCCCAGTATGACAATACTCTCTCTCTCGCGATCCCCAGCATGACAATACTCCTCTCGCACGATGCCCCAGATGACAATACTCTCTCTCGCACGATGCCCTAGTATGACAATATAAAGAATTCTGTAGAAAATCTCAATTTAAATAACAAAGAGAAACATAGTTGAATGGATAAAATCTAGCAAAGTAATGAAACAAGCTAAATACTGATATATAAAATCTAGCAAAGTAATGAAACAAGCTAAATACTGATATATAAAATCTAGCAAAGTAATGAAACAAGCTAAATACTGATATATAAAATCTAGCAAAGTAATGAAACAAGCTAAATACTGATATATAAAATCTAGCAAAGTAATGAAACAAGCTAAATACTGATATATAAAATCTAGCAAAGTAATGAAACAAGCTAAATACTGATATATAAAATCTACCAAAGCAATGAAACAAGCTGAATACTGATATATAAAATCTAGCAAAGTAATGAAACAAGCTAAATACTGATATATAAAATCTAGCAAAGTAATGAAACAAGCTAAATACTGATATATAAAATCTACCAAAGCAATGAAACAAGCTGAATACTGATATATAAAATCTAGCAAAGTAATGAAACAAGCTAAATACTGATATATAAAATCTACCAAAGTAATGAAACAAGCTAAATACTGATATATAAAATCTACCAAAGTAATGAAACAAGCTAAATACTGATATATAAAATCTAGCAAAGTAATGAAACAAGCTAAATACTGATATATAAAATCTACCAAAGTAATGAAACAAGCTAAATACTGATATATAAAATCTAGCAAAGTAATGAAACAAGCTAAATACTGATATATAAAATCTAGCAAAGTAATGAAACAAGCTAAATACTGATATATAAAATCTAGCAAAGTAATGAAACAAGCTAAATACTGATATATAAAATCTACCAAAGCAATGAAACAAGCTGAATACTGATATATAAAATCTAGCAAAGTAATGAAACAAGCTAAATACTGATATATAAAATCTAGCAAAGTAATGAAACAAGCTAAATACTGATATATAAAATCTACCAAAGCAATGAAACAAGCTGAATACTGATATATAAAATCTAGCAAAGTAATGAAACAAGCTAAATACTGATATATAAAATCTACCAAAGTAATGAAACAAGCTAAATACTGATATATAAAATCTACAAAGTAATGAACAAGCTAAATACTGATATATAAAATCTGTGCAAAGTAATGAAACAAGCTGAATACTGATATATAAAATCTAGCAAAGTAATGAAACAAGCTAAATACTGATATATAAAATCTAGCAAAGTAATGAAACAAGCTGAATACTGATATATAAAATCTAGCAAAGTAATGAAACAAGCTAAATACTGATATATAAAATCTAGCAAAGTAATGAAACAAGCTAAATACTGATATATAAATCTACAAAGTAATGAAACAAGCTAAATACTGATATATAAAATCTAGCAAAGTAATGAAACAAGCTAAATACTGATATATAAAATCTACCAAAGTAATGAAACAAGCTAAATACTGATATATAAAATCTAGCAAAGTAATGAAACAAGCTAAATACTGATATATAAAATCTAGCAAAGTAATGAAACAAGCTAAATACTGATATATAAAATCTACCAAAGTAATGAAACAAGCTAAATACTGATATATAAAATCTAGCAAAGTAATGAAACAAGCTAAATACTGATATATAAAATCTACCAAAGTAATGAAACAAGCTAAATACTGATATATAAAATCTAGCAAAGTAATGAAACAAGCTAAATACTGATATATAAAATATAGCAAAGTAATGAAACAAGCTAAATACTGATATATAAAATCTAGCAAAGTAATGAAACAAGCTAAATACTGATATATAAAATCTACCAAAGTAATGAAACAAGCTAAATACTGATATATAAAATCTAGCAAAGTAATGAAACAAGCTAAATACTGATCTATAAAATCTAGCAAAGTGATGAAACAAGCTAAATACTGATATATAAAATCTAGCAAAGTAATGAAACAAGCTAAATACTGATATATAAAATCTACCAAAGTAATGAAACAAGCTAAATACTGATATATAAAATCTAGCAAAGATGAAATAAGCTAAATATGATATATAAAATCTAGCAAAGTAATGAAACAAGCTAAATACTGATATATAAAATCTAGCAAAGTAATGAAACAAGCTAAATACTGATATATAAAATCTAGCAAAGTAATGAAACAAGCTAAATACTGATATATAAAATCTAGCAAAGTAATGAAACAAGCTAAATACTGATATATAAAATCTAGCAAAGTAATGAAACAAGCTAAATACTGATATATAAAATCTAGCAAAGTAATGAAACAAGCTAAATACTGATATATAAAATCTACCAAAGCAATGAAACAAGCTGAATACTGATATATAAAATCTAGCAAAGTAATGAAACAAGCTAAATACTGATATATAAAATCTAGCAAAGTAATGAAACAAGCTAAATACTGATATATAAAATCTACCAAAGCAATGAAACAAGCTGAATACTGATATATAAAATCTAGCAAAGTAATGAAACAAGCTAAATACTGATATATAAAATCTACCAAAGTAATGAAACAAGCTAAATACTGATATATAAAATCTACCAAAGTAATGAAACAAGCTAAATACTGATATATAAAATCTAGCAAAGTAATGAAACAAGCTAAATACTGATATATAAAATCTAGCAAAGTAATGAAACAAGCTAAATACTGATATATAAAATCTAGAAAGAATGAAACAAGCTGAATACTGATATATAAAATCTAGCAAATAGAAACAAGCTAAATACTGATATATAAAATCTAGCAAAGTAATGAAACAAGCTAAATACTGATATATAAAATCTACCAAAGTAATGAAACAAGCTAAATACTGATATATAAAATCTAGCAAAGTAATGAAACAAGCTAAATACTGATATATAAAATCTACCAAAGTAATGAAACAAGCTAAATACTGATATATAAAATCTAGCAAAGTAATGAAACAAGCTAAATACTGATATATAAAATCTAGCAAAGTAATGAAACAAGATAAATACTGATATATAAAATCTAGCAAAGTAATGAAACAAGCTAAATACTGATATATAAAATCTAGCAAAGCAATGAAACAAGCTAAATACTGATATATAAAATCTAGCAAAGTAATGAAACAAGCTAAATACTGATATATAAAATCTAGCAAAGCAATGAAACAAGCTAAATACTGATATATAAAATCTAGCAAAGTAATGAAACAAGCTAAATACTGATATATAAAATCTAGCAAAGTAATGAAACAAGCTGAATACTGATATATAAAATCTAGCAAAGTAATGAAACAAGCTAAATACTGATATATAAAATCTAGCAAAGTAATGAAACAAGCTAAATACTGATATATAAAATCTACCAAAGTAATGAAACAAGCTAAATACTGATATATAAAATCTAGCAAAGTAATGAAACAAGCTAAATACTGATATATAAAATCTACCAAAGTAATGAAACAAGCTAAATACTGATATATAAAATCTAGCAAAGTAATGAAACAAGCTAAATACTGATATATAAAATCTAGCAAAGTAATGAAACAAGCTAAATACTGATATATAAAATCTAGCAAAGTAATGAAACAAGCTAAATACTGATATATAAAATCTAGCAAAGCAATGAAACAAGCTAAATACTGATATATGAAATCTAGCAAAGTAATGAAACAAGCTAAATACTGATATATAAAATCTAGCAAAGTAATGAAACAAGCTAAATACTGATATATAAAATCTAGCAAAGTAATGAAACAAGCTAAATACTGATATATAAAATCTACCAAAGTAATGAAACAAGATAAATACTGATATATAAAATCTAGCAAAGTAATGAAACAAGCTAAATACTGATATATAAAATCTACCAAAGCAATGAAACAAGCTGAATACTGATATATAAAATCTAGCAAAGCAATGAAACAAGCTAAATACTGATATATGAAATCTAGCAAAGTAATGAAACAAGCTAAATACTGATATATAAAATCTACCAAAGCAATGAAACAAGCTAAATACTGATATATAAAATCTACCAAAGTAATGAAACAAGCTAAATACTGATATATAAAATCTACCAAAGCAATGAAACAAGCTAAATACTGATATATAAAATCTACCAAAGAATGAAACAAGCTATATACTGATATATAAAATCTACCAAAGTAATGAAACAAGCTAAATACTGATATATAAAATCTACCAAAGTAATGAAACAAGCTAAATACTGATATATAAAATCTACCAAAGCAATGAAACAAGCTAAATACTGATATATAAAATCTAGCAAAGTAATGAAACAAGCTAAATACTGATATATAAAATCTTTCTGAATCCTTTCTGTCGTTATCAATTTGCTGAATCTATCGCCTTCCTAACCCCCTTTTCCTGCACGTGATCAAGTAGTCCAACCAATAGGCTTTTGTGGATAGACCACATGGCTAGCACGTCACTTCCGTTCACCGCCGGCATTTGTCTTGCCAGACAGATCGTAAAGGCGTAGCTCTTCAGATATTCATGGAGATATTTTCTTGTTATCTTGGTGCTCTCCGGTGCAGAAGACACACATGAAGTTCCGTCTCAGCTCTTGCACTTGTTGTGCTGATGGTATACATATAATTCTTCTTAGACTTCTCTTATCTGTACGCTGTAGTTATTGTTATGCTTGACAGATTGTTAAGATTGACATTCTTTTATCAATGACAGAAGTTATGAAAGGATGTCTGTTGCATTATGGTATATTCTCTTTGTGAAGTAAAAAACATGAAAAATGGACGAATTTTACAGACCAAGGGTTAATTTAATTTCACTGGGTTTAACCCACGTGACCCGTCACTTCCCTATAAATGACACGTTATCCTTAGTCCCTTATCTCAGTCACCTTTTACGACATACCTTGTAGGTCTCAGTCACCTTTTACGACATACCTTGTAGGTCTCAGTCACCTTTTACGACATACCTTGTAGGTCTCAGTCACCTTTACGACATCCCTGAGGTCTCAGTCACCTTTACGACATACCTTGTAGGTCTCAGTCACCTTTACGACATACCTTAGGTCTCAGTCACCTTTACGACATACCTTGAGGTCTCAGTCACCTTACGACATACCTTGTAGGTCTCAGTCACCTTTACGACATACCTTGTAGGTCTCAGATTACTATTTACTCTTCTTCAGACCCGCAACACAGGGACTGCATGGTACAGAATAATGTTCAATTTACTGTCTGTACTGGTTAACATTAGCAGAACAATGTGACATTTACTGTCTGTACTGTTACATTAGCAGAACAATGTGACATTTACTGTCTGTACTGGTTAACATTAGCAGAACAATGTTCAATTTACTGTCTGTACTGGTTAACATTAGCAGAACAATGTTCAATTTACTCTGTATGGTAACATTAACAGAACAATGTTCAATTTACTGTCTGTACTGGTTAACATTACCAGAACAATGTTCAATTTACTGTCTGTACTGGTTAACATTAACAGAACAGTGTGAAATTTACTGTCTGTACTGGTTAACATTAGCAGAACAGTGTGAAATTTACTGTCTGTACTGGTTAACATTAGCAGAACAATGTTCAATTTACTGTCTGTACTGGTTAACATTAACAGAACAATGTTCAATTTACTGTCTGTACTGGTTAACATTAACAGAACAATGTTCAATTTACTGTCTGTACTGGTTAACATTAACAGAACAATGTTCAATTTACTGTCTGTACTGGTTAACATTACCAGAACAATGTTCAATTTACTGTCTGTACTGGTTAACATTACCAGAACAATGTTCAATTTACTGTCTGTACTGGTTAACATTAACAGAACAATGTTCAATTTACTGTCTGTACTGGTTAACATTAGCAGAACAATGTTCAATTTACTGTCTGTACTGGTTAACATTAGCAGAACAGTGTGACATTTACTGTCTGTACTGGTTAACATTACCAGAACAATGTTCAATTTACTGTCTGTACTGGTTAACATTATCAGAACAGTGTGAAATTTACTGTCTGTACTGGTTAACATTAGCAGAACAGTGTGAAATTTACTGTCTGTACTGGTTAACATTAGCAGAACAATGTTCAATTTACTGTCTGTACTGGTTAACATTAGCAGAACAGTGTGACATTTACTGTCTGTACTGGTTAACATTAGCAGAACAGAGTGAAATAAATTTACTGTCTGTACTGGTTAACATTAGCAGAACAGTGTGAAATAAATTTACTGTCTGTACTGGTTAACATTAGCAGAACAGAGTGAAATAAATTTACTGTCTGTACTGGTTAACATTAACAGAACAGTGTGAAATTTACTGTCTGTACTGGTTAACATTAGCAGAACAATGTTCAATTTACTGTCTGTACTGGTTAACATTAACAGAACAGTGTGAAATTTACTGTCTGTACTGGTTAACATTAGCAGAACAGTGTGAAATTTACTGTCTGTACTGGTTAACATTAGAAGAACAATTTTCAATTTACTGTCTGTACTGGTTAACATTAACAGAACAATGTTCAATTTACTGTCTGTACTGGTTAACATTAGCAGAACAATGTTCAATTTACTGTCTGTACTGGTTAACATTAGCAGAACAGTGTGACATTTACTGTCTGTACTGGTTAACATTACCAGAACAATGTTCAATTTACTGTCTGTACTGGTTAACATTATCAGAACAGTGTGAAATTTACTGTCTGTACTGGTTAACATTAGCAGAACAGTGTGAAATTTACTGTCTGTACTGGTTAACATTAGCAGAACAATGTTCAATTTACTGTCTGTACCGGTTAACATTAGCAGAACAGAGTGAAATAAATTTACTGTCTGTACTGGTTAACATTAACAGAACAGTGTGAAATGTAACATGGAACTATTTCCTTCTCAAACCAGACCACTGAACAAAAATAATAAGAATATCCGTCCTTCGCAAGCGATGATGACAACAGCCTCAGACGTGTGCTGCTGCACTTCTCTGGTGTGTGTGGAGGACCGTAGAGTCCACTCCTAAAACATGATCCCCTTCCATAGGTGTGGCATACATGATCAAAGTTAGACAGGTGGGTATTGTGTGTTCTGTCTTTTCGCTCGCAGCTCGTTTTCTCTGTTCCTCAACGGCATGATGATTCTCAGCTATTCGTGTTCCTCTTGTGTTGTTACAAAGTTTTCTCTGTTCCTCAACGGCATGATGATTCTCAGCTATGCGTGTTCCTCTTGTGTTGTTACAAAGTTTTCTCTGTTCCTCAACGGCATGATGATTCTCAGCTATGCGTGTTCCTCTTGTGTTGTTACAAAGAAACACGTACAAACAAAGTACTATAGTTTTACAAAATACAGACAACAGCATACAAAATACAGACAACAGCATACAAAATACAGACAACAGCATACACAATACAGTAAAAGGGGATAGACTGCAGTCTCCTCCCTTTTTTGTTGTTACAACGCCACATTTGGCGATATTGCGTCAGGGATTGCCAGCACATGGTATTTATATCAAAGTATTTCAGAGAACTTTAAGAGTAACTTTAACTTCTCTATCGAAGTATTTCAGAGAACTTTAAGAGTATCTCTAACTCTCTATCGAAGTATTTCAGAGAACTTTAAGAGTATCTCTAACTCCTCGCGGACTAAAAGTCACACTACGTGCCTTTGGGTTGGACGCCTTTTTTGCATGAGCCACACTAAATCGCGTGTTTTTTTTCTGAATACAATACTCTCACGATCCCCCCAGTATGACAATACTCTAACTATTCCCCCAGTATGACAATACTCTAACTATCCCCCCAGTATGACAATACTCTCTTTCTCTCGTGATCCAATAGTTTGTAAAAAGAACATGGTTTTTGCCCTTGTTCACTAAGAGTTAAAGCGTTTTTTCCCGTCCACCAGCAGAACGTCTGTCCCCTTCAAGCTCACCATACATCAACTGTTTTGGGATGCGTTTATCAGGTATCCGAGCAACGTGACCGGTCCATCTCACAAGGGCCTTCTGCAACAGTGTGCTGCAATACTGAACAATGCAAGTCAGTCCAGTCGCTGCTTAGACGGTCACCTAACTGACCAGCAATCTGAAGCTCTTGGGGAAGAAATATGCTACTAATGAAAATCCAACATCTCCATCGTTCAGTTCGCATAAATTGTATGACCTGTGCAGTCATATTGATGTGATCGATGATGTCGGGTCCGGCTGGGCTTGGATAAGAGAAATTGTTTGTGTCAAATCCGGAAATTACTGTTCAGATGTATACTTCATCATATAGACTGTGACGTATGTTAGTTCATATGCTAACAAGTAAATATATATATATATATATATATATATATATGTACAAGGTGGAGGTTAGTGTCTGATGTCTGAAATAAAAAAGAGAGGTTCTCTAATAACGAAAAAACATCTGGCACTATGGTAAAACTGGACACAAATGTGATATATACGGAAAAGAATGTGTTATAAATAAACGACAAGAGATGTGATACGAAATGAATGTGATATAAGCGAAAATAGATAGATGTGATATAAGCGAAAATAGATGTGATAAATATTTTAATAGTTGTACTGTGTCAGTAGTGGTGGCTTTCTGGAATGATTTAATCAGCATTTTCTTTGCTGATAGGCAAAATGTGAACCTCCGAAATAACAGGGGCTATGGAAAGCACTATTTATGAAGCGTACACTAAAGCCCGTTCAAGAAATATCTTCTTATCCTGACGCCGTGAGAGAAAACATTATTAGAGAAGAGAAGAAAGAAAGACTCGGCCACACATACATACACATATACATATATAATATATCACTTGTGATCGGGTCACAAATCAAGGCATCCAAGAAATCTTTACTGAAACACACAGATTCATAATGAAGTGCTTAATCAACATCGAACTGACGTGTTTGACGCAGCTGCATTTGTTGAGTCGGGGATGGGAGCATCTATGGACATGTCTGGAGTTCAATGATATAAGTTATAAAATAACTGATAACTGAATGGACTGATAACTGAATGGACTGATAACTGAATGGACTGATAACTGAATGAACTGATAACTGAATGAACTGATAACTGAATGAACTGATAAATGAATGAACTGATAACTCAATGGACTGATAACTGAATGGACTGATAACTGAATGGACTGATAACTGAATGAACTGATAACTGAATGGACTGATAACAATCGTCAAGAAGAAATAACAGAAGATTAAAATGTTGTTGTATAGATAATTAACTAGAACAGCGTTCCCCAAACATCGTCTGTTTCAGTTTATTTTACTTTCTACCGACCACAAACATTTCCATATATCAAATAGATATAAATACAATAGTAAACAATGTCTGCAATTATCTGTGTGTTACAATAGTAAACAATGTATGCAATTATCTATGTGTTACAATAGTAAACAATGTCTGCAATTATCTGTGTGTTACAATAGTAAACAATGTCTGCAATTATCTGTGTGTTACAATAGTAAACAATGTATGCAATTATCTATGTGTTACAATAGTAAACAATGTCTGCAATTATCTCTGTTTTACAATAGTAATCAATGTCTGCAATTATCTATGTGTTACAAAAGTAAACAATGTTTGCAATTATCTGTGTGTTACAAAAGGAAACAATGTCTGAATTATCTGTGTGTAACAATAGTAAACAATGTTTTAATTATCTATGTGTTACAATAGTAAACAGTGTCTGAATTATCTGCGTTTTGCAATAGTAAACAATGTCTGCAAATTATCTGTGTGTTACAATAGTAAACAATGTCTGCAATTATCTGTGTGTTACAATAGTAAACAATGTCTGCAATTATCTATGTGTTACAAAAGTAAAAAATGTCTGCAATTATCTATGTGTTACAAAAGTAAACAATGTATGCAATTATCTGTGGGTTACAAAAGTAAACAATGTCTGCAATTATCTATGTGTTACAAAAGTAAACAATGTCTGCAATTATCTATGTGTTACAAAAGTAAACAATGTCTGCAATTATCTATGTGTTACAAAAGTAAACAATGTCTGCAATTATCTATGTGTTACAAAAGTAAACAATGTCTTCAATTATCTATGTGTTACAAAAGTAAACAATGTCTGTAATTATCTATGTGTTACAAAAGTAAACAATGTCTGCAATTATCTGTGTGTTACAAAAGTAAACAATGTCTGCAATTATCTATGTGTTACAAAAGTAAACAATGTCTGCAATTATCTGTGTGTTACAAAAGTAAACAATGTCTGCAATTATCTATGTGTTACAAAAGTAAACAATGTCTGCAATTTAACATTTTAAACAACAAAGAAAACATTAAGCTTATAGCCTCGAAATAAAATGCCTTCTACCGCCAAATTTGAATACATCCTTCACCTCTACAGCTCTACAACTCTACAGCTGTACAATTCTACAACTCTACAACTCTACAGCTGTACAACTTTACAGCTCTACAGCTCTACAACTCTACAACTCTACAGCTCTACAGCTCTACAGCTGTACAACTGACAAAACTAATTAAGTTTTATAATATATCCACATTTACATGTTTGAAATATCAAAGGTCATAATGTTTCTTCAAAGCGCATGAGAACTCTCTGTGAGTACCTAGCGGACACCCTGTAGTACCTAGGGACACCCTGTGAGTACCTAGAGTACACCCTGTGAGTAGCTAGCGGACACCCTGTGAGTACCTAGAGGACACCCTGTGAGTACCTAGCGGACACCCTGTGAGTACCTAGAGGACACCCTGTGAGTACCTAGAGGACACCCTGTGAGTACCTAGAGGACACCCTGTGAGTAAATAGCGGACACCCTTGGAGTACCTAGCGGACACCCTGTGAGTACCTAGAGGACACCCTGTGAGTACCTAGAGGACACCTTGTGAGTACCTAGCGGACACCCTGTGAGTACCTAGCGGACACCCTGTGAGTACCTAGCGAACACCCTGTGAGTACCTAGAGGGCCCCTGGTTTGGGAAACACTGTACTAGCTCAGTGGACACTGTTAAATATTATATTCAACGAATTTTCAGAAAACAAAATCAAATTAGGCAGATTGAAATAGAAGACATTGCTATGATTAAATTCAACTCTTGTCGGGTACGTGCAGTCGTTACTCAGATGATAGCTTACAGCATACAGACCACGATGGTGATGACCACGATGGTACAGACCACGATGGTACAGACCACGATGGTACAGACCACGATGGTACAGACCACGATGGTACAGACCACGATGGTACAGACCACGATGGTACAGACCACGATGGTACAGACCACGATGGTACAGACCACGATGGTACAGACCACGATGGTGATGACATGTTGGAGATCATTGTCGCAAGATTGTCATGATATCCTTGTGATGTAACGGAACTCAGAGGAACAATATGTATGCTTACATATTACATGTAACTGTGTTTGTGTGTGTGTGTGTGTGTGCATTCATGAATGTATTTGAATGCATGTGTAGAAAGAGAAAGAGAGAGAAAGAGAGAAAGAGAGAAGAGAAAGAGAGAAATAGAAAGAGAGAGAAAGAGAAAGAGAGAAAGAGAAAGAAAGAAAGAGTGAGCGAAAAAGAGAAAAAAGAGAGATAGAAAAGAGACAGAAAGAGATGTCATAGTTCCCCAGATGGCAGCGGAGGAATGGACATCGGGTGTCTGTACTACTCGGTACACCTGTTGGGAATAAAGGGTTCCTAATTTATTGACACCCATAGTATGGTCTATTCGCCTGCGTACCATACTATCCAACGGTATAATATCAAATTTTCCTTGTTTAATATCTGCTTGTTTATGGAGACTGGCCAACCTGTCGCAGACCTCCCTATGAGCCTCCGTTAATCCCTTTTTAGGACAGACCAAATAGTCTTTCTCTGCATCATCAGGATGAAATAAATCTTCTATGATAAAATTTATAGGTAATTGAGGATGTCTACCAAAGAGTAAAAAGTAAGGTGACCACCCAGTAGAAGTATGGGGAGTAATATTGTACCCTAACACTATATTAGGTACATGTCTAGACCATTCCACTGTATCCGACTCCTCTAATGAACGGAGCATAGCCAACAATGTCCTATTAAACCTTTCGCATATGGCATTCCTCGGGATTATATGTGGTGGTCTTGGATTTTTATCCCATACCTTTGACAGAGTTCAAGAACAATGGAGGACTCAAACCCTTTTCCTTGGTCCGAGTGAAATTTACTGGGTATCCCAAAGTCTGGTATCCATCTACTCTGTATGACTTCTGCCACTGTTTTTGCAGTTTGGTCAATAGTAGGGTAAGCGACCACATACTTAGTAAACACATCAGTCATAATCAAGATATGTTTAAACCCATAGGAATCTCTTGGAAGTTCAACAAAATCCATGGCAACCACATATAATCCATGAGGAATGCCATATGAGTTATACGAGTTACACGAGTGAATCCGTCTCTCGAGAAACGTGTGTGCAGCCACATTTTCTTCATATCCGTCCTTGTATGACGGATATCGGGTGCCACGATGATCCGGGCTCTGATGTGTTGTCCCATCGTGGTATGAAGGTAGTACAGAATTCCCAACAAAGTTTCGAGGACAACTGCCCTGAAAGTCAAAGCAAGGATGGGATAGTATCAATCGTTGATGGCTCTGATATTGTACCTAATTTCTTAATTGAACTTCCCTTTGTGGCTGAAGACTGTTCTTGGGAGGGGCAAGATGTCGAGTCCGGCGTCCATGGGTCAGTAGCGGAGTCAGATATATTGCAAGATTTTCCCTGGATACGGGAGGACATTTCTCAGAGAGAGCACACATTCGTTTCCGTCGTCGAGGGGTTGGGTGAACCTAATTTCTTACTAGATTCGCCTTGTGTGGCTAAAGAAAATGTTCGGGACCTGCAGAACCAGAACCATCAGTTATTCATATGTGAGACAAGTGAAAGACAGGGAGTTTCCTGTCTACCAGTGGCTGGAGACCCTGATAACGTCGATTCTGTCATGAAGCAAGTAGCTATTGATAGATCGGAAGGGGAACAGAGTGTCGAACAAAATAGTCAGTCGCCACTCTTTGAAAAGTCCCTCCTCGACAACGGGCAACAAATAAAAAATTTAAGTTCTGTGAATTTCAATCAAGGGGGATTCAGACATGAGGACAATCATATAGCTCCACCTTATGGAACACGTGGGTCAGAGTTAAAGAGTACGAAGGCAACTTGTGTGAATTTACATATTAGGAACCCAAGTTTTAAGAAAGCAAACAATGCTCAATCAAAAGTGAAAAGACAGGGAAGTAATAATACGGTACATGTTCATCCAAAAAAAAGTAAACATGTACGGGAAATAATAGTAATAGGCGTTTACTTAAGAGTAAGTGTGCTGACCATAGTGGTCAGTATCGAATAGTGAGGAGAAAATCAAGGTGGCCTAAGTCCACCTTTAGAGGATCCTGATGATAATTTGAAACAGGAGCAGGTTCAGGTTTCGCCTGTACAAGGGCCAGATGAATTGTCGGTATCTCCATCCAGTGACTCGTCTACGTCAACTCACGTAATTGAAGTCACTAAGAGTGAGTTCAATAATGAAGATATGACAATTACAGGATCCAGCGAGTGTGCATATAAGCACGTGAAAGGTGATAGTCTCCAGGTAGGCATTAACAATGGGAGTAGTGGAATCAAAGGTAATTCAATACATATAAGTTTAAGAATGTATGGGACAGATGCTAAGTTTTTGAGCACAGATTATGAGCAAAATAGGAACTGCAACACTAACTATGATTGTCAAATCTGGTCAAATTCAGAGCCAGTGCACATTGGTTCTGCTGTACAAAAGCGTGTGCAACTCGATCAAAATGTTCTTAGTCGGAGGGACAATGTGTTGTTCAATAGCAAGTATTGCGTACATTCCATGACCAGAGGTTTGCGACGGAATACGATAGTGATTGGGTTATTTTTGCTATTTATTAGTGCTAGTGCCCTCTGTTTACCTCCGCATTGTTGGCAAGGATTGAGTCCTTCCGTCTACGGGCTAGGCTTTAGTCCTGGCTTTCTTTATTTCATGATTGAGGCTTATGCTATCTTTAGCAAATTACTTCAAGACAGCCATATGGTCGCTGGTACACGGGATACCATTGACATCGCACCCAGGGATGGTCCCGTGGGGGAGGCGTTCGATCATGACGAGGACTACCATGATTTCTGTCAATTGTACAATTCCCCAGGAAACCGAGTTTTCCAAACGCTAGGCCTGCCGCTAGGGACATGGGGAACTAAAAGATGGATCGTAATAGATCTGTCGAGATTAATAGTATACCATATAAAGAAAATCATTGGGTTTTTGATCGGGTCTTTAGACTATGACGGACGCATTGTACTACCTAATTTATTGAGTTTAGCTGATATTGAGCCCGATATGCAAATCCTTTTGGAATGGGCTTGATTCCTTGTGGGGTTTGGATGGGTTGTAATTTTAATAATTTTAATAATACCTGTGGTTGTATAGTGTGGAATCAAATTTTGAATATTATTTGATTCCGTTTGATGGTTGAACGGTCAATGAAGTCTCATTAACTTCAATGTGATTGCTATATGTAGAGGATTGTGAATTGACAATACACTCTTATGGGGGGTCTAGAAAATTAACCGGATGTGGTTGTTGGACAGTTCTACTGTTGATGATTTTATGATATTGTTCCAAATGTTGGGAGGATTAATTTGATTACTTTGTGATTAGAGGTTGATATGTGATATTTTTTTGTTGGTCACTCCCAAATGGTGGGAGATATTGATAATTACCTCACTTAATTATTTGATATTTGATGTTGATGGCAAACATTAATTATTTGCTATTTGATAATGGTGGAGATATTTGAGGTCGGTTGATGTTGATGGCATACATTAACTTTTCACCGTTCATTGCTAGATATGGTTATATGATGTCGATCCGAGTATTTTGGATTCTTGGATTATGTATGCCCCGGGATTGGGGGTTGGTTAATATTAATATATGATGTTGGCAATTCGGCATCATATATAAGTTGTTCCATATTCGTTGGTCATGTGTTAAATCTTGGGAGTTTATTATTTCCCTGGGCTTGGGGTTGGTTAATATTACCTCGTCGAGGACATATAACGTGAAAAGTTTAACGTTATATATATGTTTTTCCTTTTATTTCAATTTGTAACTTGTGTTTTTGTTTGAGATTTCAGATAATGTGACAAGACTCTGACATGCAAGAAAGACATAGTGTTAGTGACATACTGATGCAAGCTGCCATCAAACCCATACTACCTCATGTGAGGATTGGATGTCTCAGTACAGCCACCTCACATTGGCCAAGTGTTATGCTGTTGGGTCGCCGTCAGGTTAATAGGCGCATATTTACCAGATTAATTAATATCATGCTGATTACTTTCTATATTACTATGGTTTCAGCACAAGAGCACAGAGGGTTTACTGTTGTTGTTAACCATGGTCACCTATGACCAGTTGATGAGTCACGTTCAACGACGTGTGGTGACTAGTTCCCATTTGCTCATTCAACTTGGGTCTTCCTGAGATCCCGTCAGGATTTTCTTTTCCTTTTCGACCATGGTTGGCTGTTATAGTTAGTTGTTGTGGAGCCACGGTTAAAACGTGAGGTGACTAGTTCCCTTTCAGCTCTCACCACTCTAATAACCCTATTGGACACTACCTGTGCGATTTTTTCTTGGAATTTCGCCGTCGGGGCGATGGCGAGGTCTCCAGGGGGTGTCATAGTTCCCCAGATGGCAGCGGAGGAATGGACAGTTAGCCAGATAGTTAGTGTAGTATAGATTATTTAATAGTTGAGACTATGTGTTGCACTCTCTAAGCAGAGGCGCAACACATAACAACGAGACATGACGCTTTTGTGTAGTAAAATAGTGACGTGTTAGTAACGAATTAGTAAACAAGGAGAGACGATGAAAACACTTTAGCTGAATGGACGTGTTGTACGTTCTAAAAGTTAACATCAAAAATAAAAGCAATATGAATTGAAATCAGTGTTTGTACTACAACAGATACCCCCTATTACAGAGAGATGAAAAGAGAACAGAAGAGAGAGAGAAAAAGAGACAGAAGAGAGAGAAAGAGAGATAGAGAGAAGAGAAAGAGAGAAGAGAGAGAAGAGAAGAGAAGAGAAGAGAGAGAGAGAGAGAGAAGAGAGAGAAGGAGAAGAGAAGAGAGAGAAGAGAGAGAAGGAAGAGAGAGAAGAGAGAGAGAAGAGAGAAGAGAAGAAGAAGAGAGAAGAGAAGAGAAGAGAGAGAGAAGAAGAAGAGAAGAGAGAAGAGAGAAGAGAAGAGAGGAGAAGAGAAAGAGAGAAAGAGAGAGAGAGAAGAGAAGAGAAGAGAGAGAGAGAGAGAGAGAGAGAGAGATGAAAACGAAGAGAGAAAGAGAGGAGAAAGAAAGAAGAGAGAGAAGAGAGAGAAGAGAGAAGAAGAAGCTGAAAGAGAGAGAGACGACAGAAGGAGGAGAGAGAGAAGACGGCAGTTAGAAACAAAGCATAGACAGAACAACTGGAAGTTACAGAAGATAGAATATATATAGGCACATAGACGCACACAGAAGTTTGTGTCTATCTATATTAATTATCCATGATCTCTCTCTCTCTCTCTCTCTGTCTGTTAGTAAATACTTTCATTACATGTACGTACCCACGTGACCTCTATTTGGTTATTGGTTATTGGTTATTGGTTACTAAACTGACGTCATTGCCCTCCGGCGAACCCTAGGTGCTCAGTCTCCCCAACAGATATCGAAGGTATGCATACTGATGGTTCCTGTAGCTCGCTGATTAAACACACCTCTCACTCTGCCTCTCAGACATCCAGTTCGACTTGAACAACGGTAACTCAAAACTGCTTAAATCGCTTGATCGATTCAACATCAATTTTAGTGTCCTCATCCAACAGAGAGTCGCGAAGAGACCGAAGAATATCCCCTTATCCATCTTCAACTCCCAACAATCGATGCTGTTGATGCAAGCTTGTCCGCTCTTTCATTACCGTAAACACCCGCATGACCAGGACAGTATATCCACGTAAGCCGCTGGAGGTTAGAAACTTCTATAGACGACATCCACTCATACCGAAACCTGCCCTTCTGGATCTTGTAGAGCATCGACTGAGAGTCATTTACAACAACTGCTCCAGTAAATGAAGTCCCAGAAATCCAATGGAGGGCAGCAGTAACGGCCTCAACCTCCATCCTCATACTAGAAGTAGTTGTCCTGTATGCTCCACTTCGCTCTGCAACAACCCTACCATGCGCATTAGCCAAGAAACCCCAGCCGGATTTTTCACCACGTTGAACCGAGCCATCGGTATATACAACAACATCATCATCCCTTGCATTATCTTCTATCAGCTGCTTAACTTTGAGATCAGCCTTCATGTATTTACTCTATTTACTCAATACTACCCACATGACCTCTATTTACTCAATACCACCCACATGACCTCTATTTACTCAATACTATCCACATGACCTCTATTTACTCAATACTACCCACATGACCTCTATTTACTCAATACTACCCACATTACCTCTATTTACTCAATACCACCCACATGACCTCTATTTACTCAATACTACCCGATATTATCAACATTACAAAACGACATGAATCGCGAGAGAAGATCATTATAGAAATAGTCATTCAGGAGAAGGGAAGAATAGATAAAACCATGGAGATGATGAATTTAGGATGTACATGATGAGTTGAGAATAACGATTGCAGAGACGGGACATCTGGTCTATGAGAGAGAGAATAACGCCTGCAGAGATGGGACATCTGGCCTATGAGAGAGAGAAATTCCGGAGGTACCTTAGGTGTCAAGCTCTGTTAGTACCAGTAGTTGCATGATGATGATGATGAAATATTGGTATAAATGTGCAGAATATAATGTTATACCTATCTTCCCCCTTCTTATTTATATCGTTGATCTCTTATATCTTTCTCTCTATCTATCTATCTATTTATCTATCTATCTATCTATATATCTATCTATTTATCTATCTATCTACCTATCTATCTATTGTTGGGCTGCTATGTATTTTTCTCTCTCTCTCGCTCTCTCTCTCTCTCTCAATCAATAGTGTTCATTTGGTATACTTCTTGCGTCTATCAATTGTTTCTCCAGTCCCAGACTCTCTTTCTCTTTCTCTTCATCAACTTTTCTTCTTCTCCAGTTTAATGATGCTGACAAATATATGAACTATATCACGGTCTTGTATTTGATCATTGCTAGAGATTTCTCTAATACAACCGACCTGGATATAGACCCTAATTTAGTTCCAGAGAAATTTATTGAAGGAAATATTGATGTGAAAAACGAGGCAGCTTCTATGATTGCTTGTACTCGTTTATTATATCTGCATCAAGTTTGTGTGTCTTCCATCATCTAAACTTGCCAATTCAGTTCGCTAGAATCAATTTCCTGGGATTGAGTTTACTGGAATCAGTTTCATGGAGTTGCATCTTTAATTGAGATATTATTTGCAAACATTTGCTATCTATACTCAATGTCAATAGTAAGTTAGGAAAATGTACTTATATCATCATGTATATTGTATAATAATAATAATAATAATAATAATAATAATAATTATTCCTCTCGTACCGTTATACGTTACATAGGGCCTGCAAGTAATTTCTCCATACCGCTCTATCCTGGACAACTCGCTCAATCTCCTCCATGGAACTGAGACCGATATTTCCTGCCTCTCTCAGCAAAGTTCGTTTCAGGGTCTCCTTAGGTCGACTCTCTTTCTTGAACCCTTTGCATCCCACTTCAATGCATGCTTTGATATTCGTTGATCATTTCTCTCAGGGTGTTTCAACATATCTCCATCTTCTCAAGTGTGCCCATCATATCTCCATCTTCTCAAGTGTGCCCAACATATCTCCATCTTCTTAAGGTGTGCCCAACATATCTCAATCTTCTCAAGGTGTGCCCAACATATCTCCATCTTCTCAAGGTGTGCCCAACATATCTCCATCTTCTCAAGGTGTGCCCAACATATCTCAATCTTCTCAAGGTGTGCCCAACATATCTCAATCTTCTCAAGGATGCCCAACATATATCCATCTTCTCAAGATGTCCCAACATATCTCCATCTTCTCAAAGGTGTGCCCAACATATCTCAATCTTCTCAGTGTGCCCAACATATCTACATCTTCTCAAGGTGTGCCCAACATATCTCCATCTTCTCAAGGTGTGCCCAACATATCTCCATCTTCTCAAGGTGGCCAGCATATCTCCATCTTCTCAAGGTGTGCCCAACATATCTCCATCTTCTCAAGGTGTGCCCAACATATCTCCATCTTCTCAAGGTGTGCCCATCATATCTCCATCTTCTCAAGGTGTGCCCAACATATCTCCATCTTCTCAAGGTGTGCCCAACATATCTCCATCTTCTCAAGGTGTGCCCAACATATCTCCATCTTCTCAGGTGTGCCCAACATATCTCCATCTTCTTAAGGTGTGCCCATCATATCTCCATCTTCTCAAGGTGTGCCCAACATATCTCCATCTTCTCAAGGTGTGCCCAACATATCTCCATCTTCTCAAGGTGTGCCCAACATATCTCAATCTTCTCAAGGTTTGCCCAACATATCTCCATCTTCTCAAGGTGTGCCCAACATATCTCCATCTTCTCAAGGTGTGCCCATCATATCTCCATCTTCTCAAGGTTTGCCCAACATATCTCCATCTTCTCAAGGTGTGCCCAACATATCTCCATCTTCTCAAGGTGTGCCCAACATATCTCCATCTTCTCAAGGTGCCCAACATATCTCCATCTTCTCAAGGTGTGCCCAACATATCTCCATCTTCTCAAGGTGTGCCCAACATTTCTCCATCTTCTCAAGGTGTGCCCAACATATCTCCATCTTCTCAAGTGTGCCCAACATATCTCCATCTTCTCAAGGTGTGCCCAACATATCTCCATCTTCTTAAGGTGTGCCCATCATATCTCCATCTTCTCAAGGTGTGCCCAACATATCTCCATCTTCTCAAGGTGTGCCTAACATATCTCCATCTTCTAAAGGTGTGCCCATCATATCTCCATCTTCTCAAGGTGTGCCCAACATATCTCCATCTTCTCAAGTGTGCCCAACATATCTCCATCTTCTCAGGTGTGCCCAACATATCTCCATCTTCTCAAGGTGTGCCCAACATATCTCAATCTTCTCAAGGTGTGCCCAACATATCTCCATCTACTTAAGGTGTGCCCATCATATCTCTATCTTCTCAAGGTGTGCCCAACATATCTCCATCTTCTCAAGGTGTGCCCAACATATCTCCATCTTCTCAAGGTGTGCCCAACATATCTCCATCTTCTCAAGGTGTGCCCAACATATCTCAATCTTCTCAAGGTGTCCCAACATATCTCCATCTTCTCAAGGTGTGCCCAACATATCTCCATCTTCTCAAGGTGTGCCCAACATATCTCCATCTTCTCAAGGTGTGCCCAACATATCTCAATCTTCTCAAGGTGTGCCTAACATATCTCCATCTTCTCAAGGTGTGCCCAACATATCTCCATCTTCTCAAGGTGTGCCACATATCTCCATCTTCTCAAGGTTTGCCCAACATATCTCCATCTTCTCAAGGTGTTCCCAACATATATCCATCTTCTCAAGGTGTGCCCAACATATCTCCATCTTCTCAAGGTGTGCCCAACATATCTCCATCTTCTCAAGTGTCTCAACATATCTCCATCTTCTCAAGGTGTGCCCAACATATATCCATCTTCTCAAGGTGTGCCCAACATATCTCCATCTTCTCAAGTGTGCCCAACATATCTCCATCTTCTCAAGGTGTGCCCAACATATCTCCATATTCTCAAGGTGTCTAACATATCTCCATCTTCTCAAAGGTGTGCCCATCATATCTCCATCTTCTCAAGGTGTGCCCAAAATATCTCCATCTTCTCAAGGTGTGCCCATCATATCTCCATCTTCTCAAGGTGTCAGCATATCTCAATCTTCTCAAGGTGTGCCCAACATATCTCCATCTTCTTAAGGTGTGCCCATCATATCTCCATCTTCTCAAGGTGTGCCAAACATATATCCATCTTCTCAAGGTGTGCCCATCATATCTCCATCTTCTCAAGGTGTGCCCATCATATCTCCATCTTCTCAAGGTGTGCCCAACATATCTCCATCTTCTCAAGGTGTGCCCAACATATCTCCATCTTCTCAGGTGTGCCCAACATATCTCCATCTTCTCAAGGTGTGGCCATCATATCTCCATCTTCTCAAGGTGTGCCCATCATATCTCCATCTTCTCAAGGTGTGCCCAACATATCTCCATCTTCTCAAGGTGTACCCAACATATCTCCATCTTCTCAAGGTGTGCCCAACATATCTCCATCTTCTCAAGGTGTGCCCATCATATCTCCATCTTCTCAAGAATTATTGCCCATCTATCTCCATCTTCTCAAGGTGTGCCCATCATATCTCCATCTTCTCAAGGTGTGCCCAACATATCTCCATCTTCTCAAGGTGTGCCCAACATATCTCCATCTTCTCAAGGTGTGCCCAACATATCTCCATCTTCTCAAGATGTGCCCAACATATCTCCATCTTCTCAAGGTGTGCCCAACATATCTCAATCTTCTCAAGGTGTGCCCAACATATATCCATCTTCTCAAGGTGTGCCCAACATATCTCCATCTTCTAAAGGTGTTCCCAACATATCTCCATCTTCTCAAGGTGTGCCAACATATCTCATCTTCTCAGGTGTGCCCAACATATCTCCATCTTCTCAAGGTGTGCCCAACATATCTCCATCTTCTCAAGGTGTGCCCATCATATCTCCATCTTCTCAAGGTTTGCCCAACATATCTCCATCTTCTCAAGGTTTGCCCAACATATCTCCATCTTCTCAAGGTGTGCCCAACATATCTCCATCTTCTCAAGGTGTGCCCACATATCTCCATCTTCTCAAGGTGTACCCAACATATCTCCATCTTCTCAAGGTGTGCCCAACATATCTCCATCTTCTAAGTGTGCCTATCATATCTCCATCTTCTCAAGGTTTGCCCAACATATCTCCATCTTCTCAAGGTGTGCCCAACATATCTCCATCTTCTCAAGGTGTGCCCAACATATCTCCATCTTCTCAAGGTGTGCCCAACATATCTCCATCTTCTCAAGGTGTACCCAACATATCTCCATCTTCTCAAGGTGTGCCCAACATATATCCATCTTCTCAAGGTGTGCCCAACATATCTCCATCTTCTCAAGGTGTGCCCAACATATCTCCATCTTCTCAAGGTGTGCCCAACATATCTCCATATTCTCAAGGTGTGCCCAACATATCTCCATCTTCTCAAGGTGTGCCCATCATATCTCCATCTTCTCAAGGTGTGCCCAAAATATCTCCATCTTCTCAAGGTGTGCCCATCATATCTCCATCTTCTCAAGGTGTGCCCAACATATCTCAATCTTCTCAAGGTGTGCCCAACATATCTCCATCTTCTTAAGGTGTGCCCATCATATCTCCATCTTCTCAAGGTGTGCCCAACATATATCCATCTTCTCAAGGTGTGCCCATCATATCTCCATCTTCTCAAGGTTTGCCCATCATATCTCCATCTTCTCAAGGTGTGCCCAACATATCTCCATCTTCTCAAGGTGTGCCCAACATATCTCCATCTTCTCAAGGTGTGCCCAACATATCTCCATCTTCTCAAGGTGGCCCATCATATCTCCATCTTCTCAAGGTGTGCCCATCATATCTCCATCTTCTCAAGGTTTGCCCAACATATCTCCATCTTCTCAGGTGTGCCCAACATATCTCCATCTTCTCAAGGTGTGCCCAACATATCTCCATCTTCTCAAGGTGTGCCCATCATATCTCAATCTTCTCAAGGTGTGCCCATCATATCTCCATCTTCTCAAGGTGTGCCCATCATATCTCCATCTTCTCAAGGTGTGCCCAACATATCTCCATCTTCTCAAGGTGTGCCCAACATATCTCCATCTTCTCAAGGTGTGCCCAACATATCTCCATCTTCTCAAGATGTGCCCAACATATCTCCATCTTCTCAAGGTGTGCCCAACATATCTCAATCTTCTCAAGGTGTGCCCAACATAAATCCATCTTCTCAAGGTGTGCCCAACATATCTCCATCTTCTAAAGGTGTGCCCAACATATCTCCATCTTCTCAAGGTGTGCCTCAACATATCTCAATCTTCTCAAGGTGTGCCCAACATATCTCCATCTTCTCAAGGTGTGCCCAACATATCTCCATCTTCTCAAGGTGTGCCCATCATATCTCCATCTTCTCAAGGTTTGCCCAACATATCTCCATCTTCTCAAGGTGAGCCCAACATATCTCCATCTTCTCAAGGTGTGCCCAACATATCTCCATCTTCTCAAGGTGTGCCCATCATATCTCCATCTTCTCAAGGTTTGCCCAACATATCTCCATCTTCTCAAGGTGTGCCCAACATATCTCCATCTTCTCAAGGTGTGCCCAACATATCTCCATCTTCTCAAGGTGTGCCCAACATATCTCCATCTTCTCAAGGTGTGACCAACATATCTCCATCTTCTCAAGGTGTGCCCAACATATATCCATCTTCTCCAAGGTGTCTCAACATATCTCCATCTTCTCAAGGTGTGCCCAACATATCTCCATCTTCTCAAGGTGTGCCCAACATATCTCCATCTTCTCAAGGTGTGCCCAACATATCTCCATATTCTCAAGGTGTGCCCAACATATCTCCATCTTCTCAAGGTGTGCCCATCATATCTCCATCTTCTCAAGGTGTGCCCAAAATATCTCCATCTTCTCAAGGTGTGCCCATCATATCTCCATCTTCTCAAGGTGTGCCCAACATATCTCAATCTTCTCAAGGTGTGCCCAACATATCTCCATCTTCTTAAGGTCTGCCCATCATATCTCCATCTTCTCAAGGTGTGCCCAACATATATCCATCTTCTCAAAGGTGTGCCATCATATCTCCATCTTCTCAAGGTGTGCCCATCATATCTCCATCTTCTCAAGGTGTCCCAACATATCTCCATCTTCTCAAGGTGTACCAACATATCTCCATCTTCTCAAGGTGTCCCAACATATCTCCATCTTCTCAAGGTGAGCCCATCATATCTCCATCTTCTCAGTGTGCCCATCATATCTCCATCTTTCAAGGTGTGCCCAACATATCTCCATCTTCTAAGGTGTGCCCAACATATCTCCATCTTCTCAAGGTGTGCCCAACATATCTCCATCTTCTCAAGTGTGCCCATCATATCTCCATCTTCTTAAGTTGTGCCCATCATATCTCCATCTTCTCAAGGTGTATGCAACTATATCTCCATCTTCTCAGATGTGCCCAACATATCTCCATCTTCTCAAGGTGTCCCAACATATCTCCATCTTCTCCAAATTGCCTAACATATCTCCATCTTCTCAAGATTGTCCTAACATATCTCCATCTTCTTAAATTTGCCATCATATCTCCATCTTCTCAAGGTGTCCCAACATATATCCATCTTCTCAAGGTGTGCCCAACATATCTCCATCTTCTCAAGGTGTGCCCAACATATCTCCATCTTCTCAAGGTGTGCCCAACATATCTCAATCTTCTCAAGGTGTCAACATATCTCCATCTTCTCAAGTGTGCCAACATATCTCCATCTTCTCAAGGTGTGCCCAACATATCTCCATCTTCTCAAGGTGTCCCAACATATCTCCATCTTCTCAAGTGTACAGCATATCTCCATCTTCTCAAGGTGTGCCCAACATATCTCCATCTTCTCAGGTGTGCCCAACATATCTCCATCTTCTCAAGGTGTGCCCAACATATCTCCATCTTCTCAAGTGTGCCCAACATATCTCCATCTTCTCAAGGTGTGCCCACATATCTCCATCTTCTCAAGGTGTGCCCAACATATCTCCATCTTCTTAAGTTGTGCCCATCATATCTCCATCTTCTCAGGTGTCTTACATATCTCCATCTTCTCAAGTGTGCCCATCATATCTCTATCTTCTCAAGGTGTGCCCATCATATCTCCATCTTCTCAAGGTGTGCCCAACATATCTCCATCTTCTCAAGGTGTGCCCAACTATCTCCATCTTCTCAAGGTAGGCCCATCATTTCTCCATCTTCTCAAGGTGTGCCTAACATATCTCCATCTTCTCAAGGTGTGCCCATCATATCTCCATCTTCTCAAGTGTGCCAACATATTTCCATCTTCTCAAGGTGTGCCCATCATATCTCCATCTTCTCAAGGTGTGCCCAACATATATCCATCTTCTCAAGGTGTGCCCAACATATCTCCATCTTCTCAAGGTGTGCCCACATATCTCCATCTTCTCAAGGTGTGCCCAACATATCTCAATCTTCTCAGGTGTGCCAACATATCTCCATCTTCTCAAGGTGTGCCCAACATATCTCCATCTTCTCAAGGTGTGCCCATCATATCTCCATCTTCTCAAGGTTTGCCCAACATATCTCCATCTTCTCAAGGTGTGCCCAACATATCTCCATCTTCTCAAGGTGTGCCCAACATATCTCCATCTTCTCAATGTGTGCCCAACATATCTCCATCTTCTCAAGGTGTGCCCAACATATCTCCATCTTCTCAAGGTGTGCCCAACATATTTCCATCTTCTCAAGGTGTGCCCAACATATCTCCATCTTCTCAAGGTGTGCCCAACATATCTCCATCTTCTCAAGGTGTGCCCAACATATCTCCATCTTCTTAAGGTGTGCCCATCATATCTCCATCTTCTCAAGGTGTGCCAACATATCTCCATCTTCTCAAGGTGTGCCCAACATATCTCCATCTTCTCAAGGTGTGCCCAACATATCTCATCTTCTCAAGGTGTACTCCAACATATCTCATCTTCTCAAGGTTGTGCCCAACATATCTCAATCTTCTCAAGGTGTGCCCAACATATCTCCATCTTCTAAGGTGTGCCCAACATATCTCCATCTTCTCAAGGTGTGCCCAACATATCTCCATCTTCTTAAGGTGTGCCCATCATATCTCCATCTTCTCAAGGTGTGCCCACATATCTCCATCTTCTCAAGGTGTGCCCAACATATCTCCATCTTCTCAAGGTGTGCCCAACATATCTCCATCTTCTCAAGGTGTGCCCAACATATCTCAATCTTCTCAGATTGTGCCAAATATCTCCATCTTCTCAAGGTGTATGCCAACATATCTCCATCTTCTCAAGGTGTGCCCAACATATCTCCATCTTCTCAAGGTGTGCCCAACATATCTCAATCTTCTCAGGTGTATGCCAACATATCTCCATCTTCTCAAGGTGTGCCCAACATATCTCCATCTTCTCAAGGTGTGCCCATCATATCTCCATCTTCTCAAGGTTTGCCAACATATCTCCATCTTCTCATGGTGTGCCCAACATATCTCCATCTTCTCAAGGTGTGCCCACATATCTCCATCTTCTCAAGGCGTGCCCAACATATCTCCATCTTCTCAAGGTGTGCCCAACATATCTCCATCTTCTCAAGGTGTGCCCAACATATCTCAATCTTCTCAAGGTGTACCCAACATATCTCCATCTTCTCAAGGTGTGCCCAACATATCTCCATCTTCTCAAGTGTGTGCCCAACATATCTCCATCTTCTCAAGGTGAGCCCATCATATCTCCATCTTCTCAAGGTGTGCCCATCATATCTCCATCTTCTCAAGGTGTGCCCATCATATCTCCATCTTCTCAAGGTGTGCCCAAAATATCTCCATCTTCTCAAGGTGTGCCCAACATATCTCCATCTTCTCAAGTGTGCCCAACATATCTCCATCTTCTCAAGGTGTGCCCAGCATATCTCCATCTTCTCAAGGTGTGCCCATCATATCTCCATCTTCTCAAGGTGTGCCCAACATATCTCCATCTTTTCATGGTGTGCCCAACATATCTCCATCTTCTCAAGGTGTGCCCAACATATCTCCATCTTCTCAAGGTGTGCCATCATATCTCCATCTTCTCAAGGTGTGCCATCATATCTCCATCTTCTTAAGTGTACCATCATATCTCCATCTTCTCAAGGTGTGCCCAACATATCTCCATCTTCTAAGGTGTGCACATATCTCCATCTTCTCAAGGTGTGCCCAACATATCTCCATCTTCTCAAGGTGTGCACATATCTCAATCTTCTCAGGTGTGCCAACATATCTCCATCTTCTCAAGGTGTGCCCAACATATCTCCATCTTCTCCAAGGTGTGCAACATATCTCAATCTTCTCAAGGTGTCCCAAAATATCTCCATCTTCTCAAGTGTGCCCAACATATCTCCATCTTCTCAAGGTGTGCCCATCATATCTCCATCTTCTCAAGTTGTGCCCAACATATCTCCATCTTCTCAAGGTGTGCCCATCATATCTCCATCTTCTCAAGGTGTGCCCAACATATCTCCATCTTCTTAAGGTGTACTCTCATCATATCTCCATCTTCTCAAGTGTCCCAACATATCTCCATCTTCTCAAGGTGTGCCCATCATATCTCCATCTTTTCAAGGTGTGCCCATCATATCTCCATCTTCTCAAGGTGTGCCCAACATATCTCCATCTTCTCAAGGTGTGCCCAACATATCTCCATCTTCTCAGGTGTGCCCAACATATCTCCATCTTCTCAAGGTGTGCCAACATATCTCCATCTTCTCAGATGTGCCCAACATATCTCAATCTTCTCAAGGTGTGCCCAACATATCTCCATCTTCTCAAGGTGTGCCCAACATATCTCCATCTTCTCAAGGTGTGCCCATCATATCTCCATCTTCTCAAGGTTTGCCAACATATCTCCATCTTCTCATGGTGTGCCCAACATATCTCCATCTTCTCAAGGTGTGCCCAACATATCTCCATCTTCTCAAGGTGTACCCAACATATCTCCATCTTCTCAAGGTGTGCCCAACATATCTCCATCTTCTCAAGGTGGCCCATCATATCTCCATCTTCTCAGGTGTGCCCATCATATCTCCATCTTCTCAAGGTGTGCCCACATATCTCCATCTTCTCAAGTGTGCCCAACATACTCCATCTTCTCAAGGATTGCCCAACATATCTCCATCTTCTCAAGGTTGTGCCCATCATATCTCCATCTTCTCAAGTGCCCATCATATCTCCATCTTCTCAAGGTGTGCCCATCATATCTCCATCTTCTCAAGGTGTGCCCAACATATCTCCATCTTCTCAAGGTGTGCAAAACATATCTCCATCTTCTCAAGGTGTGCCCAACATATCTCCATCTTCTCAAGATGTGCCCAACATATCTCCATCTTCTCAATTGTCCAACATATCTCAATCTTCTCAGGTGTGCCCAACATATATCCATCTTCTCAAGGTGTGCCCAACATATCTCCATCTTCTAAAGGTGCCCTAACATATCTCCATCTTCTCAAGGTGTGCCCAACATATCTCAATCTTCTCAAGTGTACCCAACATATCTCCATCTTCTCAAGGTGTGCCCAACATATCTCCATCTTCTCAAGGTGTGCCCATCTTATCTCCATCTTCTCAAGGTGTGCCCAACATATCTCCATCTTCTCAAGTGTGCCCAACATATCTCCATCTTCTCAAGGTGTGCCCAACATATCTCCATCTTCTCAAGGTGTGCCAACATATCTCCATCTTCTCAAGGTGTCCCAACATATCTCCATCTTCTCAAGGTGTGCCCAACATATCTCCATCTTCTCAAGGTGTGCCCAACATATCTCCATCTTCTCAAGGTGTGCCCAACATATCTCCATCTTCTTAAGGTGTGCCCATCATATCTCCATCTTCTCAAGGTGTGCCCAACATATCTCCATCTTCTCAAGGTGTGCCAACATATCTCCATCTTCTCAAGGTGTGCCAACATATCTCCATCTTCTCAAGTGTGCCCAACATATCTCCATCTTCTTAAGGTGTATTGCCCATCATATCTCCATCTTCTCAAGGTGTGCCCAGCATATCTCCATCTTCTCAAGGTGTGCCCAACATATCTCCATCTTCTCAAGTGTCTAACATATCTCCATCTTCTCAAGGTGTGCCCAACATATCTCCATCTTCAAGGTGTGCCCATCATATCTCCATCTTCTCAAGGTGTCCCAACATATATCCATCTTCTCAAGTGTGCCCAACATATCTCCATCTTCTCAAGGTGTGCCCAACATATCTCCATCTTCTCAAGGTGTGCCCAACATATCTCAATCTTTTCAAGGTGTGCCCAACATATCTCCATCTTCTTAAGGTGTGCCCATCATATCTCCATCTTCTCAAGGTGTGCCCAACATATCTCCATCTTCTCAAGATGTGCCCAACATATCTCCATCTTCTCAAGGTGTGCCCAACATATCTCAATCTTCTCAAGGTGTGCCCAACATATCTCCATCTTCTCAAGGTGTGCCCAACATATCTCCATCTTCTCAAGGTGTGCCCAACATATCTCCATCTTCTCAAGGTGTCCAACATATCTCAATCTTCTCAAGGTGTCCAACATATCTCCATCTTCTCAAGGTGTGCCCAACATATCTCCATCTTCTCAAATTGTGCCCATCATATCTCCATCTTCTAAAGGTTTGCCCAACATATCTCCATCTTCTCAAGGTGTGCCCAACATATCTCCATCTTCTCAGGTGTGCCCAACATATCTCCATCTTCTCAAGGTGTGCCCAACATATCTCCATCTTCTCAAGGTGTGCAAAACATATCTCCATCTTCTCAAGGTGTCCAACATATCTCCATCTTCTCAAGGTGTACCCAACATATCTCCATCTTCTCAAGGTGTGCCCAACATATCTCCATCTTCTCAAGGTGTGCCCAACATATCTCCATCTTCTCAAGGTGTGCCCATCATATCTCCATCTTCTCAAGGTGTCCCAACATATCTCCATCTTCTCAAGTTGTGCCCAGCATATCTCCATCTTCTCAAGGTGTGCCCAACATATCTCAATCTTCTCAAGGTGTGCCCAACATATCTCCATCTTCTTAAGGTGTGCCCATCATATCTCCATCTTCTCAAGGTGTGCCCAACATATCTCCATCTTCTCAAGGTTGCTTGCATCATATCTCTATCTTCTCAAGGTGTGCCCATCATATCTCCATCTTCTCAAGGTGTGCCCAACATATCTCCATCTTCTCAAGGTGTGCCCAACATATCTCCATCTTCTCAAGGTAGCCCATCATTTCTCCATCTTCTCAAGTGTGCCCAACATATCTCCATCTTCTCAAGGTGTGCCCATCATATCTCCATCTTCTCAAGGTTGTGCCAACATATTTCCATCTTCTCAAGTTGTCCCATCATATCTCCATCTTCTCAAGGTGTGCCCAACATATATCCATCTTCTCAAGGTGTGCCCAACATATCTCCATCTTCTCAAGGTGTGCCCACATATCTCCATCTTCTCAGGTGTGCCCAACATATCTCAATCTTCTCAAGGTGTGCCCAACATATCTCCATCTTCTCAAGGTTGCCCAACATATCTCCATCTTCTCAAGGTGTGCCCATCATATCTCCATCTTCTCAAGGTTTGCCCAACATATCTCCATCTTCTCAAGATGTGCCCAACATATCTCCATCTTCTCAAGGTGTGCCCAACATATCTCCATCTTCTCAATGTGTGCCTAAAATATCTCCATCTTCTCAAGGTGTCCAACATAACTCCATCTTCTCAAGGTGTGCCCAACATATCTCCATCTTCTCAAGGTGTCCCCAACATATCTCCATCTTCTCAAGGTGTGCCCAACATATCTCCATCTTCTCAAGAGTTGATTACATATCTCCATCTTCTTAAGGTTGTGCCATCATATTCCATCTTCTCAAGGTGTGCCCAACATATCTCCATCTTCTCAAGGTGTGCCCAACATATCTCCATCTTCTCAAGGTGTGCCCAACATATCTCCATCTTCTCAGAGTGTACCAACATATCTCCATCTTCTCAAGGTGTGCCCAACATATCTCAATCTTCTCAAGGTGTCCCAACATATCTCCATCTTCTAAAGGTGTGCCCAACATATCTCCATCTTCTCAAGGTGTGCCCAACATATCTCCATCTTCTTAAGGTGTGCCCATCATATCTCCATCTTCTCAAGGTGTCCAACATATCTCCATCTTCTCAAGGTGTGCCCAACATATCTCCATCTTCTCAAGGTGTGCCCAACATATCTCCATCTTCTCAAGGTGTACCCAACATATCTCAATCTTCTCAAGGTGTGCCCAAAATATCTCCATCTTCTCAAGGTGTGCCAACATATCTCCATCTTCTCAAGGTGCCCAACATATCTCCATCTTCTCAAGTGTGCCAACATATCTCAATCTTCTCAAGGTGTGCCCAACATATCTCCATCTTCTCAAGGTGTGCCCAACATATCTCCATCTTCTCAAGTGTGCCCATCATATCTCCATCTTCTCAAGGTTTGCCAACATATCTCCATCTTCTCATGGTGTGCCCAACATATCTCCATCTTCTCAAGGTGTGCCCACATATCTCCATCTTCTCAAGGTGTGCAACATATCTCCATCTTCTCAAGGTGTCCAACATATCTCCATCTTCTCCAAGGTGTGCCAACATATCTCAATCTTCTCAAGATTGCCCAACATATCTCCATCTTCTCAAGGTGTACCCAACATATCTCCATCTTCTCAAGTTGTGCCCAACATATCTCCATCTTCTCAAGGTGAGCCCATCATATCTCCATCTTCTCAGAAGGTGTGCCATCATATCTCCATCTTCTCAAGGTGTGCCCAACATATCTCCATCTTCTCAAGGTGTACCCAACATATCTCCATCTTCTCAAGGTGTACCCAACATATCTCCATCTTCTCAAGGTGTGCCCAACATATCTCAATCTTCTCAAGGTGTGCCCAACATATCTCCATCTTCTCAGGTTGCCACATATCTCCATCTTCTCAAGGTGTGCCCACATATCTCAATCTTCTCAAAGTGTGCCCAACATATCTCCATCTTCTCAAGTGTGCCCAACATATCTCCATCTTCTCAAGGATGTGCCCATCATATCTCCATCTTCTCAAGTGTGCCCAACATATCTCCATCTTCTCAAATTGTGCCCATCATATCTCCATCTTCTCAAGGTGTGCCCAACATATCTCCATCTTCTTAAGGTGTGTACTCCATCTTTCAATGTCAACATATCTATCTTAAGGTGTATCATATCCATCTTCTCAAGGTGTGCCCAACATATCTCCATCTTCTCAAGGTGTGCCCAACATATCTCCATCTTTTCAAGGTGTGCCCAACATATCTCCATCTTCTCAAGGTGTGCCCAACATATCTCCATCTTCTCAGAGTGTACCCAACATATCTCCATCTTCTCAAGGTGTGCCCAACATATCTCCATCTTCTCAAGGTGTGCCCAACATATCTCCATCTTCTCAAGGTGTGCCCAACATATCTCCATCTTCTCAAGGTGTGCCCAACATATCTCCATCTTCTCAAGGTGTTCCCAACATATCTCCATCTTCTCAAGGTGTACCCAACATATCTCCATCTTCTCAAGGTTTGCCAACATATCTCCATCTTCTCAAGGTGTGCCCAACATATCTCCATCTTCTCAAAGTGTGCCCAACATATCTCCATCTTCTCAGGTGTGCCCAACATATCTCCATCTTCTCAAGGTGTCCAACATATCTCCATCTTCTCAAGGTGTGCCCAACATATCTCCATCTTCTCAAGGTGTGCCCACATATCTCCATCTTCTCAAGGTGTGCCCATCATATCTCCATCTTCTCAAGGTGTACCCAACATATCTCCATCTTCTCAAGGTGAGCCCATCATATCTCCATCTTCTCAAGGTGTGCCCAACATATCTCCATCTTCTCAAGTGTGCCCAACATATCTCCATCTTCTCAAGGTGTAGCAACATATCTCCATCTTCTCAAGGTGTACCAACATATCTCCATCTTCTCAAGGTGTCCCAACATATCTCCATCTTCTCAGAGTGTGTGCATATCTCCATCTTCTCAGGTGTGCCCATCATATCTCCATCTTCTCAAGGTGTGCCCAACATATCTCCATCTTCTCAAGGTGTGCCCATCATATCTCCATCTTCTCAAGGTGTGCCCACATATCTCCATCTTCTCAAGGTGTGCCCAACATATCTCCATCTTCTCAAGGTTGCCCAACATATCTCCATCTTCTCAGAGTGTACCATATCTCATCTTCTCAAGGTGTAGCCCAACATATCTCCATCTTCTCAAGGTGTGCCCAACATATCTCCATCTTCTCAAGGTGTGCCAACATCTCATCCAAGTTGCCATCTCCATCTTCTCAAGGTGTGCCCACATATCTCAATCTTCTCAAGTGTGCCCATCATATCTCCATCTTCTCAAGGTGTGCCCAACATATCTCCATCTTCTCAAGGTGTGCCCACATATCTCCATCTTCTTCAGGTGTGCCCATCATATCTCCATCTTCTCAAGGTGTGCCCAACATATCTCCATCTTCTCAAGGTGTACCCATCATATCTCCATCTTCTCAATGTATGCCCATCATATCTCATCTTCTCAAGGTGTGCCCACATATCTCCATCTTCTCAAGGTGTGCCCACATATCTCCATCTTCTCAAGGTGTGCCCAACATATCTCCATCTTACTCAAGGTGTCCCATCATATCTCCATCTTCTCAAGGTGTGCCCATCATATCTCCATCTTCTCAAGGTGTGCCCACATATCTCCATCTTCTCAAGGTGTGCCCATCATATCTCCATCTTCTCAAGGTGTGCCCAACATATCTCCATCTTCTCAAGGTGTGCCCATCATATCTCCATCTTCTCAAGGTGTGCCCATCATATCTCCATCTTCTCAAGGTGTGTCCATCATATCTCCATCTTCTCAAGGTGTGCCCATCATATCTCCATCTTCTCAAGGTGTGCCCAACATATCTCCATCTTCTCAAGGTGTGCCTCAACATATCTCCATCTTCTCAAGGTGTGCCTAACATATCTCCATCTTCTCAAGGTGTGCCCATCATATCTCCATCTCTCAAGGTGTGTATGTATATTATAGTAAATGAAAATCGAGGCATATTCTTTACAGGACGTAGCCATCAACCAATAGTAAACGAGTTGTTGATTTTCTAGCCACCACTTATACATTCAGTAGTTTGTCATTGTTTTCTGACGGTGGAGTCTATTTTACCGTCCGTAAAATCCATGGGGACAAATTTGTTTCCAAATTGCTGGCCGCAGAGTTTGACCGGGTACGCTTGGGTTGTGATCAATCTGACTACCGCTTAAGCTACATATGCTGTAGTATAGAGTGTTTATATATATCTCCATCTCGTACCGTTATACGTTACATCGCTCCTGCAAGTAATTTCTCCATACCGCTCTGTCCAGGGTAACTCGCATAATCTCTTCCATGCAGTTTAGTCCGATATTTCTTGCATCTCTCAGTAAAGTTCGTTTCAGGATTTTCCTAGGGCGTCCTCTCTTTCTTAAACCCTTTGCCTCCCACTTCAATGCCTGCGTAGTATTCTTGATCATTTCTTTGCAAGGCATGCACAATATATTGCCATCTTCTCCTTCTTATAACAATTGTTACTATAAAGTAGTTTTTTTTATATTGTATACAGTGTTTACTAAACGTTTTATTTCTGTGTCCAGTGTGATATGATATACTTGCCAGTGTCCCGGGTGCCCAGTGTCGTGGTTTTCTGTCTTTGTTTTGCGCTGATCTAGTGGCTTGGGTGATATTTTCCTATTTGACCGTATTCTGCTATACCATCTAATCATCTTTTTGTGGTCTTCTCTGTTCTCTTCCTAATGTTATATTATATAAGACTCTGTATACTGTGCTGAGTTTGGTTATTTTCTTATTAAGTGGCCAAACCAACTTGTTCTTTGTTTCTCAATGTAATTCAAGCAAAGTTCTGTGCCAATGTTCTTTCTTATGATGACTCTCTTCTTTCTGGTGTTGTTGGTAACTTTTCGTAGGCATCTAATTTCACATGTTATTTTTTATGACTGGGCTTTGCTCATTGTCCATGTTTGGTACTGGTAACACAAAGTAGACATGAAAATGCTGTTGGTTATCTGTTGTTTAGCTGCTCAGTATATACAGTTTAAATATGAAATCTGTTTTGATGCATGTCTCGGAAATAAGACAACTCACCAAGTTATTTATAAATAAGATAGAGACCGTTATCACCAAATGTCTTCTGTGGATTCTAAGCCTGAGATAGTATAATAAAGTGGCAAACACAAATACTTGTAGATGAGGACAGGTAAGAACCATGATGACTCAGGTGAGGCAGGATGGCAGAGTATCGGGCAAACTCTGCGGAAGACACAGTCGATTGTTACTAGACAAGCACTTGAGTGGAACCAGATAGTAAAACGGATAGGGGCAATCCCCAAAACAGACTTAGGACGCAGTCATCTTGAGAAGAGCAACAGACTTGGCGACGTAGTCATCTTGAGAAGACTTGGCGACGTAGTCATCTTGAGAAGACTTGGCGACGTAGTCATCTTGAGAAGACTTGGCGACGTAGTCATCTTGAGAAGACTTGGCGACGTAGTCATCTTGAGAAGACTTGGCGACGTAGTCATCTTGAGAAGAGCAACAGACTTGGCGACGTAGTCATCTTGAGAAGACTTGGCGACGTAGTCATCTTGAGAAGACTTGGCGACGTAGTCATCTTGAGAAGACTTGGCGACGTAGTCATCTTGAGAAGACTTGGCGACGTAGTCATCTTGAGAAGACTTGGCGACGTAGTCATCTTGAGAAGACTTGGCGACGTAGTCATCTTGAGAAGACTTGGCGACGTAGTCATCTTGAGAAGACTTGGCGACGTAGTCATCTTGAGAAGACTTGGCGACGTAGTCATCTTGAGAAGACTTGGCGACGTAGTCATCTTGAGAAGACTTGGCGACGTAGTCATCTTGAGAAGACTTGGCGACGTAGTCATCTTGAGAAGACTTGGCGACGTAGTCATCTTGAGAAGATTCTGGCGACGTAGTCATCTTGAGAAGACTTGGCGACGTAGTCATCTTGAGAAGACTTGGCGACGTAGTCATCTTGAGAAGACTTGGCGACGTAGTCATCTTGAGAAGACTTGGCGACGTAGTCATCTTGAGAAGACTTGGCGACGTAGTCATCTTGAGAAGACTTGGCGACGTAGTCATCTTGAGAAGACTTGGCGACGTAGTCATCTTGAGAAGACTTGGCGACGTAGTCATCTTGAGAAGAGCAACAGACTTGGCGACGTAGTCATCTTGAGAAGACTTGGCGACGTAGTCATCTTGAGAAGAGCAACAGACTTGGCGACGTAGTCATCTTGAGAAGACTTGGCGACGTAGTCATCTTGAGAAGACTTGGCGACGTAGTCATCTTGAGAAGACTTGGCGACGTAGTCATCTTGAGAAGACTTGGCGACGTAGTCATCTTGAGAAGACTTGGCGACGTAGTCATCTTGAGAAGACTTGGCGACGTAGTCATCTTGAGAAGACTTGGCGACGTAGTCATCTTGAGAAGACTTGGCGACGTAGTCATCTTGAGAAGACTTGGCGACGTAGTCATCTTGAGAAGAGAAAAAACACATTTGGAAGTCATAAACAAAACAGTCAGAAACTGGAGAGAATGTAGGAAAACTGATGATACTCTATGCTCCACGTGGAGCATAGACGACTAAACAAGCATGTGTTGGGTGATGTGGACTACCTCTCAGAGTTTTTCTGATGTCCAAACGCAGCCGGTTCTGCATGAAATCCGTTACAGTCGAATAAAATCCAACTCTAATTAGGTATTTTATTTCTGATACCTCACTCCTACCATGCAAAACGCACTAACTACTACACCACTGAGTTTCTTATTTACCATACAAAACGCACTAACTACTACACCACTGAGTTTCTTGTCTTAAAGCCAATGCCATAAAAAAATAGATGTCGATATTTTTGACATTTTAAAAACATAATGGCCCCTACTCTGCCCTCTCGACCGTTCCCCATCGTCTAAAAATCAAATAATGTTCACGTTTTATGTTGACAAACATTACAAAAATAAAACTGATGAGAGCATCCTTCTATCAAGATCGTCGCATCTAAGACACCTTAACCCATTCTGTACCGTGTGATCGCGGCATTTTTCTTGTCCTTTAATCCGAATGATGTCATAAAAACTAAATAAATAAAAGATGCCAGGATGAGATATCATATCGTCAGGAAAAGGGCCGCCCGAAAAGCCGCCCGGTGCGTTATGAGTATTTCAAATCATCCCGGATAAATCGTGTTTATGCTGCTTTATGGGTTGAGTCAATCGGAGTCGAGACCCAGTGGCAGAAATCCTGGCCTTAGGGCACTTACTGAATCTTTCTCGAATCTAACAAAACGAATGTCTCCATTTGTAGCTTTAATTTCCATATAGTAACACAGACATACACATAAATATGTGCGTCAAATGTGTGCGTAGAATATGTGCGTCAAATGTGTGCGTAGAATATGTGTGTCTGCAGCTGGTAGTAGCAGACGTACAGAGATGATGGGTAGACGAAGATAAGCTATTTAATGGTATCAAATATTTTTCTTATCACGATTTTCACTTTGGAAATAGCAGGAAATGATGTGAATTGTATATACTACATTTAGACGTTTTAGAAAGTAGACATTTTGGAAGTATGTTTTCAAAAGTAGACATTTTAGAAATAGGCATTTCAATAGTAGATAGTTTGAAAGTAGACATTTTAGAAATAGGCATTTCTTCTTCTCCTTCTTGCGTTCGTTCTTTACGACCAATTTGAATCACTCTTTGATATGTTTGATCTTTGCCAAGAACGTGTATACGTTGCACATTGGTTTGGTAGGCCCTCAAACGCATAGACTTCTAAACGTTTAGGACACGTGCATCCGATTTCAGCCAAACCTCCATTGTCGCCTCTTACGACATGAGGGGCAGGTAACAGTGGTTTTATTCTTTACAACCCAAATTTGAGCCCCGGTAACCACTCGAAGGAATAGGCATTCAATAGTAGATAGTTTGAAAGTAGACTTTTTAAAAGTAGACATTTTGAAAATGGTTTTGTAAGAAAGTTGTTTTGAAAGTACACTTTGTGAAGGTAGAAGATTTTGAAGTACACTTTGTGAAATTAGAAGTTTTTGAAGACACTTGTGAAGGTAGAAGTTTTTGAAGTACACTTTGTGAAGGTAGAGATTTTTGAAGTACACTTTGTGAAGGTAGATGTTTTTGAAGTACACTTTGTGAAGGTAGATGTTTTTGAAGTACACTTTGTGAATTTAGAAGTTTTTGAAGAACACTTTGTGAAGGTAGATGTTTTTGAAGTACACTTTGTGAAGGTAGACGTTCTTGAAGTAACATTTCTTCAATTGATAGTGCATTACAATCAAACATCAAGTGTAGAGAGTTCAGATCCCCTCAAAGTCGACTATATTGTCGGGGATGGAATTTCTGATCATAGTTAGGCCGTTCTCTTGTTTCTGAATGTCGGGTTTGAATCCGACCACGCTATTATGTTCACTAGTTAATTATTTTCCAGAGACTGCAAGATTGTTGCTAAAGAGACAGGTAAGATTTCTGCAAAGAGACAGATAAGATTGTTGCTAAAGAGACAGGTAAGATTGTTGCTAAAGAGACTGGTAAGATTGTTGCTAAAGAAAATGGTAAGATTGTTGCTAAAGAGACTGGTAAGATTGTTGCTAAAGAGACTGGTAAGATTGTTGCTAAAGAGACCGGTCAGATTGTTGCTAAAGAGACAGGTAAGATTGTTGCTAAAGAGACAGGTAAGATTGTTGCTAAAGAGACAGGTAAGATTGTTGCTAAAGAGACTGGTAAGATTGTTGCTAAAGAGACAGGTAAGATTGTTGCTAAAGAGATAGGTAAGATTGTTGCTAAAGAGACAGGTAAGATTTCTGCTAAAGAGACAGGTAAGATTGTTACTGAAGAGACCTCTAAGATTGTTACTAAAGAGACCGGTAAGATTGTTACTGAAGAGATCGGTAAGATTGTTACTGAAGAGACCTCTAAGATTGTTACTGAAGAGACCGGTAAGATTGTTGCTAAAGAGACCGGTAAGATTGTTACTGAAGAGACCGGTAAGATTGTTACTGAAGAGACTGGTAAGATTGTTACTGAAGAGACCGGTAAGATTGTTACTGAAGAGACCGGTAAGATTGTTACTGAAGCGAAGAGTTCGTGCTACCCAAAAGTTACACTCTCTCTACCACACCCTCCCCTTCCACACCCTCCTCCCTCTTCCTCTGGTCCAGTCTTGTCCAAAAATGTTGATTGCTACTTTTGTCATGTTTATAATGAGCTTGTTTTATGTGCTTGTTTTATGTGCTTGTCAGCATGAATACTGATACTCGTCCATCACGGGTGATGATGACCACACACATTATCATCCAAGGGAATGTAGTTGCGTTATGTCTGTCTGTGTGTGCGTAGATGACTGGTCAGTATGAATACTAAAAAATCACTGTACAGCACTGTATTTCTCTAAACATGCTTTCACTGCCAAACCTGGACGCTGACATCAAACCACAGAAGAAAACTAGTCGCCACACAGATAAAGTTTCTACGCAGAATTCTGGGAATGTCAAGACGAGATCGGTTTAGAAATGAAGACATCAGGAAATCAGTGAGTACAAACAAGATTAGTACCGAAACCTCATTAAGGAAACAATAAACTAAATTGTTCGGCCACATAAACTGATTACCAACAGACAGAGCGCATCAAAGTGCAATACTATTACCATACAGTGGATACAAAGTGCAATACTATTACCATACAGTGGATACAAAGTGCAATACTATTACCATACAGTGGATACAAAGTGCAATACTATTACCATACAGTGGATACAAAGTGCAATACTATTACCATACAGTGGATACAAAGTGCAATACTATTCCCATACAGTGGATACAAAGTGCAATACTATTACCATACAGTGGATACAAAGTGCAATACTATTCCCATACAGTGGATACAAAGTGCAATACTATTACCATACAGTGGATACAAAGTGCAATACTATTGCCATACAGTGGATACAAAGTGCAATACTATTACCATACAGTGGATACAAAGTGTAATACTATTACCATACAGTGGATACAAAGTGCAATACTATTCCCATACAGTGGATACAAAGTGCAATACTATTACCATACAGTGGATACAAAGTGTAATACTATTACCATACAGTGGATACAAAGTGCAATACTATTACCATACAGTGGATACAAAGTGCAATACTATTACCATACAGTGGATACACAGTGGATACAAAGTGGATACAAGTGGATACAAGTGGATACAAAGTGGATACAAAGTGGATACAAAGTGGATACAAAGTGGATACAAAGTGGATACACAGAAAAAGGCAATCCACGCAAAAGGTGGATCTTAGAAATAATAACACTGGTGAAAAATACTATTTATGACAATCACAAGAGTTGATGAATGTCTGGCCGACAGGATTGGATCGTTGCTCCCATACAGGAGACCTGTGTTCAATTCACAGTAAGGCCAATGATGTATTTCTGTTGTGGGTATCAATGAAAAATCTTAGCCTGAATAGCTTCATGGCGACTGCACCGCCATGGCAATGACATTCCACAGAATTGTGCTCCTACCTGCCCTACGCCGCACTAAATGTGCTCTACTCTGCCCTACGCCGCACTAAATGTGCTACTACAGACACAGTAAGCAGAGATTTTGGTTTCATTGGTTTTTTTTATTAACAAGAGAGTTAGTTCTAGAAATCTCTTCTTATCCTGACGCTGTGAGGCAAAACAAGATTAGAGAATAGAAAATACTGACGTTGTGAGGCAAAACAAGATTAGAGAATAGAAAATACTGACGCTGTGAGGCAAAACAAGATTAGAGAACTGAAAAGAAAGAAGAATGAATTTGTTTCGTGCGCTGCCCCCTTTCAGCACGTTAACATTAGTCATTCTAGTATTTTATGGGATTCTCAGCATTCTTCTGTAAAACCATATCTTTGTTTAATCTAAAGATGTTTCTGTATGCTTGTTTACTGTCCGTCAACCACGTCCAGCAGCTGTCAGTACTGATTCTATATGGCACTGAAGAACTCAATGACCTCAATAGATAACAATTTGTTAGTGTATAACGACGTTTATTTTCTCAAATGCTATTTTCTTTCCTGGTCTATTCAGTTTTTTTTTTTTTAGATCTCACACGTGTGTTGCCGGTGTTCTCATGGGGAGCAAAGAATTGTACCACTGCCACGTACCTACAAGGCATGTCGTAGGATGCGATTGAGGTAGGGGCATAGGGAAACTACTCTAGTAAATAAAAAGCATCGCATAAATCGAATGTACTGTCCTACTTGAGGCGTATAACTAACACAATGTACAATTGCTCTTAGGCTTAGATTCCATATAAGTCACAAAGAGTGGTTTTACAACCAACTATAATAATATAGAGGATAGATATAGAGGATAGATATAGTACAGTGCTAATGAATCATATAACGCAAGAACAAACAAATAAATTTAGTCAGAGGCAAACCAAAATATGAACTACAAGTTATATAGTATTAAAACTAAATTACCAATTTTCAATTCAAATGTTGTATCAATCCTAACATATGCCAGCAAGAGTTGGAAAATGACTAAAGATATAGAAAGCAAGTTGAATGCTAGCAAGAGTTGGAAAATGACTAAAGATATAGAAAGCAAGTTGAATGCTAGCAAGAGTTGGAAAATGACTAAAGATATAGAAAGCAAGTTGAACGCTAGCAAGAGTTGGAAAATGACTAAAGATATAGAAAGCAAGTTGAATGCTAGCAAGAGTTGGAAAATGACTAAAGATATAGAAAACAAGTTGAATGCTAGCAAGAGTTGGAAAATGACTAAAGATATAGAAAACAAGTTGAATGCCAGCAAGAGTTGGAAAATGACTAAAGATATAGAAAGCAAGTTGAATGCCAGCAAGAGTTGGAAAATGACTAAAGATATAGAAAGCAAGTTGAATGCCAGCAAGAGTTGGAAAATGACTAAAGATATAGAAAGCAAGTTGAACGCTAGCAAGAGTTGGAAAATGACTAAAGATATAGAAAGCAAGTTGAATGCCAGCAAGAGTTGGAAAATGACTAAAGATATAGAAAGCAAGTTGAATGCTAGCTAGAGTTGGAAAATAACTAAAGATATAGAAAGCAAGTTGAATGCCAGCAAGAGTTGGAAAATGACTAAAGATATAGAAAACAAGTTGAATGCTAGCTAGAGTTGGAAAATGACTAAAGATATAGAAAGCAAGTTGAATGAGCTAGAGTTGGAAAATGACTAAAGATATAGAAAGCAAGTTGAATGCTAGCTAGAGTTGGAAAATGACTAAAGATATAGAAAGCAAGTTGAATGCCAGCAAGAGTTGGAAAATGACTAAAGATATAGAAAGCAAGTTGAATGCTAGCAAGAGTTGGAAAATGACTAAAGATATAGAAAACAAGTTGAATGCTAGCAAGAGTTGGAAAATGACTAAAGATATAGAAAACAAGTTGAATGCTAGCAAGAGTTGGAAAATGACTAAAGATATAGAAAACAAGTTGAATGCCAGCAAGAGTTGGAAAATGACTAAAGATATAGAAAACAAGTTGAATGCCAGCAAGAGTTGGAAAATGACTAAAGATATAGAAAACAAGTTGAATGCCAGCAAGAGTTGGAAAATGACTAAAGATATAGAAAGCAAGTTGAATGCCAGCAAGAGTTGGAAAATGACTAAAGATATAGAAAACAAGTTGAATGCCAGCAAGAGTTGGAAATGACAAAGATATAGAAAACAAGTTGAATGCCAGCAAGAGTTGGAAAATGACTAAAGATATAGAAAGCAAGTTGAATGCCAGCAAGAGTTGGAAAATGATTAAAGATATAGAAAACAAGTTGAATGCATTTGGAAATGATATATTTGCATAAACAAAGGGAACGAATTGAAGAGAAGTGAAGCAATCAATAGTAACAACTGCTATATAAACAATAGTAACAACTGCTATATAAACAATAGTAACAGCTGCTATATAAACAATAGTAACAGCTGCTATATAAACAATAGTAACAACTGCTATATAAACAATAGTAACAACTGCTATATAAACAATAGTAACAACTGCTATATAAACAATAGTAACAACTGCTATATAAACAATAGTAACAACTGCTATATAAACAATAGTAACAACTGCTATATAAACAATGTAACAGCTGCTATATAAACAATAGTAACAACTGCTATATAAACAATAGTAACAACTGCTATATAAACAATAGTAACAACTGCTATATAAACAATAGTAACAACTGCTATATAAACAATAGTAACAACTGCTATATAAACAATAGTAACAGCTGCTATATAAACAATAGTAACAGCTGCTATATAAACAATAGTAACAGCTGCTATATAAACAATAGTAACAGCTGCTATATAAACAATAGTAACAACTGCTATATAAACAATAGTAACAACTGCTATATAAACAATAGTAACAACTGCTATATAAACAATAGTAACAACTGCTATATAAACAATAGTAACAACTGCTATATAAACAATAGTAACAACTGCTATATAAACAATAGTAACAACTGCTATATAAACAATAGTAAAAACTGCTATATAAACAATAGTAACAACTGCTATATAAACAATAGTAACAGCTGCTATATAAACAATAGTAACAACTGCTATATAAACAATAGTAACAGCTGCTATATAAACAATAGTAACATGCTACTATAAACAATAGTAACAACTGCTATATAAACAATAGTAACAACTGCTATATAAACAATAGTAACAACTGCTATATAAACAATAGTAACAACTGCTATATAAACAATAGTAACAACTGCTATATAAACAATAGTAACAACTGCTATATAAACAATAGTAACAACTGCTATATAAACAATAGTAACAACTGCTATATAAACAATAGTAACAACTGCTATATAAACAATAGTAACAACTGCTATATAAACAATAGTAACAACTGCTATATAAACAATAGTAACAACTGCTATATAAACAATAGCAACAACTGCTATATAAACAATAGTAACAACTGCTATATAAACAATAGTAACAACTGCTATATAAACAATAGTAACAACTGCTATATAAACAATAGTAACAACTGCTATATAAACAATAGTAACAACTGCTATATAAACAATAGTAACAACTGCTATATAAACAATAGTAACAACTGCTATATAAACAATAGTAACAACTGCTATATAAACAATAGTAACAACTGCTATATAAACAATAGTAACAACTGCTATATAAACAATAGTAACAACTGCTATATAAACAATAGTAACAACTGCTATATAAACAATAGTAACAACTGCTATATAAACAATAGTAACAACTGCTATATAAACAATAGTAACAACTGCTATATAAACAATAGTAACAACTGCTATATAAACAATAGTAACAACTGCTATATAAACAATAGTAACAACTGCTATATAAACAATAGTAACAACTGCTATATAAACAATAGTAACAACTGCTATATAAACAATAGTAACAACTGCTATATAAACAATAGTAACAACTGCTATATAAACAATAGTAACAACTGCTATATAAACAATAGTAACAACTGCTATATAAACAATGTAACAACTGCTATATAAACAATAGTAACAACTGCTATATAAACAATAGTAACAACTGCTATATAAACAATAGTAACAGCTGCTATATAAACAATAGTAACAACTGCTATATAAACAATAGTAACAGCTGCTATATAAACAATAGTAACAACTGCTATATAAACAATAGTAACAACTGCTATATAAACAATAGTAACAACTGCTATATAAACAATAGTAACAACTGCTATATAAACAATAGTAACAACTGCTATATAAACAATAGTAACAGCTGCTATATAAACAATAGTAACAACTGCTATATAAACAATAGTAACAGCTGCTATATAAACAATAGTAACAACTGCTATATAAACAATAGTAACAACTGCTATATAAACAATAGTAACAACTGCTATATAAACAATAGTAACAACTGCTATATAAACAATAGTAACAACTGCTATATAAACAATAGTAACAACTGCTATATAAACAATAGTAACAACTGCTATATAAACAATAGTAACAGCTGCTATATAAACAATAGTAACAACTGCTATATAAACAATAGTAACAGCTGCTATATAAACAATAGTAACAACTGCTATATAAACAATAGTAACAACTGCTATATAAACAATAGTAACAACTGCTATATAAACAATAGTAACAACTGCTATATAAACAATAGTAACAACTGCTATATAAACAATAGTAACAACTGCTATATAAACAATAGTAACAACTGCTATATAAACAATGTAAACAACTGCTATATAAACAATAGTAACAACTGCTATATAAACAATAGTAACAACTGCTATATAAACAATAGTAACAACTGCTATATAAACAATAGTAACAACTGCTATATAAACAATAGTAACAACTGCTATATAAACAATAGTAACAACTGCTATATAAACAATAGTAACAACTGCTATATAAACAATAGTAACAGCTGCTATATAAACAATAGTAACAACTGCTATATAAACAATAGTAACAACTGCTATATAAACAATAGTAACAACTGCTATATAAACAATAGTAACAACTGCTATATAAACAATAGTAACAACTGCTATATAAACAATAGTAACAACTGCTATATAAACAATAGTAACAACTGCTATATAAACAATAGTAACAACTGCTATATAAACAATAGTAACAACTGCATATAAACAATGTAACAACTGCTATATAAACAATAGTAACAACTGCTATATAAACAATAGTAACAACTGCTATATAAACAATAGTAACAACTGCTATATAAACAATAGTAACAACTGCTATATAAACAATAGTAACAACTGCTATATAAACAATAGTAACAACTGCTATATAAACAATAGTAACAACTGCTATATAAACAATAGTAACAACTGCTATATAAACAATAGTAACAACTGCTATATAAACAATAGTAACAACTGCTATATAAACAATAGTAACAGCTGCTATATAAACAATAGTAACAACTGCTATATAAACAATAGTAACAACTGCTATATAAACAATAGTAACAACTGCTATATAAACAATAGTAACAACTGCTATATAAACAATAGTAACAACTGCTATATAAACAATAGTAACAACTGCTATATAAACAATAGTAACAACTGCTATATAAACAATAGTAACAACTGCTATATAAACAATAGTAATAACTGCTATATAAACAATAGTAACAACTGCTATATAAACAATAGTAACAACTGCTATATAAACAATAGTAACAACTGCTATATAAACAATAGTAACAACTGCTATATAAACAATAGTAACAACTGCTATATAAACAATAGTAACAGCTGCTATATAAACAATAGTAACAGCTGCTATATAAACAATAGTAACAACTGCTATATAAACAATAGTAACAACTGCTATATAAACAATAGTAACAACTGCTATATAACAATAGTAACAACTGCTATATAAACAATAGTAACAACTGCTATATAAACAATAGTAACAACTGCTATATAAACAATAGTAACAACTGCTATATAAACAATAGTAACAACTGCTATATAAACAATAGTAACAACTGATATATAAACAATAGTAACAACTGCTATATAAACAATAGTAACAACTGCTATATAAACAATAGTAACAACTGCTATATAAACAATAGTAACTAACTGCTATATAAACAATAGTAACAACTGCTATATAAACAATAGTAACAACTGCTATATAAACAATAGTAACAGCTGCTATATAAACAATAGTAACAACTGCTATATAAACAATAGTAACAACTGCTATATAAACAATAGTAACAACTGCTATATAAACAATAGTAACAACTGCTATATAAACAATAGTAACAACTGCTATATAAACAATAGTAACAACTGCTATATAAACAATAGTAACAACTGCTATATAAACAATAGTAACAACTGCTATATAAACAATAGTAATCAACTGCTATATAAACAATAGTAACAACTGCTATATAAACAATAGTAACAACTGCTATATAAACAATAGTAACAACTGCTATATAAACAATAGTAACAACTGCTATATAAACAATAGTAACAACTGCTATATAAACAATAGTAACAACTGCTATATAAACAATAGTAACAACTGCTATATAAACAATAGTAACAGCTGCTATATAAACAATAGTAACAGCTGCTATATAAACAATAGTAACAACTGCTATATAAACAATAGTAACAACTGCTATATAAACAATAGTAACAACTGCTATATAAACAATAGTAACAACAGCTATATAAACAATAGTAACAACTGCTATATAAACAATAGTAACAACTGCTATATAAACAATAGTAACAACTGCTATATAAACAATAGTAACAACTGCTATATAAACAATAGTAACAACTGCTATATAAACAATAGTAACAACTGTTTATAAAACAATAGTAACAACTGCTATATAAACAATAGTAACAACTGTTATATAAACAATAGTAACAACTGCTATATAAACAATAGTAACAACTGCTATATAAACAATAGTAACAACTGCTATATAAACAATAGTAACAACTGCTATATAAACAATAGTAACAACTGCTATATAAACAATAGTAACAACTGCTATATAAAAAATAGTAACAACTGCTATATAAACAATAGTAACAGCTGCTATATAAACAATAGTAACAACTGCTATATAAACAATAGTAATAACAGACTGCTATATAAACAATAGTAACAACTGCTATATAAACAATAGTAACAACTGCTATATAAACAATAGTAACAACTGCTATATAAACAATAGTAACTAACTGCTATATAAACAATAGTAACAACTGCTATATAAACAATAGTAACAACTGCTATATAAACAATAGTAACAACTGCTATATAAACAATAGTAACAACTGCTATATAAACAATAGTAACAACTGCTATATAAACAATAGTAACAACTGCTATATAAACAATAGTAACAACTGCTATATAAACAATAGTAACAACTGCTATATAAACAATAGTAACAACTGCTATATAAACAATAGTAACAACTGCTATATAAACAATAGTAACAACTGCTATATAAACAATAGTAACAGCTGCTATATAAACAATAGTAACAACTGCTATATAAACAATAGTAACAACTGCTATATAAACAATAGTAACAACTGCTATATAAACAATAGTAACAACTGCTATATAAACAATAGTAACAACTGCTATATAAACAATAGTAACAACTGCTATATAAACAATAGTAACAACTGCTATATAAACAATAGTAACAACTGCTATATAAACAATAGTAACAACTGCTATATAAACAATAGTAACACCTGCTATATAAACAATAGTAACAACTGCTATATAAACAATAGTAACAACTGCTATATAAACAATAGTAACAACTGCTATATAAACAATAGTAACAACTAGCTATATAAAACAATAGTAACAACTGCTATATAAACAATAGTAACAACTGCTATATAAACAATAGTAACAACTGCTATATAAACAATAGTAACAACTGCTATATAAACAATAGTAACAACTGCTATATAAACAATAGTAACAACTGCTATATAAACAATAGTAACAACTGCTATATAAACAATAGTAACAACTGCTATATAAACAATAGTAACAACTGCTATATAAACAATAGTAACAACTGCTATATAAAAAATAGTAACAACTGCTATATAAACAATGTAAACAACTGCTATATAAACAATAGTAACAACTGCTATATAAACAATAGTAACAACTGCTATATAAACAATAGTAACAACTGCTATATAAACAATAATAACAACTGCTATATAAACAATAGTAACAACTGCTATATAAACAATAGTAACAACTGCTATATAAACAATAGTAACAACTGCTATATAAACAATAGTAACAACTGCTATATAAACAATAGTAACAACTGCTATATAAACAATAGTAACAACTGCTATATAAACAATAGTAACAACTGCTATATAAACAATAGTAACAGCTGCTATATAAACAATAGTAACAACTGCTATATAAACAATAGTAACAACTGCTATATAAACAATAGTAACAACTGCTATATAAACAATAGTAACAACTGCTATATAAACAATAGTAACAACTGCTATATAAACAATAGTAACAACTGCTATATAAACAATAGTAACAACTGCTATATAAACAATAGTAACAACTGCTATATAAACAATAGTAACAACTGCTATATAAACAATAGTAACAACTGCTATATAAACAATAGTAACAACTGCTATATAAACAATAGTAACAACTGCTATATAAAAAATAGTAACAACTGCTATATAAACAATAGTAACAACTGCTATATAAACAATAGTAACAACTGCTATATAAACAATAGTAACAACTGCTATATAAACAATATTAACAACTGCTATATAAACAATAGTAACAACTGCTATATAAACAATAGTAACAACTGCTATATAAACAATAGTAACAACTGCTATATAAACAATAGTAACAACTGCTATATAAACAATAGTAACAACTGCTATATAAACAATAGTAAAAACTGCTATATAAACAATAGTAACAACTGCTATATAAACAATAGTAACAACTGCTATATAAACAATAGTAACAACTGCTATATAAACAATAGTAACAACTGCTATATAAACAATAGTAACAACTGCTATATAAACAATAGTAACAACTGCTATATAAACAATAGTAACAACTGCTATATAAACAATAGTAACAACTGCTATATAAACAATAGTAACAACTGCTATATAAACAATAGTAACAACTGCTATATAAACAATAGTAACAACTGCTATATAAACAATAGTAACAACTGCTATATAAACAATAGTAACAACTGCTATATAAACAATAGTAACAACTGCTATATAAACAATAGTAACAACTGCTATATAAACAATAGTAACAACTGCTATATAAACAATAGTAACAACTGCTATATAAACAATAGTAACAACTGCTATATAAACAATAGTAACAACTGCTATATAAACAATAGTAACAACTGCTATATAAACAATAGTAACAACTGCTATATAAACAATAGTAACAACTGCTATATAAACAATAGTAACAACTGCTATATAAACAATAGTAACAACTGCTATATAAACAATAGTAACAACTGCTATATAAACAATAGTAACAGCTGCTATATAAACAATAGTAACAACTGCTATATAAACAATAGTAACAACTGCTATATAAACAATAGTAACAACTGCTATATAAACAATAGTAACAACTGCTATATAAACAATGTAAAACATGCTATATAAACAATAGTAACAACTGCTATATAAACAATAGTAACAACTGCTATATAAACAATAGTAACAACTGCTATATAAACAATAGTAACAACTGCTATATAAACAATAGTAACAACTGCTATATAAACAATAGTAACAACTGCTATATAAACAATAGGTAACAACTGCTATATAAACAATAGTAACAACTGCTATATAAACAATAGTAACAACTGCTATATAAACAATAGTAACAACTGCTATATAAACAATAGTAACAACTGCTATATAAACAATAGTAACAACTGCTATATAAACAATAGTAACAACTGCTATATAAACAATAGTAACAACTGCTATATAAACAATAGTAACAACTGCTATATAAACAATAGTAACAACTGCTATATAAACAATAGTAACAACTGCTATATAAACAATAGTAACAACTGCTATATAAACAATAGTAACAACTGCTATATAAACAATAGTAACAACTGCTATATAAACAATAGTAACAACTGCTATATAAACAATAGTAACAACTGCTATATAAACAATAGTAACAACTGCTATATAAACAATAGTAACAACTGCTATATAAACAATAGTAACAACTGCTAATAAACAATAGTAACAACTGCTATATAAACAATGTAACAACTGCTATATAAACAATAGTAACAACTGCTATATAAACAATAGTAACAACTGCTATATAAACAATAGTAACAACTGCTATATAAACAATAGTAACAACTGCTATATAAACAATAGTAACAACTGCTATATAAACAATAGTAACAACTGCATATAAACAATAGTAACAACTGCTATATAAACAATAGTAACAACTGCTATATAAACAATAGTAACAACTGCTATATAAACAATAGTAACAACTGCTATATAAACAATAGTAACAACTGCTATATAAACAATAGTAACAACTGCTATATAAACAATAGTAACAACTGCTATATAAACAATAGTAACAACTGCTATATAAACAATAGTAACACCTGCTATATAAACAATAGTAACAACTGCTATATAAACAATAGTAACAGCTGCTATATAAACAATAGTAACAACTGCTATATAAACAATAGTAACAACTGCTATATAAACAATAGTAACACCTGCTATATAAACAATAGAATAACTGCTATATAAACAATAGTAACAACTGCTATATAAACAATAGTAAAAACTGCTATATAAACAATAGTAACAACTGCTATATAAACAATAGTAACAACTGCTATATAAACAATAGTAACAACTGCTATATAAACAATAGTAACAACTGCTATATAAACAATAGTAACAACTGCTATATAAACAATAGTAACAACTGCTATATAAACAATAGTAACAACTGCTATATAAACAATAGTAACAACTGCTATATAAACAATAGTAACAACTGCTATATAAACAATAGTAACAACTGCTATATAAACAATAGTAACAACTGCTATATAAACAATAGTAACAACTGCTATATAAACAATAGTAACAACTGCTATATAAACAATAGTAACAACTGCTATATATAAACAATGTAAAACTGCTATATAAACAATAGTAACAACTGCTATATAAACAATAGTAACAACTGCTATATAAACAATAGTAACTAACTGCTATATAAAACAATAGTAACAACTGCTATATAAACAATAGTAACAACTGCTATATAAACAATAGTAACAACTGCTATATAAACAATAGTAACAACTGCTATATAAACAATAGTAACAACTGCTATATAAACAATAGTAACAACTGCTATATAAACAATAGTAACAACTGCTATATAAACAATAGTAATAACATACTACATATAAAACAATAGTAACATCTGCTATATAAACAATAGTAACAACTGCTATATAAACAATAGTAACAACTGCTATATAAACAATAGTAACAACTGCTATATAAACAATAGTAACAACTGCTAATAAACAATAGTAAACAACTGCTATATATAAACAATAGTAACAACTGCTATATAAACAATAGTAACAACTGCTATATAAACAATAGTAACAACTGCTATATAAACAATAGTAACAACTGCTATATAAACAATAGTAACAACTGCTATATAAACAATAGTAACAACTGCTATATAAACAATAGTAACAACTGCTATATAAACAATAGTAACAACTGCTATATAAACAATAGTAACAACTGCTATATAAACAATAGTAACAACTGCTATATAAACAATAGTAACAACTGCTATATAAACAATAGTAACAACTGCTATATAAACAATAGTAACAACTGCTATATAAACAATAGTAACAACTGCTATATAAACAATAGTAACAACTGCTATATAAACAATAGTAACACCTGCTATATAAACAATAGTAACAACTGCTATATAAACAATAGTAATAACTGCTATATAAACAATAGTAACAACTCTATATAAACAATAGTAACAACTGCTATATAAACAATAGTAACAACTGCTATATAAACAATAGTAACAACTGCTATATAAACAATAGGTAACAACTGCTATATAAAACAATAGTAACAACTGCTATATAAACAATAGTAACAACTGCTATATAAACAATGTAACAACTGCTATATAAACAATAGTAACAACTGCTATATAAACAATAGTAACAACTGCTATATAAACAATAGTAACAACTGCTATATAAACAATAGTAACAACTGCTATAAACAATAGTAACTGTATATAAACAATAGTAACAACTGCTATATAAACAATAGTAACAACTGCTATATAAACAATAGTAACAACTGCTATATAAACAATAGTAACAACTGCTATATAAAAAATAGTAACAACTGCTATATAAACAATAGTAACAACTGCTATATAACAATAGTAACTGCTATAAACAATAGTAACAACTGCTATATAAACAATAGTAACAACTGCTATATAAACAATAGTAACAACTGCTATATAAACAATAGTAACAACTGCTATATAAACAATAGTAACAACTGCTATATAAACAATAGTAACAACTGCTATATAAACAATAGTAATAACGTATACAAACAATGTAACAACTGCTATATAAACAATAGTAACAACTGCTATATAAACAATAGTAACAACTGCTATATAAACAATAGTAACAACTGCTATATAAACAATAGTAACAACTGCTATATAAACAATAGTAACAACTGCTATATAAACAATAGTAACAACTGTTATATAAACAATAGTAACAACTGCTATATAAACAATAGTAACAACTGCTATATAAACAATAGTAACAACTGCTATATAAACAATAGTAATAACTCTATATAAACAATAGTAACAACTGCTATATAAACAATAGTAACAACTGCTATATAAACAATAGTAACAACTGCTATATAAACAATAGTAACAACTGCTATATAAACAATAGTAACAACTGCTATATAAACAATAGTAATAACTGCTATATAAACAATAGTAACAACTGCTATATAAACATATAGTAACAACTGCTATATAAACAATAGTAACAACTGCTATATAAACAATAGTAACAACTGCTATATAAACAATAGTAACAACTGCTATATAAACAATAGTAACAACTGCTATATAAACAATAAGTATAAACAGTACAATGCTATATAAACAATAGTAACAACTGCTATATAAACAATAGTAACAACCTGTATATAAACAATAGTAACAACTGCTATATAAACAATAGTAACAACTGCTATATAAACAATAGTAACAACTGTTATATAAACAATAGTAACAACTGCTATATAAACAATAGTAACAACTGCTATATAAACAATAGTAACAACTGCTATATAAACAATAGTAACAACTGCTATATAAACAATAGTAACAACTGCTATATAAACAATAGTAACAACTGCTATATAAACAATAGTAACAACTGCACTATATAAACAATAGTAACAACTGCTATATAAACAATAGTAACAACTGCTATATAAAAAATAGTAACAACTGCTATATAAACAATAGTAACAACTGCTATATAAACAATAGTAACAACTGCTATATAAACAATAGTAACAACTGCTATATAAACAATAGTAACAACTGCTATATAAACAATAGTAACAACTGCTATATAAACAATAGTAACAACTGCTATATAAACAATAGTAACAACTGCTATATAAACAATAGTAACAACTGCTATATAAACAATAGTAACAACTGCTATATAAACAATAGTAACAACTGCTATATAAACAATAGTAACAACTGCTATATAAACAATAGTAACAACTGCTATATAAACAATAGTAACAACTGCTATATAAACAATAGTAACAACTGCTATATAAACAATAGTAACAACTGCTATATAAACAATAGTAACAACTGCTATATAAACAATAGTAACAACTGCTATATAAAAAATAGTAACAACTGCTATATAAACAATAGTAACAACTGCTATATAAACAATAGTAACAACTGCTATATAAACAATAGTAACAACTGCTATATAAACAATAGTAACAACTGCTATATAAACAATAGTAAAAACTGCTATATAAACAATAGTAACAACTGCTATATAAACAATAGTAACAACTGCTATATAAACAATAGTAACAACTGCTATATAAACAATAGTAACAACTGCTATATAAACAATAGTAACAACTGCTATATAAACAAGCAAAACAGTAACAAACTGCTATATAAACAATAGTAACAACTGCTATATAAACAATAGTAACAACTGCTATATAAAACAATAGTAACTAACTGCTATATAAACAATAGTAACAACTGCTATATAAACAATAGTAACAACTGCTATATAAACAATAGTAACAACTGCTAATAAACAATAGTAACAACTGCTATATAAACAATAGTAACAACTGCTATATAAACAATAGTAACAACTGCTATATAAACAATAGTAACAACTGCTATATAAACAATAGTAACAACTGCTATATAAACAATAGTAACAACTGCTATATAAACAATAGTAACAACTGCTATATAAACAATAGTAACAACTGCTATATAAACAATAGTAACAACTGCTATATAAACAATAGTAACAACTGCTATATAAACAATAGTAACAACTGCTATATAAACAATAGTAACAACTGCATATAAACAATAGTAACAACTGCTATATAAACAATAGTAACAACTGCTATATAAACAATAGTAACAACTGCTATATAAACAATAGTAACAACTGCTATATAACAATAGTAACAACTGCTATATAAACAATAGTAACAACTGCTATATAAACAATAGTAACAACTGCTATATAAACAATAGTAACAACTGCTATATAAACAATAGTAACAACTGCTATATAAACAATAGTAACAACTGCTATATAAACAATAGTAACAACTGCTATATAAACAATAGTAACAACTGCTATATAAACAATAGTAACAACTGCTATATAAACAATAGTAACAACTGCTATATAAACAATAGTAACAACTGCTATATAAACAATAGTAACAACTGCTATATAAACAATAGTAACAACTGCTATATAAACAATAGTAACAACTGCTATATAAACAATAGAAACAACTGCTATATAAACAATAGTAACAACTGCTATATAAACAATAGTAACAACTGCTATATAAACAATAGTAACAACTGCTATATAAACAATAGTAACAACTGCTATATAAACAATAGTAACAACTGCTATATAAACAATAGTAACAACTGCTATATAAACAATAGTAACAACTGCTATATAAACAATAGTAACAACTGCTATATAAACAATAGTAACAACTGCTATATAAACAATAGTAACAACTGCTATATAAACAATAGTAACAACTGCTATATAAACAATAGTAACTAACTGCTATATAAACAATAGTAACAACTGCTATATAAACAATAGTAACAACTGCTATATAAACAATAGTAACAACTGCTATATAAACAATGTAACAACTGCTATATAAACAATAGTAACAACTGCTATATAAACAATAGTAACAACTGCTATATAAACAATAGTAACAACTGCTATATAAACAATAGTAACAACTGCTATATAAACAATAGTAACAACTGCTATATAAACAATAGTAACAACTGCTATATAAACAATAGTAACAACTGCTATATAAACAATAGTAACAACTGCTATATAAACAATAGTAACAAATGCTATATAAACAATAGTAACAACTGCTATATAAAAATATAAAACCTATATAAACAATAGTAACAACTGCTATATAAACAATAGTAACAACTGCTATATAAACAATAGTAACAACTGCTATATAAACAATAGTAACAACTGCATATAAACAATAGTAACAACTGCTATATAAACAATAGTAACAACTGCTATATAAACAATAGTAACACTGCTATAAACAATAGTAACAACTGCTATATAAACAATAGTAACAACTGCTATATAAACAATAGTAACAACTGCTATATAAACAAAGAACAACTCTATAAACAATAAAACTGCTATATAAACAATAGTAACAACTGCTATATAAACAATAGTAACAACTGCTATATAAACAATAGTAACAACTGCTATATAAACAATAAAAACGCTAATAAACAATGAACAACTATAAAACAATAGTAACAACTGCTATATAAACAATAGTAACAACTGCTATATAAACAATAGTAACAACTGCTATATAAACAATAGTAACAACTGCTATATAAACAATAGTAACAACTGCTATATAAACAATAGTAACAACTGCTAATAAACAACTAGTAACAAACTACGCTATAATAAACAATAGTAACAACGCATAATAAACAATAGTAACAACTGCAATAAACAATAGTAAAACTGCTATATAAACATCAGTAACAACTGCTATATAACAATAGTAAAATGCATATAAAAATAGCAACAACGCTATATAGAACAAGTAACACATGCTATATAAAACAATAGAACAACTGCCATTAGAACCATAGAACGAACTTTGCTGATATACAACAATTTGACCCAACTGCTATATAAACGACATGCCAACCGCTATCAAAACAATAGTAACATACTCGCTATATAACGAAGAGATGAGATATTTAAATAAAGGATCAAAGAATACTGCAGCATGACTATTGAAGAGAGCTAGGTTTGCTATCACATCAAAGGTTCACAGCAAGGACGAGACGCTTCTAGGAAACCCTGAATGCGAACTTTGCTAGGCTATTCTCAATTCATGAATGTTGAGCTCAGTGCCAAGGAAGAACGGCCTATGCGAGACAATGTACATCTCGGCCTTTATACGTCTACCATTTTGGTTGACGATGAAAAACTGTAAAATATGCATTACTCTTGTCATATTGATAAGCTTACGGTACTGATCCACGCACTTACTTTGCTCATCATCCATGCCATCATTTCCTGATGCCTCTGCGTAGGCTCCTCAGGATTCTCGAAATATCTCTGTCTGTTTTTTGTTTGTATCAGCGTCAGGTATGTTGACGATCTAACCGTGCCATAGTATGCCTTCCAACATTCTCTCTCTGTCTGTTCATCCTGGTCTCATCTATTCGCATTTTACGTTGTTACGATTGTTTTAAACCTCCTTCATTCTTACTGCCGAAAAATGATGACTGCCTCTTTCTTATATTGATAATAATTTTTCTCTGTGTCTTATCTCATTCAGCACCTCAACATTAGTCATTTTAACAGTCCAGTGGGTTCTATATTCTTCTATAAAAACCCCATTTCTGTGGCCCTCAGAGATTTTTTGATTTTTTTTTTTTCTTTTTAAAACCTGATGCCTCACAGCGTCAGGTCAGGAAGAATTTCAAAACGGGGCCCCCGTATGCGCTTCGTAGATAGTCCTTTCGTCGCCTCTGTTATCTCTGAGGTCCATATTTTGCGCGGCCGGCCTTTTGCTTTTACCCATTTATGGAGCAGCATTGCTCTTTGGGGGGCATGTCTGATGGTAATCTCAGGGCCGAACCATTTAATTTTTGTTTTTCTGATGAAGTTAGTACGATGTTTCCCACATTTTCCTGGGGTCTTCATTTCAACCGGGCTCTTCTGTTAAACCCCGCATTCTGCGTAGACACTTCATCTCTGTTGTGACTAGTTTTCTTCTATCGTTTGTTGTCAGCGTCCAGGTTTGGCACTGGTAACATAATGTGGGGAGAAAGATTGTGTTGAACATTGCTCTTTTTGTGTTCATGGTGACGTGTTTGCATCTTAAAATTGGCGCCATTTGCCCTATCATTTGATTTGCTTTGTTGCATCTGTGTTGAATTTCATTAGTTATTCTTCCATTTGCTGAAAAATGCTCCCCAGGTATGTGAAATCTTTACTTGATTTAGTAGATGATTATCGATGGAGATGTTGGTAGTGTTTTCCTCTCGATCTGTGTGTTTATTGTCTATGACTCGCATCCGTATGTCAGTATTGGTTCTATGTAGCACTGCCTACATGTTCTATGTAAGTTTGCCTATACGCTTTGATATAGCCAAAACAAGGTTCCTCCTTAGCTTAAAATTTGCCTCGACTTAATTAGGCTTGAATCCCCTACAATCCAACATAAAATCACAATCATGGGAGTAGCCGACTCTGGAAGAAAAGGACAGAGTATTCAGAAAATACATCAAGATTTCATATTTACATGACGAGGAACACAACCAGGCGAAAACAACAAACATGGAGTCGGGTTCATTATTGCCCCTACTGCAGCAAAATTAATATTAGAAATAGAGTATACATCAGAAAGAATCATCCGTATCAGAACATCGCAAGGTAAGAAGAAAGTAACTTACATACAGATTTATGCATCATGCAATGACTCATATAGTGAAGAGGAAAGTAACTTACATACAGATTTATGCACCATGCAATGACTCATATAGTGAAGAGGAAAGTAACTTACATACAGATTTATGCATCATGCAATGACTCATATAGTGAAGATGAAAGTAACTTACATACAGATTTATGCATCATGCAATGACTCATATAGTGAACAGGAAAGTAACTTACATACAGATTTATGCATCATGCAATGACTCATATAGTGAAGAGGAAAGTAACTTACATACAGATTTATGCACCATGCAATGACTTATATAGTGAAGAGGAAAGTAACTTACATACAGATTTATGCATCATGCAATGACTCATATAGTGAAGAGGAAAGTAACTTACATACAGATTTATGCACCATGCAATGACTCATATAGTGAAGAAGCAAGAACAACATTTTTCGACGAATTAAGTGAAAACATTAGTGAAGTCAACAACACTGACAGCATATATATTATAGGAGATTTTAACGGAAGAGTCGGCGAGCGAAGAGCACCATGGGAGACACATCTAGGACCATTTAGCGACACAACAATGAAATGCAACAGCAATGGGGAACACCTGCTTAATATATGTGCAGAACATGATCTATTTATCACCAATACATTTTACCAACATAGGAGGAGCCAGATATTAACCTGGTATAAATGGAATAATATTAATCAAGCATCACAGATCGACTTTATACCAGCAAAAAAGAGTGAAAGATGGAGAATACAAAACGCTAGAGCCATCCCAAATGCAATATTAGACTCTGATCATAGACCAGTGGTACTATTTCTACAAAAACCAATTAGAAAACAAGACAGGAGTACAAATCAACAAATTGAAATAATAGATATTGAAAAGCTAAATAATAATGAAATTAGGAATCAAATTGAAGGAGCAGTTACATCAGTTTTTAACACCCTAGAGGTAGTAAGCAACATAAATAAAGAATGGCAAATCTTCAAAACAAATATCATGGATATAGTAAAAGAAAATTGTGAACTTAAAATGTTAAATAAGCACAGAAAGCACACAGCATGGTGGAATGAAGAAGTTAAAAGGTCTATACAAGAAAAGAAAAAGTGTTTTCACAGGTGGCAAAAGTTAAAATTAGATGAAGACTACACCAAATACAGAACAGCAAGAATGAATAGTAAAAATAAAGTAAAGTCATCAAAATCAGAATCTTGGGCAAAATATGGAGAACATTTAGCGGAACTATGCACTAAGACAACAAGAAAATTTTACAGAAGCATCAAGGCAATGAGGCTAAGAGAAGAACAATTCAATCCAGTCACCATTATAAATAACAAGTCTAGGAAACCTCTTACCAACAGCAAAGATATTAAAGACAGATGGAAACATTTCAAATGAAACATGGAAAATACCAACAATTGAACATTTTAGAATCCGAAGTTGAAATGGCACTAAAACAAAGCAAAAGACGGAAGGCAGCAGGGATAGATGGTATAACAACAGAAATATTACTTGCGTGTAAGACAACAGCAATAACCTGGCTGACCAGAATTTTTAACATAGCCTGGGAGGCACAAGAAGCTCCAGATGACTGGCAGAGAGCTATTATAGTCCCAATATGGAAGAACAAAGGAGAAAAAGAGAGTTGAAACATACAAGGGTATCTCTTTTGAGCCATATAGGAAAAATGTTTGCAAAAATATTGAAGCGAAGAGCAAGACATATATTAGAGCCCCAGTTAAGCAATAGCCAGTTTGGGTTTAGGAGGGTAAGAGCTGCACAGACGCAATATTTACACTAGGACAGATCTGCGAACAAACAATTGAATACAATAAAAGTAAACAGCTTATATTTATAGACCAAGAAAGGGCATTTGATAGAGTAAACGGGTGCAAACTATGGAAGATCCTTGAAGAATATGGGACAACTATTAGCTAATATCATGGCCTTATATCAAGATAGTCAGAGTACAGTAAGAACAACAGAAGGAATGACCAACTGGTTCTCCATTACATCAGGTGTTAGACAAGGTTGTGTCCTCTCACCACTACTCTTTATTGTATATATGGATAAAATAACTCAAGAGTCAAATTCAGATAATGATGAAATAAATGAACTGCTGTTTGCAGATGATCAGTGCCTGATACATCAAAATGAACAAGATCTACAACATCATATTGACACTTTGAACAAAAATTGGGTAAAACATGACATGAAAATCAACAACACTAAAACAGAAATAATGAATATGGGAAGAAAACATAATAATCTAGACATCCATGTCAATGCACTAAAATAAACCAAGTGAAAGAATTCAAATACTTAGGAAGCATATTCACAGAAGATGGAAAACTGGATAGAGAGATAGAGGCTAGAGTACAAAAGCAAATGCTGTAACCTACCAGCTAGCCCCATTGTTAAGGCACCCAAAAATTTTACAGGCAGCTAAGCAACATATGATCAACAGCATTTTTATATCTTCTTTGTGTTACCAGAGCCAAACATGGACATTGAGCAGAGCGCAGTCACAAAAAAACTACATGTGAAATGCGTGGCCTGCGAAAAGTTACCAACAACACAAGAAAAGACAGAATCACCAACATCAGCATAAGAAAGAAAGTTGGCACAGAACCTTGCTTGAATTACATCGTGAAAGAGTAAAAATAACAATCACACAAGCCACCAGAACAGCGCAAGACAAAAGCAGAAAACCACGACACTGGGCAACAACCCGGTAGCAGTGAGATAACACTGGGCAACAACCCGGTAGCAGTGTGACGACACTGGACAACAACCCGGTAGCAGTGTGATGGCACTGGACAACAACCCATTAGCAGTGTGACGACACTAGACAACAACCTGGTAGCAGTGTGACGACACTAGACAACAACCCGGTAGCAGTGTGACGACACTGTACAACAACCTGGTAGCAGTGTGACGACACTGGACAACAACCCGGTAGCAGTGTAACGACACTGTACAACAACCTGGTAGCAGTGTGACGAAACTGTACAACAACCCGGTAGCAGTGTGACGACACTGGACAACAACCTGGTAGCAGTGTGACGACACTGGGCAACAACCTGGTAGCAGTGTGACGACACTGGACAACAACCCGGTAGCAGTGTGACGACACTGGGCAATAACCCGATAGCAGTGTGACGACACTGTACAACAACCTGGTAGCAGTGTGACGTCACTGGACAACAACCTGGTAGCAGTGTGACGACACTAGACAATAACCAGGTAGCAGTGTGACGACACTGGACAACAACCTGGTAGCAGTGTGACGACACTAGACAACAACCCGGTAGCAGTGTGACGACACTAGACAACAACCCGGTAGCAGTGTGACGACACTGACAACAACCCGGTAGCAGTGTGACGACAAAGATAATTGATGATAATCTGAGACAGACGGCTGCCTTTATTAGAGAATCCGAAATCCCAATCTAGTGAGAACGCAGAAGAAGAAAAGGTTAATTCTTGTTCGCTTGTTGAGCATTTGGTTAAGAACGACGGTAATACAGACAGTAAAGTTAGTTCTGTACATCGACGGTAATACAGACAGTAAAGTTAGTTCTGTACATCGACGGTAATACAGACAGTAAAGTTAGTTCTGCAGAACGACGGGGTTAAACCACTCTATTATTTGTGCGCCATGTTCGAAGGGAAGTAATCGACTATTTGTGAAGTCAAGGATGGTTGAAAATTACCTTACCTTGTTCCAATGTTCTGTCGATATATATATTTTAAACCAAAGGACAGAAGTGGTGTAGATTTATAGGAATCGACATTCAATGGTAAGATTTACATATCATCAATCAATCCCTTGCAAGGGGGAGGTTAATGGGCAATCAATCTCTTCCAAGGATGGGGACAGTGGACAACCAATCCCTTGTAAGGATGAGGCTATGCGCAAGGAATCTCTTGCAAGGATGAGGTTAATGGGCAATCAGTCCCTTGGAAGGATGAGGTTAATGGGCAATCAGTCCCTTGCAAGGAGGAGGCTTCTTCTTCTGCGTTCGCCCGCTGTAAATGCAGACGTAGTCATGGCACCTGGTGTGGCGATTCATACTGATTTTTGCGAGAAAGTCTGCTTACCGTTTTATTGATTTCCTCGCAACAGGCGGGCCTTCTCTGATTTCAGAGATAAAGGAGGAGGCTAATGGACAATCTAAAAATTGGGGGAAACGATCACAACGAAACAAAGCGTAACATATGATGATGTAGTTTGGCAAGATAAAATATACAAACAAGTAAACACATAGCAACCATATAACTAGATAGATGATGCATTTAATCATATCAAAAGTGACGGCAGAGCCTCAGTAGCGTAGTTGTTACTGTAGTTGCTACGTTGGCTCGTGGTCACATGATCAAGTTGGTAGTCTAAGTCTCAACAAAAATTATGTTGTGTAATCGTTAAGTCAAAACAGGAATGTTGAGATGAAACAAGGGGATTAGAAAAATGTTGGAACGAGTAGAGGGTACTGATACATATATGAATTAGAGAAATCACCTTCATTTTTGTCCTTGTGCATGCAAGAGTCAGGGATAGTCAACGAGCTGATAGATTGGTTGGCATGGCTACGATGTCACAGTGAGCTGCAATGGACAGAAATGAAATTCTTATCGCATTAAGAGAGCCTTTTCGAACAGAGTAGTTTCAGGATTGTGAATCCCAGTCGCTGATCAGATTGAGAGAGATGGATGTCGATATTGGTACAGCCCGAAAAGAATACATACCAAATACCAACATACCAAATATGTAAAAGGATTAGTTAAACAACATCGAACTGGCGTGTTGAGCCACTGGATGCTGCTGGATTTGTTAGGAAGAACTAATGCCAAAAAGAAAGAATTGATGGTTCGGGAAAATAAATTGCCAAATATAGACTCCACTACTAGAATTGACACAGATGAATCGGCAATAGAGGCAACCATGCATGGTGGAGCAGGAGTGTACATTATGCACCCAGATGCTACTACTGTGTCTCTAGCGGCTCCTACTGGAAGAACTGTTCCATCTACAAAGCAGAACTCTTAGCTCTTCTGATGGCAGCACAGCACATGAATAAGCTGCAAGCAGCTGCAGGCAAGATAGTATTTCTCACAAACTCACTGTCGGCTATACAAGCCCTGGAGGCTAAATCCGCGGACAGCAAAGTACAAAACCTAAATAGAGAACTTGCTCAGCTTTCAGAAAAGGCAGAAATTCACTTGCAGTGAATTCCATCTCACTGTGGCATTGCAGGCAATGAGAGTGTCGATGTCTTAGCTAAGGAGGGCAGTGTCAAAGAGCAGATTTACCAATCCCTGTCTTTTCAAGAGGTCAAAACCCTTATATAGAGAAAATCTGCAGTAGATGAAAGACAAACATTGGATATGATTATGGAAAAGACTCCATCAAAGACCTAAGCAGAACAGACCAGGTCATTATATTTATATTATATTATATTACACAAAGTTCATGCCGAGAGAGTATTACACAAAGTTCATGCCGAGAGTATTACACAAAGTTCATGCCGAGAGAGTATTACACAAAGTTCATGCCGAGAGAGTATTACACAAAGTTCATGTCGAGAGAGTATTACACAAAGTTCATGCCGAGAGAGTATTACACAAAGTTCATGCCAAGAGTATTACACAAAGTTCATGTCGAGAGAGTATTACACAAAGTTCATGCCGAGAGAGTATTACACAAAGTTCATGCCGAGAGAGTATTACACAAAGTTCATGCCGAGAGAGTATTACACAAAGTTCATGCCAAGAATATTACACAAAGTTCATGTCGAGAGAGTATTACACAAAGTTCATGTCGAGGGGTATTACACAAAGTTCATGCCGAGAGAGTATTACACAAAGTTCATGCCGAGAGAGTATTACACAAAGTTCATGTCGAGAGAGTATTACACAAAGTTCATGCCGAGAGAGTATTACACAAAGTTCATGTCGAGAAGTATTACACAAAGTTCATGCCGAGAGAGTATTACACAAAGTTCATGTCGAGAGAGTATTACACAAAGTTCATGTCGAGAGAGTATTACACAAAGTTCATGCCGAGAGAGTATTACACAAAGTTCATGCCGAGAGAGTATTACACAAAGTTCATGTCGAGAGAGTATTACACAAAGTTCATGCCGAGAGAGTATTACACAAAGTTCATGTCGAGAGAGTATTACACAAAGTTCATGTCGAGAGAGTATTACACAAAGTTCATGCCGAGAGAGTATTACACAAAGTTCATGCCGAGAGAGTATTACACAAAGTTCATGCCGAGAGAGTATTACACAAAGTTCATGTCGAGAGAGTATTACACAAAGTTCATGCCGAGAGAGTATTACACAAAGTTCATGTCGAGAGAGTATTACACAAAGTTCATGCCGAGAGAGTATTACACAAAGTTCATGCCGAGAGAGTATTACACAAAGTTCATGCCGAGAGAGTATTACACAAAGTTCATGCCGAGAGAGTATTACACAAAGTTCATGCCGAGAGAGTATTACACAAAGTTCATGTCGAGAGAGTATTACACAAAGTTCATGCCGAGAGAGTATTACACAAAGTTCATGTCGAGAGAGTATTACACAAAGTTCATGCCGAGAGAGTATTACACAAAGTTCATGTCGAGAGAGTATTACACAAAGTTCATGTCGAGAGAGTATTACACAAAGTTCATGCCGAGAGAGTATTACACAAAGTTCATGCCGAGAGAGTATTACACAAAGTTCATGTCGAGAGAGTATTACACAAAGTTCATGTCGAGAGAGTATTACACAAAGTTCATGCCGAGAGTATTACACAAGTTCATGCCGAAGTATTACACAAAGTTCATGCCGAGAGAGTATTACACAAAGTTCATGCCGAGAGAGTATTACACAAAGTTCATGCCGAGAGAGTATTACACAAAGTTCATGTCGAGAGAGTATTACACAAAGTTCATGCCGAGAGAGTATTACACAAAGTTCATGCCAAGAGTATTACACAAAGTTCATGTCGAGAGAGTATTACACAAAGTTCATGCCGAGAGAGTATTACACAAAGTTCATGTCGAGAGAGTATTACACAAAGTTCATGTCGAGAGAGTATTACACAAAGTTCATGTCGAGAGAGTATTACACAAAGTTCATGCCGAGAGAGTATTACACAAAGTTCATGCCGAGAGAGTATTACACAAAGTTCATGTCGAGAGAGTATTACACAAAGTTCATGTCGAGAGAGTATTACACAAAGTTCATGCCGAGAGAGTATTACACAAAGTTCATGTCGAGAGAGTATTACACAAAGTTCATGCCGAGAGAGTATTACACAAAGTTCATGTCGAGAGAGTATTACACAAAGTTCATGTCGAGAGAGTATTACACAAAGTTCATGCCGAGAGAGTATTACACAAAGTTCATGCCGAGAGAGTATTACACAAAGTTCATGTCGAGAGAGTATTACACAAAGTTCATGTCGAGAGAGTATTACACAAAGTTCATGCCGAGAGAGTATTACACAAAGTTCATGCCAAGAGTATTACACAAAGTTCATGTCGAGAGAGTATTACACAAAGTTCATGCCGAGAGAGTATTACACAAAGTTCATGCCGAGAAAGTATTACACAAAGTTCATGCCGAGAGAGTATTACACAAAGTTCATGTCGAGAGAGTATTACACAAAGTTCATGCCGAGAGAGTATTACACAAAGTTCATGCCAAGAGTATTACACAAAGTTCATGTCGAGAGAGTATTACACAAAGTTCATGCCGAGAGAGTATTACACAAAGTTCATGCAGAGAGAGTATTACACAAAGTTCATGCCGAGAGAGTATTACACAAAGTTCATGCCAAGAGTATTACACAAAGTTCATGTCGAGAGAGTATTACACAAAGTTCATGTCGAGAGAGTATTACACAAAGTTCATGCCGAGAGAGTATTACACAAAGTTCATGCCGAGAGAGTATTACACAAAGTTCATGTCGAGAGAGTATTACACAAAGTTCATGTCGAGAGAGTATTACACAAAGTTCATGCCGAGAGAGTATTACACAAAGTTCATGTCGAGAGAGTATTACACAAAGTTCATGCCGAGAGAGTATTACACAAAGTTCATGTCGAGAGAGTATTACACAAAGTTCATGTCGAGAGAGTATTACACAAAGTTCATGCCGAGAGAGTATTACACAAAGTTCATGCCGAGAGAGTATTACACAAAGTTCATGTCGAGAGAGTATTACACAAAGTTCATGTCGAGAGAGTATTACACAAAGTTCATGCCGAGAGAGTATTACACAAAGTTCATGCCTAGAGAGTATTACACAAAGTTCATGTCGAGAGAGTATTACACAAAGTTCATGCCGAGAGAGTATTACACAAAGTTCATGCCGAGAAAGTATTACACAAAGTTCATGCCGAGAGAGTATTACACAAAGTTCGTACTCCAACAACAATCATAGAGTTGTTTGGAAAAAAACTACACTTGTGAACAGAACGACGCTGTACGGATTCTAACCCACGACCTTCGACTCACACGGCAAAGGGCTTAACCACTTATGCACAGAGACCCCCTCTGTTGTATCTATGAGCCACACAAGCCACACTGGATAATTGGAAACGTATGTTCTAGCAAACTACTAGCATTCATTATCCAATAACGTGTCCTGAGCACAACGACAGTACACGAACTCCGTCGCATCGGAAATGGTCCCCGGTGTAATTTAGAAAATGTTGTGAATATTCTGTAGCAATTTTGTTTATTAATCTTTCTAATCAAACAATTGATACAACAAGAAAAGATGAAAGAGACAAGGAAGTATTTGTACCCCCCCCTCCACCCCCACCCTCCCACCCAAAAAAAGAGTTCTGAGGATCGGTAGGACAAATCAAATAAAGAAAATGAACATGACATGTCTTGGTTAATTATTTAATGCAAGAAACTATCATTTGAAAATGAATGCTCAGATTAGTTTTACTACTAGAATTTGCTGCCAAAATAAACCATTGATAAGTACAGATTTTAGCTAGTTTCCTATCAGGATTTTTCTGACAAGAAAACATAATTTTCTAATGACATTATAATGTATCAAATCACCAAGTTAAATACAAATAAGATTCAGACCTTTGGCAACGCATGTCTTCGGTGGATTCTCAGACTGAGATGGATTTTATTTTTCGGGAACGCAAGAGAGACTGAGATGGTATGTTAGAGTTGACAACACAGACCTGTAGATAAGAGTCGGACAGGAACCCATGATAAAATGACCAAAGATCAAAAATGACATTACGCCGATAGAGGAGTGCATGTGAATCTTCTTCAGATTGAGAGAGTCCGAATAGAGGAGTTTCTGGACTGTGAATCTCACTCGCTGATCAGATTAAGAGAGTGTCCGAATAGAGGAGTTTCTGGACTGTGAATCTCACTCGCTGATCAGATTGAGAGAGAGAGATGGAGATATTTGTGCAGCCCGAAAAGAACGACATACTAAATATGCAAAGAGATTGATTAATCAACATCAAACTGGCATGTTGGGCCGCTGGATGCTGCAGGATTTGCTGAGACGGAGATCGGAGCACCTATGGACATGTCCGGAGTGCTATGACAATAGTCCTCATATAACTGATAACTGATAACTGAAAAGGATAAAATGGCGATGGGTTGGGCATACCCTATGGTAGACACAGTCGAGTATCCCTAGACAAGCACTTGAGTGGAACCCACAAGGAAAACGAAAAATAGAATGCCTTAAACAGACCTGGAGAGAAAGTCTTCTTGAGGAACTGAAGAGTGCTCAACTATCCTGGGAAACCATAAAGAAAACAGCCAGAGACCGAGAAGAGTGGCTAACAACTGTTGAGATCCTATGCTCCACGAGGAGCGGGGAGGAATAAGTCAAGTCATTAATAATAATATTAATAGACATCATTATGGTTGTAAGAGAATTTACTGGATTTAAGGTGACTGTGTACCAACATATCCTTAAGATTCCTGTCCCGTCTGTAAGCCACCAAAGGATAGTTTTGGAAGACTGAACGTGTCTCTGGATCCGATTTAAGAATAGAAAGATGATGGAATCAAACTTTTGTCACCATAGAACTATGTTGGTAGAAAGTCTAGAAAAGTTCAACTAAATGTTCACTTCACCGTTCCAAAGAAAGGCAAAGTCAATACATCTGGATTCAATGGTAATTTTGGAGATGAATATGTATTACCAAAATCAGGAAAGATTGCAGTAAAACTATGAAGCAATAAAGCGATGAAACACATCAAAATAAAACTACTGTAGTTTTACAAATAACAAAAACGTTGAAACGTTGTTGCATATTATTATTGTTTTTATATTTTGTAAAACTACATTACTTTGTGCTTACGTGTTTCGCCATTATCGATATCAGGGAAGATTGCAGTTAAACTATGTAACAATGATGAAACACAAAAGGAAATAAAAAGTTTTGCAAAGTACAGACTAAACAGTAGTACAATATTTAACGTTGCAAGTGCTATAATAGCATAGGTTCATAAATAACTGATGATCAATTTATCTAATCATATTTATATTGACATTGTGCATATTCTGAGAATTAGTGCTATAATATGAAATTCTATTTTTTAGGAAAAGAGAAAAACGAGCATCGATATTATATTTTTATAAAACATCGAGAAAGAAAATATGTTGGTACCAGCACCATACATACGTATATATATATATATATCTTCTTCTTCTTTTGTCGTCACACTGCTACCAAGTTGTTGCCCAGTGTTGTGGTTTTCTGTTTTTGTCTTGCGCTGTTCTGGTGGCTTGGGTGATTGTTATTGTTGCTCTTTCACAGGATTCTGCTATGCCATCTAACCATCTTTTCTGTGGTCTTCCTCTCGCCTTCTTTCCTGATGTTCTGTTGTAGAAGACTCTGTATACTGTGGAGTTTGGATGCATTCTTATTAAGTGGCCAAACCACTTCATTCTTTGTTTCTCGGTGTAATTCAAGAAAGGTTCTGTGCCAACTTTCTTTCTTATGCTGATGTTGATGAATCTTTTCTGGTGTTGTTGGTAACTTTTCGCAGGCAACGCATTTCCCAACGCATTTCCCATTTAGTTATTTTTTTGTAACAGCGCTGTGCTCAATATTCATATTTGGCTCTGGTAACACAAAGTAGGTATGAAAATATATGTATAATCTAAAGTCTGTGACCTTTACCCAGCAATTAGATAAGTAACATAGAAATGATATGCCAGTGTGAGCGGGGAGTAGGGATACATTATTTTCATAAACCAAATTGAAGTTTCTCAATTATTTTATTTCATAATTGACTAAACTCTGAATAAGCCGCTACATTAGAATAATGGAGAGTGAGGAGTGTGTTTAACCAGTGAGACATGGGAACTATCAGTATGTATACTCTTCGATATCTGTTGGGGGAGACTGAGTCCATATGGATCTGCCCAGAGTGCAATGACATCAGTTTAATAACCAATAACCAATGAAATGAATGAAAATCGTGGCATATCCCAAAGGACGTAGCCATCAACTACAGTAAACAAGTCGTTGATTTTCTAGGCACCACTTATACGTTCAGTAGTTTGCCATTGCTTTCTGAACGGGTGGCGCCATCGTCCTTTTGTTAAAATCAACGGAAACAGTTTGCAAGCAAACTGTCCGCAGCGTGATTCGAACTCAGAACGTCGGGGTTAATAGACCAAGTCACTAACCACACGCCACAGACGCCACCAATAACTAATAGATATATATATTGTTTAAATCTGGTACTGTTCTACTTTACAATTACAATGTACATACAAGTACATTCTCCACATTGCTGTATACTGGGCAGCTCATTCACTCTCTTCTATGGAATTCAGTTCAATATTTTTGGCCTCTCTCAGTAAAGCTCGTTTCAGAGTATCTCTAAATTGCTATTGCTTTCTTGAACCCTTTTGTCCCCTACTTCAATGTCTGCTTTGTGATTATTTGATCACTTTTTATGAGAGTATGCCCAACATATCTCCATCTTCTCTTTCTTATAACATTTGTTACTAGTGGTTGACCAGACATTTAGTTCATCTTATCTTATCAACTTCTTATAATATTTGTTCTCTGCAGAATTCGTCCTATTTTATGTTCATTATTGTTTGCAGATATTTGTTTTCATAAGCAATCAATTTACTTGCTATACCATCAGTCATTTAACAACAACTCTGGCTGACATAAGCAATCAACTTACTTGCTATACCATCAGTCATTTAACAACAACTCTGGCTGACATAATATTTATTTATAATGTTACAAGAATGAAACAATTTGGAAATAGAAAACCATATTAGAATGAAGATAGTATAGAGAATAAATATCACCTCAAACTTCTTTCTGCATTTCAATCATCCCAAACTCAAAACATGAGAACAAATTTTGATTTGTTGCTTTTATGCCTTTTGTCTTAGTTCACAATTAAAGAACATAAAAACAAGGAAAATTAAATATTTCTAACACATCAAACGACATGAATACCTAGAGAAGATAATTTGGGAGGCAGTGGTGCCTGGAAGAACAATGAGAGGAAGATCTAGAAATGGGTGCAAGAGGTCATTGACGATCTGAGAATAGCTGCTACTGACGACTGTCAACATGCACAGAATAGAGAGTTTTTCAGGACTGCGAAAGTCAGAGAGATTTCCGGAGTCAAGATCCGGAAGGCACATGCTACTTGATGATGATGATGATGAGGATGATGAGGATGATGATGATGATGATAAGTTCTTTTGTCTAAGATCAAAGTGTAGTACCCACTTCATTTGTCTAAGATCAAAGTGTAGTACCCACTTCATTTGTCTAAGATCAAAGTGTAGTACCCACTTCATTTGTCTAAGATCAAAGTGTAGTACCCACTTCATTCGTCTAAGATCAAAGTGTAGTACCCACTTCATTTGTCTAAGATCAAAGTGTAGTACCCACTTCATTTGTCTAAGATCAAAGTGTAGTACCCACTTCATTCGTCTAAGATCAAAGTGTAGTACCCACTTCATTTGTCTAAGATCAAAGTGTAGTACCCACTTCATTTGTCTAAGATCAAAGTGTAGTACCCACTTCATCGCGACCAAAGGATGGGAGCCTTAAAAAATGTCAGATGACAAAATCAAACTCACTCAAACAAACTCTGAGCGTCTCATTGGAAAGAATGACGTCGTTATGAGTTTACACATTCAATCGGACTGTGTCCACTCGTTGGGGCACTTCGTTGGGGCACTTCGTTGGGGCACTTCGTTGGGGCACTTCGTTGGGGCACTTCGTTGGGCACTTCGTTGGGCACTTCGTTGGGGCACTTCTGAGTATTGCCCATAAATAAATGAGAACAAATTTTGAAATCATTGACTTCTTGATGCATTCAAATTACTCACTGTGTAACCAACTATATTAAAGAAATAAGAATCTTACGTGAACAACATTCATTATAATGTCAAGAAAATATGAAATATTATTAAGTACTGGTAAAACGCAGGATCTTCTTTAGACTTTTGGTTGTTCTGTCTGTTTGCAGATGAGAACAGGAATATGAGCATGATGCATGACGTAGTCACTGACACCTCCAAGAAGTGTTCTTCTAAGGGTGCTCATACCACGAGAGCCAATCACGATCAGGTTGGCCTTTTCCTCGTTTGCTACCTTGCAGACCACCTCACCTGGATTTCCTCCTACGCTTTTCACTTTGCCTCCAACCTGTGAGAAGATGGGTCAAAGATGTTATGAAATATATGCACTTCAATTCATAGATTATGTTCATTTCAATACATGAACTGTAACTTACATGAACTTCATGTTGTTGATACATTTATTAAATGGTGATAGAAAAGCCAAGGATTGCCGTCACTGCCCCGGGTTTCCCCACATCGCTCGGTCTATCTCTATATAAATTGTACGCCATCCACAGAGATTATTACACAGCGCACGTAATCCGTAGCTCCTCTAACAATCCAATGATTTCAACAACAAAAACGCATTTGTGAACAACCTGATATTGTTTCTTCTTCTTCTCGGGAACGTTCGTTACGGCTGTTTTTATCATTCTAGTGTGATATATAAATAGCCAGACACCAAGAACGGGTGTACGGACACAACCTTCAGTACCAATTGGAGCGCAGGTGCTTATTCTTGGGTGTGTTCCGTTTCAATCAGCTGTTTATTTACTAGGACAGCTCGCTCTAAGGTACAATCCATTCTGCCGTATATTTGGGACCGGATCTACGCCTTTACGATCATCTCTGATCTGAGCCATGGTGCTTGGACGTCATCTCACTCTGTGTAGGATGATCGGCGTCCGAAAAGTATTGCCTTAGTCAATGTTTGAGTGAGCCTTGCATTATTGGCTTTATTTTCTATCCACGGTGAGTTTATCCTCAGTAGGAGTATTCCCCAGCCGTTTCGGGGCCATGTCGGTACTTGGCAATTTTTAAGTGTTTACTCTGCATTTTCCTGTCACCGGAAACGCTAGACTGGGACTGCCCACATGTATCTAAAATGTAATTTCAGTCGGCGCTAGGAACGCAACTGAAATTTTGCGCTCGCCAATATCACCCATCTCAGCTCTTCTGGGGATGTTAGCTGTAAATGCAACAGTACCATGCACGGTTGTCCCAGGGAGGGCAGTTTCGTTAGGCACTAAAACATACTTAAGAATTTGCGTTCGGCCAACTTTACCCAATAGATTCCTCTGCGCTTGGTCTCATGTACGGACTTTACAGCAATCTTCCAATGTATCGACACGATGCGTTACAGTGTTTTCCAGAAACACTTACGGAGACCTTTGTTTTGTACTGGGTTCAAGCCACTGCTGTGTTTTCCAGTTTTCACCTGCTCATCTGGGTTGTCCGCTCACCCTTACGTTTTCCACGCCTTCCCGTCACCATATCAGGAACACCTTGCGTGTCTGCCCTGTCTTTCGACTCAGCCGAGACTTTTGGTTCGTCACTCATCGATCTTATTAATTTTTGACCCACAGCTGGCAATTAGCTTGCGACCCTTTACTCCGTGGGAGTTGGGTTTCCTTCACTGACGACTACTGTTTTTTCTTTCTGTTCAGGGCTCCGAATTTCGCCAAATGTGGGCCCACGGGCAACTCAACCCGAGGTCCGGCATATCGGGCTCTAGGGTGACGAGAGAGAGAAAGAGCTAGAACTATACTGCTCCCCAAGTTTCGCCCACGTGGGTCCACGTCTCTTCGTTGGATGCACCTCTCATCCCTTTCATCCTGATGCGGTCTTTTTTACCCGGGAATTTGCATTTGTTCACTGACACCTCGTACTCTGCTGTATTTGTACGTTTCTACCAGACTTGGGCTTTGTTTCTTCGGACATCGGCCATGAGATGCATGCATTTTGTTCGTATTTGTAGACCTGCATTTATTTCCCGTGCTTGCACTGCTACCACTACCAGTAGTTCTCCCCGATCCCTGACCTCCTTAGCCAGCCCGGGAACCATAGTCTGTTACCAGGGTCACCACGTGAGGTAGGGGCAGGGTCTTGATTAGCGCCCTTCACTAACCCTGGGCATGTTTCCGCCATGCGCCTTTGACCTCATTCCGGACTTGAACCTACGACATTCAGAACGAAGACAATTGGTGTAAGCCCTTACCCTTCCTTCCCCCTTCCTTCTCTATCCTGGGAGGCCATAAAGAAAATAGCCAGAGACCGAGAAGAGTGGCGAACAACTGTTGAGGCTCTATGCTCCACGAGGAACGGAGAGGAATAAGTCAAGTCAAACCAAGTCCGTTCAGGTCAAGTCAAGCCGTTCAAGTAGAGCCAAGTCAAGTCAAGTAGAGACAAGCCAAGTCAATTCAAGCCAAGTCAAGTCTAGGGCCCAAATCCAAGTCAAGCCGTCAAGCAGCGAGCCAAGTCAAGCCAGTCAAGCCAGTCAAGTCGTCAAATCAAGTCAAGTGAGCCGCCAAGTCAGTCAAGTCTAGCCAAGTCAAGCCGGGCTCAGCCAAGCCAAGCCAAGCCAAGTCAGTCAAGTAAGAGCAAGCCAGTCAAGTCAAGCCAAGTCAAGTCTAGCCAAGTCAAGTCAAGTCAAGCTAACTTCTTCTACTTTGAACGCTCCATATCAACCACTTGTTAACCACTCTGTGTGATTTGTATGTGATCTGAGCCTAAGAGCGATTGTACGTTGTGCCAGTTTTGCGCCTACAAGTAGGCCAGCCCATCCGATTTCTGCGCTCTTTTATTTACTATAGTAACATCCATAGTGCCTACATTAGTCGCCTCTAACGACATGTATTGTAGGTCGCAGTGGTACTATTTTTTGCTTCCTTTACGGGCCCCTGCGCCCCACGGATGATCAAGTTAACTAAAGAAGTATCTCTCAATAACATGCGCTCATTGTGTGCAAATATTAACTTATGTATACAAATATTAACTTCTGTATACAAATATTAACTTCTGTATGCAAATATTAACTTCTGTATGCAAATATTAACTTCTGTATGCAAATATTAACTTCTGTATGCAAATATTAACTTATGTATGCAAATATTAACTTCTGTATGTAAATATTGACAGAAATCAAATTCAATAACTACTGTATACAAATATTGACAGAAATCAAATTCAATAACTACTGTATGCAAATATTGACAGAAATTAACAGCTAAAATGCATCATGTCATTTTCACCCATTCGCTCCACTGAACCGGTATACGGGATTGCGATATTTTTTAAGATGAGGCCAAACAAGTATACGGGCTAATTTAGTAAACATTGTAATATAAATGCGTTCGGAGATTTTTAAAAAAAAGTAACGGTATGGAAAGGCTTACTTACCCCAGCTTTCTTCAACTTGTTGCCTAGCAATTCTAGAAAACTTTTGATTCTGGTCTCCTCGTTCTTCAATAGATCAGTGACCACACTAACGTCAGTCATCACCATGGCTGTACACGACAAACAACAACAAGAAATAGAAACTAGTAAGAACATATAATAAAACAACTGATATGTGCATATATTACAACAAATATTTGTTTCCTGAAATCGGAATGCCTGTGTCCTAAACGTCAGAAGTCTATGCGTTTAGGGGCCTCAAACCAATGTGCAACGTATACACGTTCTTGTCAAAGATCAAACATATCACCAAGAGTGATTAAAATTGGTTGTAAAGAACGAACGCAAAGAAGAAAGAACAAATATTTCATCGTAAATAAGCAACTAAGACAAGAGAGAGACATTGCAGTGGACACCACAGGGACAGCGGGTAAAGGGAAACTTGACGCACATGGTGGCAAACTTTAGAAAAATATTTCAGAATCATATATAAGACTAGGTTTGAGGTAGGGAGACAGACATTGCATTGGACACCACAGGGACAGCTGATAAAAGGGAAACTTAGAATCATATATAAGATTAGGTTTGAGGTAGAGAGACACATTGCAGTGGACACCACGGGGACAGTGATAAAGAAACTTAGAATCATATATAGATTAGGTTTGAGGTAAGAGAAAGGAATAAGATGAAATTGAATGGAAATGTGTTGTCTCTTTTTCTGTCCAACATCCGATCGTCTGTGATTGATGCAGTAAGAACAAATGGTATTGCACTCATGACCTTCTTCTTTGAACACTACATATCGACCACTGTTAGCCACTGTGTGATTTTTATGTGATCTGAGCCTAAGAGTGATTGTACGTTGTGCCAGTTATGCACCTACAAGTAGGCCAGCACATCCGATTTCTATGCGACGTTTTCTTATTTATTAGGGTAGCTTCCCTTGGCCCATACATCAGTCGCCTCTTACATCAGTCGCCTTTTAGGTCGCAGTGTTACTATTCTTTGCTTCCCTTGCGGGCCCCGGCACCAAACGTGCGCACAAAAGATCTGCATTATTACATTTCTGCCGACATTCTATTAATTACTTGTCACGTCAAGCCACAATCTTTCAACTTTCTCTCTTCACCGTTCGTATCAATGTTTCTTTTGGACATTCATACTTTCTTTTCCCATTCGTTATCCATCAAAGAGCTGTCCTAGCCAGTGCCACTGTTTGTATACTTTGCATATTTGTTCTTGTAGTATTTGTTCTTATCGTATTTGTTCTTATCGTATTTGTTCTTATCGTATTTGTTCTTGTCGTATTTGTTCTTGTCGTATTTGTTCTTGTCGTATTTGTTCTTATCGTATTTGTTCTTATCGTATTTGTTCTTATCGTATTTGTTCTTATCGTATTTGTTCTTATCGTATTTGTTCTTATCGTATTTGTTCTTATCGTATTTGTTCTTATCGTATTTGTTCTTGTCGTATTTGTTCTTATCGTATTTGTTCTTATCGTATTTGTTCTTATCGTATTTGTTCTTATCGTATTTGTTCTTATCGTATTTGTTCTTATCGTATTTGATCTTATCGTATTTGTTCTTATCGTATTTGTTTTAATCGTATTTGATCTTATCGTATTTGTTCTTATCGTATTTGTTTTAATCGTATTTGTTCTTATCGTATTTGTTCTTATCTATGTTCTTATCGTATGTGTTCTTATCGTATTTGTTCTTGTCGTATTTGTTCTTATCGTATTTGTTCTTATCGTATTTGTTCTTGTCGTATTTGTTCTTATCGTATTTGTTCTTATCGTATTTGTTCTTATCGTATTTGTTCTTATCGTATTTGTTCTTATCGTATTTGTTCTTATCGTATTTGTTCTTTTCGTATTTGTTCTTGTCGTATTTGTTCTTATCGTATGTGTTCTTATCGTATTTGTTCTTATCGTGTTTGTTCTTATCGTATTTGTTCTTATCGTATTTGTTCTTATCGTATTTGTTTTAATCGTATTTGTTCTTGTCGTATTTGTTCTTATCGTATTTGTTCTTATCGTATTTGTTCTTATCGTATTTGTTCTTATCGTATTTGTTCTTATCGTATTTGTTCTTATCGTATTTGTTCTTATCGTATTTGTTCTTATCGTATTTGTTCTTATCGTATTTGTTCTTATCGTATTTGTTCTTATCGTATTTGTTCTTATCGTATTTGTTCTTATCATTTTCATCGTATTTGTTCTTTCGTATTGTTCTTCGTATTTGTTCTTATCGTATTTGTTCTCGTATTTGTTCTGTCGTATTTGTTCTTATCGTATTTGTTCTTTCGATTGTTCTTATTTGTTCTTATCTTATTGTTCTTATCGATTTGTCTTTCGTATGTTCTTGTCGTATTTGTTCTTTCGATTTGTTCTTATCATTTCTTATCGTATTTGTTCTTATCGTATTTGTTCTTATCGTATTTGTTCTTATCGTATTTGTTCTTATCGTATTTGTTCTTATCATGCTGTTTTATCGTATTTGTTCTTATCGTATTGTTCTTATCAGTATTTGTTCTTATCGTATTTGTTCTTGTCGTATGCTTAGAAATGTCTTAGGGATTCTTCTATTTTAAGGCTTTATTTGAATTTTGTGGAATAACGCCAGTTTATCTATGATTTTGTGAGAGAAGATTATCATCTGTTTTACTGCAAAATTATCAAAGCAAAAAAACAAGAAAGAAAGAATAAAAATACGAAGGTATGAATACTGCGAATGATGGATAATAACAACATATGCTCAGGTTTTCAGCATTATCTTTATGTGTTTTTACAACAGAAAAGTTGACCACAAGAGCTATAGGATGATACATGAACAACTTATGGAAATAGACAGACAGACAGAGAGACAGACAGAGGCAGACAGAGACAGGCAGAGAGACAGAGAGCTAGACAGACAGACAGATAGACAGAGTAAGAAAAAGAGAGATAGAGAGACAGACGACAGACAGACAGATAGATAGATTAAAGACATATAGCTAACAAGGTTTGCACGACACCATGTTTACTCACGTGACTGGATGACCGTGTGGTATTCTGGGACATACAGTACAACCAAATGGTCGCTGCGCTTGTGTACATGCTTCATATAAACTGAAACCATAGAAACATCACTATCATGAGTTAACTAGAAAAACAACCGAAAATGTGTCATTATATTTCTCGTGTTCAGTTGTTCTAGAACCCTGTTTCCCAACGTGGGGCACTTGCCACGGGAGCATTTTCATCGTTTATGGGGGCAATGGACTCGTTCGGAGTTTAACTCGTTCATGATGTTGCAAAACCGATATATTGGCTTTTGGATGTCTGTTGACAAAACTGAATGATGCTTCACAGTCACTTTACTGAAGTTTAATAAGTCTTCAATAAGTAGAAAGTACTCATATCTAGGTACATTTTTACCTCCTTTCAATAAAGCTTTGAAAACGGGAAAGCATGTGTTATTGTGTTAAAATCGAGTCATATTTAAAAAAACTGTAATGTGTCCCTCATTTTCCAACCTTGTCATGAAGGCCAAAATGAGTTTATATAGTGCAATCTTGAGTATGTAATAGTATTGGACAGAGCCACGCGTATCATATTTCCGCCACAGAAAGCAGGTCTGAAGTTTGATTTGACTTGAAATGTTAGGTACTATGGGAAAAGGAACCAAGAAACATCAAGGTGGTTTGACTCAATTAAAAGTTATGTAATTTAGTCTGATTAATAGAGTAATGGATACTCACTGTGCAGCTGGATTATACAGGTGCCCTTGAAGTACCATTTTGTAGTTGTATAGTTAGCGAAGAGCATTTATATATGAATTACAGTAGAATGTTATGAGATCTTGTTTGCAATGTTTAGCGACATATTGAGAAGGCGTGGTTGGGATATACATATTTAGACAATGACAGAAGAATGTCGTTAGTCGAAGTAAAATGAGTCTTTTCCAAGAGAGTAACGGATGTGGGAAATCATAGTAGTGAGAACAAAGTTTTGGAACAGTAAAGTAGTAGAATATTCACCCATTTATATACACGATGGACTTTAAGAAGAGGGAATAATAGAGCAGATAGAGATCCAAATACAAAACAGCTTGTGGGGTAGCTAGAATAAAAAAATAGAGAACTGGACACAGAACAGCTAAAGTACAGGACTGTTAGGCAAGATTATACGAGAAAAGCAGAAGAGAACCGAAGAGCTTCACGTAGAAGATATAACTATTGGAGGTTAGAATTTATCAGAGCTAATTAGAAGAGAACACCACATACTTTTCAGAAGAGCAGATTTGACCACATAAATGTGAGTATAAATATTGTTAATGAATTTTTTTCTTCTTCAAATAGCCATGCTACAATAATCGAATTTTCTGAAGCGTATATCACCTGATGTGAAATAATATATTGTTGTATTTCACATTAATGTCTTTTACGCCAACAATGCTTGACCAACGAATCAATGAAACGCGGACGTCTTGATGTGCATTTGAAGGCGAAACATAGAACTCATATTAATTCAGGTTTGAATTACTTTCAAACTTTAAAGAATAATTTTGAAAACAGAGCAACATTAAAGTCCCTGTTTACTGCTCATACTGCAACTGTCAATCGTACTCTTGAGGCTAGTTATCAAATTTCCTTACTCATTGTTAAATGTGTAAAAAAAAACATACTATAGGAGAGAATTTTATTAAACCATCAATATCAGCATTTCTTAAAACTGTTCTGGAAAAAAGATGACCAAGAGGTGAAAGCTATGCCACTCAGTAACAATACTGTTAGCAATAGAATAAACGAAATGGGTGAAGATATTGAAATACAACCTGTTGAAAAACTGAAAACAAGAAAATTCTCAGTGCAAATGGATGAATCAACTTTGAGAGACAGTGTTGATAAGTAGTATTGATAACTTACATAAGACATATTAATAATTGGGATTTTGCTGAAGAAATGCTGTTCTGTAAATCATTAGAAAGCACCCCTACTTCCAAAGATGTATATAATTAGCTACAAAATTACTTATATGTCAAAAATATACCAATGAAAAATATAACATCTTGTGCCACAGATGGTACTCCTAATATGCTAGGCAAGAAGAATGGCTGCTTAAAATTGCTGAGAAAATTTTGTAGCTAAAAATATTTCTCCTGTTCTAAATAAAGTACTAAATTCAATTATAAAGTGTATCAATGCTATTAAAACTAATGCCAAATGTGAGAGTCTCTTCAAGCTATTTTGTAAATATGCAGACCATGTGAGACTTTACTTACACTGAAGTAAGATAGCTCTGGAAAGGGAACTGCGTGACAAGATTTATGGCACTATTTGATACTCTTAGTGAATTTTTAAGCGACAAACCTGAAATGAAGTACCTGTTAATGGTCGATGGTAAAGCATTTGTGAGTTATTTAGCCGATATCTTTGAAAAACAAAATATATTAAATAACCACCTTCAAGGAAGAATAAAACTCTTGTTGATGCAAAAGCTAAGATATTTTTTTATTTCCTTTATTGAATTATGTCAGAAATATATTTGCAACAAACATTTTGTAGAGTTTCATTGGCTCCAGAAATGTGAAGTGACTGATACCGCTATACTGATACTTGTTATTGTCGATCATCTGAAAATTCTATCGGCTGATTTAAAAGAAAGATTTTCTGATTTGAAACAAAGTGATTGCAGCCAATGTTAGTGGATTTGTCCGATATTTCAAATATGCAGTATCAAGAAGAACTCGTACAACATTGCAAAATGATGAGTCAGTTAAAACTTCATTTAATATAAAAGGAGCGACGGCATGGCTTTGTGAGGAAACAGAAATCAAATATACAAATTCAACCAAATGTGCAAGAAAATTTATTACCGTTTCCATCTACATATTTAACTGAATGTGGATTTAGTGCCATAACTGATTTGCTGTCAAAAAAAAAAAAAATCGGCTGGATGTAACACAACGTGGAGACGTGAGACTGAAGCTAACTAAATTGAAACCTAACATGAATCTCTTTGCAGCATGCATCAATTGCAAAGATCTCACTAAGTGTAAGTAATAAATAGTTACTAATAATTAAACTAATATAGAAAAATATATCATTAAAATGATATCGTACTTGAATTTCAGTTCTCAATTATATGTTTTGAAAATTTACTTACAGTTTTTCCTAAACAATTTCCTAGTGATTTCTTCCTAAAACCTGTCATTTAAGTTTCTTCAGTGAACAATTCAATTTTTGGAAAATAAAATTTTGTGTATATGTTACATAGGAAGGAGGGCATACGAATTTTTAAAGGCTTTGGTGGGGCATGGCATAAAAAGGTTGGGAAACATTTTTCTAGAAGGACATGTCAATATTACGTCGTTGTGACTTTAACACCGTGTAACGTATTGATTGTCTGTTTGATTGATTGATTGATTGAATGATTGAATGATTGATAGGACCACCATCATTGCACTTCGATGAGTAACCAAGTGTGCTCTGATCTCTTTTTTTACACAGGAAGATCTCAATGGCAATGCACGAACTCCGTAGCACTGGCACGAGTTCCCAATGTGATTTAAAAGATGGGAAAAATAGTCTTGATCTCTTTGAACAAGTTGAGTATTTCATTCTTCCCATACCATGAATATTAATGTCTTTGAACAAGTTGAGTATTTCATTCTTCCCATACCATGAATATTAATGTGCTTTGATAGCTGCTGTTATGGAACGCCATATCACATAATGTTTGTATGTTCACTTTGGTTACAGACATGTGAACCATCAAAATGTTGTATGTTCACATCAAGTACAAACAAAGAAACTAGGTTGCTGTGGCTAGTGGTTAGATGCTCGAATCTTGTTACGAAAGTAATCGATTGCTCCTCGTAGAACCGTCAGGATATTTTTCCAGTAATCTTTGGTCTCAGTGTGTAGGCGAGATCTAGCGCCTAGTCCTATCGGAGACAGATGATAAAACGTAGGTCCTGTGTTTAAGGTGAACAAGTCAAGAAAACCTTGACATTATCAAATCTAAAAGATAAGGAACGACAAACGTTAGTCGGGCAAAATTCATTAGAACAAAATATAAATATTTCTACAAAATATGTTTACCAATTTTTTAGTTATATCAAGGATCCTCGCCGGTGCTATGGAGTTCGTACATAGATTTACCGAGATGTACGAAATAGATCGGAGCACACATGGTTACTCACCGAAGTGCAATCATGATGGTCCAATCATTCGAACAAAGAAAACTGGCTGCTGCTACATATAATAATTAGAAAATTGAAATATGTTGCACATATAAAGAGACATGAAGTGTTGAGGAAGAGAAATATGTTGGACATATAAAGAGACATGAAGTGTTGAGAAAGAGTATTATAGAAGGAGGCAGACCGGTAGAGAGGAGAAGAGGTAGATAATGAAGAAGATTTGTTCCAGGTTTAACTGATGATTTGAGTATCTTCTTTTTTCTTCTGTTGTCTTAACACTGCTACCGGTTTGTTGCCCAGTGTTGTGGTTTTCTGTTTTGTCTTGCGCTGTTCTGGTGGCTTGTGTGATTGTTATTTTTCTTCTTGACAGGATTCTGCTACGCCATCTAACCATCTTTTCGTGGTCTTCCTCTCGCCTTCTTTCCGGATGTTCTGTTGTAGAAGACTATGTATACTGTGGAGTTTGATGCATTCTCAAAAGTGCCCAAACCACTTTATTCTTTGTTTCTCAATGTAATTCAAGCACGGTTTTGTGCCAACTTTTTTTCTTATGCTGATGTTGATGACTCTGTCTTTTCTGGTGTTGTTGGTAACTTTTCGCAGGCAACGCATTTCACATGTAGTTATTTTTGTGACTGCGCTTTGCTCAATGTCCATGTTTGGCTCTGGTAACACAAAGTAGGTATGAAAATTCTGTTGTTTAGCTGTCAGTGAAATTTGTGGGTGTCTTAACAATGGGGCTAGCTGGTAGGTTACGCATTTGAGTATAACGACTGCAAAGTCGAAACATCTGACCTATGAGAGAAAAAAGAGAGACACAGAGAGAGACAGAGAGAGACAGAGAGAGAGAGAGACAGAGAGAGAGAGAGACAGAGAGAGAGAGACAGAGAGAGAGACAGAGAGAGAGAGACACAGAGAGAGAGAGCAGAGAGAGAGGCAGAGAGAGAGAGAGAGAGAGAGAGACAGAGAGAGAGACACAGAGAGAGAGAGACAGAGAGAGAGACAGGGAGAGACATAGAAGTTCTGAAGGATAGTTAGAGTAGCAAAGTTCAGCTCTGGACAAGCTTACATGATGATGATGACCACATTATATAATCACATTATATGACCATATGTATATAATATATATACTGTATATAAAATATCTAGTATACTATTATACAGAAGAGAGTCTGGTTGAATGGATTAGAGTGCATTCTCCATGAGGGAGACACGTGTTCAATCTACGGTTAAGGTGTCACAGAAGGAAGAATGTCACAGTTAAGAAGAATGTCACAGTTAGTGAAGAATGTCACAGTTAAGTGAAGAATGTCACAGTTAAGTGAAGAATGTCACAGTTAAGTGAAGAATGTCACAGTTAAGTGAAGAATGTCACAGTTAAGTGAAGAATGTCACAGTTAAGTGAAGAATGTCACAGTTAGGTGAAGAATGTCACAGTTAGGTGAAGAATGTCACAGTTAGGTGAAGAATGTCACAGTTAGGTGAAGAATGTCACATTTAAAGTGAAGAATGTCACAGTTAGGTGAAGAATGTCACATTTAAAGTGAAGAATGTCACAGTTAGTGAAGAATGTCACAGTTAAGTGAAGAATGTCACAGTTAAGTGAAGAATGTCACAGTTAAGTGAAGAATGTCACAGTTAAGTGAAGAATGTCACAGTTAAGTGAAGAATGTCACAGTTAAGTGAAGAATGCAAGTTAGTGAAGAATGTCACAGGTTAGGTGAAGAATGTCAAGTTAAGTGAAGAATGTCACAGTTAAGTGAAGAATGTCACGGTTAAGTGAAGAATGTCACGGTTAAGTGAAGAATGTCACAGTTAGTAAGAATGTCACAGTATGAAGAATGTCAAGTAAGGTAAGAATGTCACAGTTAATTGAAGAATGACAGTTAGGTGAAGAAATGTCGACAGTGTGAAAGAATGTACATATAAGAACATGAAGTGTTGAGAAAGAGTTATAGAAGAGGCAGACGTAGGAGGAAAGAAGTAGATAATGAAGAGATTGTCAGTTTAAGTATTGGAGTATCTTCTGTTCATGTCTTAACACTGAAGGTTTGTTGCCCAGTTTGTGGTTTCTGTTTGTGTAAGCTGTTCTGTATTGTGAGAATGTATTCATCTTGGGGGAAATGTCACGTTCCATCTAACATCTGTCCCTCAGCCTCTTTCGGATGTTCTGTATGTAGAAGACTTGATACTGTAGAGTTATGAATTCAAAAGTGAAACCACTTTATTTTCAGTTTTATGAATTGAATGCACGTTTGTGCAACTTTCTCTATTGATGTTGATGAATTTCTCTGTTGTGGTAAGAATTTTCAGTAGTGAAGATTTACATGAGTTATGAAGATTGTCAATGCTTAGGTGAGACTCACAGTAAGAAGAAGTGAAGTTAGGTAAGATGTCAGTTAGGAAATGTGGTTAGGTGAAAATGTACGTAGGTGACATGAATTACGATCAAATGAAAATGTACCTATAGATGAAGAATGTCACAGAGGTGAAGAATGTCAAGAAGGAAGAAGACAGAAGTGAAGAATGTAGAGTTAAGGAAAGAGCACAGTAGGAGAGAAGGACAGAGAGGAAGACAGAAGAGAGAAGAACAGAGTTAAGAAGAAGACAGTTAGGTGAAGAAGACAAGAGAGAATGTCAGAGTGAGGAGAATGTCAGAGTAGACAAGGAAGACAAGTAGTATGAAGAAGATCAGTTAGTAGAAGTTCAGCTCTGGAAGAATGAGTGATGAAGTAATATCACATTGTGAAGACATGTCAATTATAGTGAAAATTCACAGTTATACAAGAAGTCTGTTGAATGAAGAGTCATCTCATGAAGAACGTGTCAATCTATTAATGAAGAATGAAGAATTAGTGATAAGTAAGAATGTAAGAATGTGAATAGGTGAAGAATGTCACAGTTAGGAAGAATGTCATTAGGTGAAGAAGTCACAGTTAGGTAAGAATGTCACAGTTAGTGAAGAATGTCACAGTTAGGTAAGAATTTCACAGTTAAGTGAAGAATGTCACAGTTAAGTGAAGAATGTCACAGTTAAGTGAAGAATGTCACAGTTAAGTGAAGAATGTCACAGTTAAGTGAAATTGCAGTTTTAGTGCTGCATTAACGTTCCATTAAGTTTCTAGGTTTCGTCCCCACTAGCTTAGAGCCCTAAAAGGGTACTACAGGAAGTAGCGGAAGGTTTAGTAGAAAGAGAAAGAAATGCTGATATAAAGCAACATATAGGGGCGGGTGGTGTTGTAAGTGCTGCATATTTCTTTGCCGCTATAGCGGTTTGTGGTACGTACTGAGTTAAACAAGTTGAATAAGATATTTTAAAAGATGTCGAAAATGGAAAGAAAAATAAGAAGGATAGATATGTTTCTTGAACATATTTTAATGTGTATGTGACCAGAGACAAGTTGACCAAGAAACCAGCAATATGTTTACTCTAAATCCTTATCTCAATGTTGACTAAGTTAGTACATAGTTATGGCTTTGACATGCAAACTGGCATAATTCTAGACTTACAAGTTTCCTATTAAGTCGTATCAAAGTTTCTGACAAGTTATGGCACTAAGATATCTTGGGTGACCTGACTGTTATCAGATTTATTATGTCGGGTTTGGGTAATTTTATCTTGTCTTCAATGCTCTAACTAAAATATCAGTCTAGTCCTTGGCATATTAAACAGTGACTATTACATATTAAACAGTGACTATTACATATTAAACAGTGACTATTACATATTAAACAGTGACTATTACATATTAAACAGTGACTATTACATATTAAACAGTGACTATTACATATTAAACAGTGACTATTACATATTAAACAGTGACTATTACATATTAAACAGTGACTATTACATATTAAACAGTGACTATTACATATTAAACAGTGACTATTACATATTAAACAGTGACTATTACATATTCAGTGATCCTATTCATTTGATATCAGTTCTAGTTCTATTGATTGTTTTGACTAGATTAACTTTTCTAGTGTCCCTAACTTTCATTGTATAGGGATCAGTTCCTGAGATTCTATCGGAGAACGGAAGAGGAACCTAGTTCATGTGAGGACGAAAGAAGCGCTGAGGGCGTAAAACCGCTACACCCGTGTGCTACCGGGCTTGGAAGGAGCAAAGAATAGTAACACTGCAACCTACAAAGCATGTCGTAAGAGACGAATAAGGTAAGGGCCTAGGGAAGAAAGCTTATAAGTTAAACCAGAGCAGAAATCGGATGCGCAGGTCTACTTGTAGGCGCATAGCTGGTATAATGGACAATCGCTCTTAGGATCGGATAACATATAGATCACAAAGAGTGGTTAACAAGTGGTCGATAAAGAAGAAGAATCCCACCAGATTTCTGCGACACTTTTTATTTACTACGGTAGCTTTCCTAGGTCCCTACCTCAGTCGCCTCTTACGACATGCATTGTAGGTCGTAGTGGTACTATTCATTGCTCCCCCTGTGAGCCCCGACAACACATGAGTGACTCAAATCAGTCAAAGCCAGTGCCTGACTTCATGTATGCCAATCCGATAATTAAGGCAACCCAGAAACCATTCACAGCTAGGCATATATGTAGAGTTTATATGGGCTTACAACATTTTAAAAGACTTTAATTTCTTCCCATGTGTCAAGTAACACATGTACCTATTACATGAGCCTATTAGTGCATCTGTGCTAACATTTAATAATTTAAATATTTGCATTTTTGTATGCCTCAGAAATATATACACTATTCATGAATTAAATAGCTACGGTTAACTAAGAATTTGACCAGATTTTGACTATAAGTTTGCCAAACTTGTATAGCATTTACTTAGCTAATTCACTTTTTTTTATATCAGTTTTATTATTGTATCATCAATAGAAATTGAATAGCTTTTATGTTTTAAATCATCAATTTTATTCATCTTTACCTGGTCACCTTCGTTTGCCTCATTTTTCTCTTTCTGAGAGCATCGTTGGTGTTTTTTTTTATTTGTCCAAAAGAATGTTTTAAAACGTGAGGACACGCCCTCATTTAGTACACATCAGTGAATATGAAAAGCTTATTAAACATCAATTAATTATTGCTTTCTGTTAAGTGTGTCTACGTGTACTGTACATATTGATGACAAGCATCCATCTGTAAACAGGATCAAACTTGTCCATATATCAACGCATCGGAGCGTGAAGCGAAGAGGTCGTGGTTCAGGTCGCGACGTACTTTTGTGACAAAATCTCCTCAAGTAACGATAATTTCATGAAATGTCTGCTAGTAACAGATAATTTCAAGTATGTCTGCTAGTAACAGATAATTTCATGAAATGTCTGCTAGTAACAGATAATTTCATGTATGTCTGCTAGTAACAGATAATTTCATGTATGTCTGCTAGTAACCGATAATTTCATGAAATGTCTGCTAGTAACAGATAATTTCATGTATGTCTGCTAGTAACAGATAATTTCATGAAATGTCTGCTAGTAAAAGATAATTTATGTATGTCTGCTAGTAACAGATAATTTCATGAAATGTCTGCTAGTAACAGATAATTTCATGAAATGTCTGCTAGTAACAGATAATTTATGTATGTCTGATAGTAACAGATAATTTCATGAAATGTCTACTAGTAACAGATAATTTATGTATGTCTGCTAGTAACAGATAATTTTATGAAATGTCTGCTAGTAACAGATAATTTCATGAAATGTCTGCTAGTAACAGATAATTTCATGAAATGTCTGCTAGTAACAGATAATTTCATGAAATGTCTACAAGTAACAGATAATTTCATGAAATGTCTGCTAGTAACCGATAATTTCATGAATGTCTGCTAGTAACAGAAATTCATGAATGTCTGCTATAACAGATAATTTCATGAAATGTCTGCTAGTAACAGATAATTTATGTATGTCTGATAGTAACAGATAATTTCATGAAATGTCTAGTAACAATAATTATGTATGTCTGCTGAACGATAATTTTATGAATGTCTGTAGTAGATAATTTCATGAAATGTCTGCTAGTGAACAGAAAATTTCATAAATGTCTGCTATCACAGACAATTTCATGAAATGTCTACGTAACAGATAATGTTCATGAAATGTCTACTAGAAACCCGATAATTTATGAATGTCTGCTTAAACAGATAATTTCATGAATGTCTGCTAGTAACAAATAATTTCATGAAATGTCTCTAGTAAAGATAATTTCATGAATGTCTGGTAAAGAATATCTGTCATCGATATTTTTCAGAATTCCAATCTCAGGTAGGTGAGATCTATTTCCCTAGTCCTATCAGAGACAGACGATAAAACGTATATCCGTGTTCAATTTGAGCATATTAAGAGCTATTGGCAGTTCAAAATCGAGAAGAGCAGGCTGGAAAGCCACTGTCCGGGCAAAACTCATTAGAAATGATTAAAAATAAAACTCCTACATAAATATTTTCACCATCTTCCAAATTACATTGGGGATCCTCGCCGGTGCTGCGGAGTTCGTGCATTGCAGCTGATACTTTCCTGTGTAAGAAAGAGATCGGAGTCCATATGATTACTCACCGAAAGCACCGATGATGGTGCTATCATTAATAAATCAAATCTGATCAGTAACCCATACTTTGATGTCTAACAAGGTACTAGAGAGAATGCTCAAATCATTCATGGTACATCTCTCTTTTGTACATCTATGTATCTCTCTGTATCTCTCTGTATCTCTCTGTATCTCTGTATCTCTCTGTATCTCTCTGTATCTCTCTGTATCTCTTTTTCCCCTCTCTCTATTGATACAACCAATACTGACATATGGATGCGAGCCATGGACAGTAAACAAACCGATCGAAAAATCTCTGAGGGCCACAGAGATGTGGTTTTATAGAAGAATGATGAGAATCTTCTGAATTACTAATATTGAGGTGTTGAATGAGTTTGGTATTTTTCGATCCAGAAACACTAGAGCGTTCAGCTCTTCGGCTCGGTCCCATGGACATCGTAACCCTTCGGTTCGGTGCCACGAACACCGTAAATGTGGAGAACCTGTGGCTTTTCTGCCAACTCGCGGAATTGAACCGCACTCATAGGGGACTTGTCACCCGTCGTCCAACGCGCTAAGAACACTGTGGGCAGATGGGCATTGAATGAAGTCGAGACACAGAGAAAGCTGATCATCATTATAAGACAGAGGCAGTCATCATTTTGTGAACATGTGATGAGAAAGAACAGCTTAGAAAACATTTTAACAACTGGTCCCTTGAGAAACGAAACAAAGGAAGACAGCGAGAAAATTGTGGATATCCTGACTTCATGAACGATATCCTGACTTCATGAACGATATCCTGAGAACGAACAGCTTAGAAAATTCAATGGTCGAATTGACGACAAGGACGCGAAGAAATATTCCAACTTCATGAACGATATCCTGACTTCATGAACGATATCCTGACTTCATGAACGATATCCTGACTTCATGAACGATATCCTGACTTCATGAACGATATCCTGACTTCATGAACGATATCCTGACTTCATGAACGATATCCTGACTTCATGAACGATATCCTGACTTCATGAACGATATCCTGACTTCATGAACGATATCCTGACTTCATGAACGATATCCTGACTTCATGAACGATATCCTGACTTCATGAACGATATCCTGACTTCATGGCACGGAAAAACCTCAACATCTCAGATGATAGCAAATACCACAGGCAGAAATTTGTGGAGATTAATAATCAACTACGCCACCACCAGGCATGGCAACTGCTGATGATGATCTCTCTATTGAACCTTATTGACCCTGGTTGGAGCATAGACCCGTCAGCCAACTCATGTCAAGTCTGATCTCTTGAGCTATCTCTTGCAGCTACTGTAAACTCTTCCGTATATCGTTCCAGAAATGAACATGAAAGTCGTGGCATATCATTTACAGGACGGCGCCACCAAATACAATAAACGTGTCGTTGATTTACTAGGTACCACTTACACGTTCAGTAGCTAACCATTTCTTTCTCAACAGTTGTTCACCACTTTTCTCAGTCTCTGACTGCTTCTTGTGGAGCATAGGAGCTCAACAGTTATTCACCACTTTTCCCAGTCTCTGACTGCTTCTGGTGGAGCATAGGAGCTCAACAGTTGTTCACCAATTTACCCAGTCTCTGACTGCTTCTGGTGAGTCATGGAGCTCAACAGTTATTCACCAATTTTCCCAGTCTCTGACTGCTTCTGATGAAGACCTCTCAGGATAGTACAACATCCTTCAGTTCCTAAAGAAGACTTCGTCTTCAGGTCGGTTTAGCCCGTCCACTTGTCCGTTGTCCTTGCGAGTTCCATTTAAATGCCTGTCTAATGACAGTCGGCTTTTTGTCTTCCGCATGGTATGTTCGACCCACAGCCATTTTCTTCTCTTACTCTGGATCATCATCGGTTGTGTTTCTTTTCTTATCTCCACAGCCTTGTATGTGCTTGTGTGTGCTTGTATGTGCTTGTATGTGCTTGTGTGTGCTTGTGTGTGCTTGTTTGTGCTTGTGTGCGGCTTGTGTGCGCTTGTGTGGCTTGTGTGCGCTTGTGTGCGCTTGTGTGCGCTTGTGTGCGCTTGTGTGTGCTTGTGTGTGCTTGTGTGTGCTTGTGTGTGCTTGTATGTGCTTGTGTGTGCTTGTATGTGCTTGTGTGTGCTTGTGTGTGCTTGTATGTGCTTGTATGTGCTTGTGTGTGCTTGTGTGTGCTTGTATGTGCTTGTAGTGCGCTTGTATTCTTGTGTGTGCATGTGTGCGATGTGATGCTGTGTGTGCTTGTGTGTGCTTGTGTGTGCTTGTATGTGCTTGTGTGTGCTTGTGTGTGCTTGTGTGTGCTTGTGTGTGCTTGTGTGTGCTTGTATGTGCTTGTATGTGCATTTATTGAATTGTTTTCAAAGATGCTTTTACTTACCATTGGAATTATTATGTATGATTCTAAGAACAAGCTTCAAATCTTTCAGAGAAGAAAACAAATGTATTTCATTATGAGCGAATGCCGTATATTGTTGGTTTTGTTGTGTGAAAGAAAAGAACCCATCTTTAAACCAAGAAGTATATTGTTGGTTTTGTTGTGTGAAAGAAAAGAACCCATCTTCAAACCAAGAAGTATATTGTTGGTTTTGCTGTCTGAAAGAAAAGAACCCATCTTTAAACCAAGAAGTATATTGTTGGTTTTGTGTCTGAAAGAAAAGAACCCATCTTTAAACCAGAAGTATATTGAAGAATACGTTTTTTTAAATCTGTAATCGTAACGTTACAGATTACATGGAGCCTGCAAGCAGATTATCAATACTGCTCTATACTGGGCAACTCTTTCAATCTCTTTTAGGCGGAAATGGCTTGTCACATTGAGCAGATATCGAATGATCCATTTAACTTTAATTTGTATACCAGGGTAAGGGGGAGTACAAGTCAATGATCATGCATATCACCTGGTGGATACAGCAGTGGTTGTGGAAGGACAGTCAATGATCATGCATATCACCTGGTGGATACAGCAGTGGTTTGAAGTTGAATGTCAAGATCATGCATATCACCGAGTGAGTGACAGAGTGGTTGTGAAGGACAGCAATGATATGCAACACCTGAGTATGGATACAGCAGTGGTTGTGGAAGTGTATCAATGATCATGCATATTACCTGAGTGATACAGACAGAAGGTTGTGAAGGCGTTATATGATCAGCATATTCCTGGTGGATACAGCAGTGGTTGTGGAAGGACAGTCAATGATCATGCATATTACCTGGTGGATTCAGTGGTTGTGGAAGGACATCAATGATCATGCATATCACCTGGTGGATACAGCAGTGGTTGTGGAAGGACAGTCAATGATCATGCATATTACACTGTGGATAAGCAGTGGTTGTGGAAGGACAGTCAATGATCATGCATATCACCTGGTGGATACAGCACTGGTTGTGGAAGGACAGTCAATGATCATGCATATTACCTGGTGGATACAGCAGTGGTTGTGGAAGGACAGTCAATGATCATGCATATCACCTGGTGGATACAGCAGTGGTTGTGGAAGGACAGTCAATGATCATGCATATTACCTGGTGGATACAGCAGTGGTTGTGGAAGGACAGTCAATAGTTTTGCTTCTGACACCATTAATGCCATAAGAGATGACGGTTGTATATATGTCTTTGAAAATGGTTTATAAATCTACATTCCTATCCAGAGTGAGTGAAAATGGAGCTGCAAACACGAACACATTGTTTTAGAGACACTGATATTTGATTAATCAGCACAGAACGGTTGTGATTAGTCGTTATACTATGCAGCACAGAACGGTTGTGATTAGTCGTTATACTATGCAGCACAGAACGGTTGTGATTAGTCGTTATACTATGGTTAAGATATTTCCAATGTAAATCAGAGAAATATGTTCATTTCAATTCATCAGAGCCATATGTACTTTTCCCAATGCCATAGAGCAAAATGTACATTTCCAATGTAAATAGAGCACATATGTACTTTTCCCAATGTCATCAGAGAATATATACATTTCCAATGTCATCAGAGCAATATTACATTTCAATTACAGAGAAATATGTACATTTCCAATGCATCGGAGAATATGTACATTTAATGTATGGAGCACATATGTATATTTCAATGTCATCAAGCACATATGTACATTTCCAATGTCATCAGAGCACATATGTACATTTCCAATGTCATCAGAGCACATATGTACATTTCCAATGTCATCAGAGCACATATGTACATTTCCAATGTCATCAGAGCACATATGTCTTTTCCCAAGTCACAGAGCACATATGTACATTTCAATGTCAGAGCACATATGTAATTTCAATGTCAGAGCACATATGTACATTTCCAATGTCATCGAGACATATGTACATTTCAAGGTAAGGGAGACATTTGATTTCACACTCATTTAGTAGCATTAAAATAATTAATTTCTTTTGAATTTCCAAGTCACACAAAAAATTATATTTTAGTTTTAGTTTCCATTTTTAAATTTTCTTAGTTCCATGTTTTATTGTTTAAGAGTTACACATAGAACATTTCTTTCACGGTCTTATGTTTTCAATGTGACAGAGAATCTTTAATCATAGGTTGTTCCTGTATAATTTTCTTATAATAAATCTTAGGTGAAAACGTCGCTCTCTTAGTGTATCACTGGTATCCAATTGATGCTGCATCGACCGGGGCCATTACAGTCAGAAAAAGTCTTGCACTGTAGAACTGAACCGAACCAAGTGCCTGCGAAGTAAGAGCCCTATCCACTATGCTTCGGTCCCCTGAACAAGGGAAAAATTGTAATATAATTTTACTCACATTCAAATCCTTCTGCCGAGTTTTCACTCTCATCCATAGCCAGAAGAACCTTTGATGATCTCCCATTTTACAGTCAAATTGAAATGAGAATTTCCTTCTAGACCAACTTGTAACAGCTATCACTTAGATGTTACTGCTGTCTAGTCATTACTGAAAGTTATAGTAGTCACCGTGTCAAAATTTACGTTGAAGTATTTGCCAGGTGGGTTTTGTGTTTTGCCAAATCTAAATAACTTTAATATTATCAATACCAAATCTAAATAACTTTTAATATTATCAATAACCAAATCTAAATAACTTTTAATATTATCAATAACCAAATCTAAATAACTTTTAATATTATCAATAACTTCAATAACAAATCTAAATAACTTTTAATATTATCAATAACCAAATCTAAATAACTTTTAATATTATCAATAACCAAATCTAAATAACTTTTAATATTATCAATAACCAAATCTAAATAACTTTTAATATTATCAATAACCAAATCTAAATAACTTTTAATATTATCAATAACCAAATCTAAATAACTTTTAATATTATCAATAACCAAATCTAAATAACTTTTAATATTATCAATAACCAAATCTAAATAACTTTTAATATTATCAATAACCAAATCTAAATAACTTTTAATATTATCAATAACCAAATCTAAATAACTTTTAATATTATCAATAACCAAATCTAAATAACTTTTAATATTATCAATAACCAAATCTAAATAACTTTTAATATTATCAATAACCAAATAAAGGTTGGAGAAGATTATGATTATATAAAAGTATTCTTTCCAAGAACAAGAAAGAGAGTTTTGATATTTATCCAAATTTAATGCAATGACTCCTAGAGCAGATTAAATCTTATTGTCCATTAACAGAGACGTTTTTTGTTTGTGTGTGTGTGTGTACTTATGTTTGTCTATGTAATAATGCACTTGCTCGTAGCTTAAACCAGCTTTGGTGTGAATATATTTTTGACTTGTATGTTAAATAGGTCTTGATTTCTCATAACTTGATATTCGTAACTTGAATATTGATTCATTTTTTCATTTTCTTGACACAGAAGACAAAGTTGCAACTGTTGATCTATTATTATCTCGATATTTTCTTTTAAACAGAAGACAAAGTTGCAACTGTTGATCTATTATTATCTCGATATTTTCTTTTAAACAGAAGACAAAGTTGCAACTGTTGATCTATTATTATCTCGATATTTTCTTTTAAACAGAAGACAAAGTTGCAACTGTTGATCGATTATTATCTCGATATTTGGCTTTCATCATTTTAACATGCCAGGTTCTTACTTACATCTTCTTCGTCGTTTTGAAATATACATTTTGGAGGGAATATTTTTCCTCTGTTGTCTGACCTCAGGTGGAAGATGGAATTACTTGTCCACTCTTGCCGTTTAGTGTAGAGGCGGGAGCTTTAATTTGCGCTTTAGGGCTAGATGAGTCGCCCTTGTGCGGTCTTGATATTGTCTATCCATCTTTTCTTGGTCTTCCTTTAACTCTAGTACCTGATCTCTTTTTATTGTATGCTGTTATTGCTCTTTGGTTGAATTCCATTCTCATTAATTGTCCAAACTGCTGCATGTGTTGTCTTTCAATGTATTCGGTGCATGATGTTATGCCCACTCTGCTTCTGATGTTATCATTTCGTAGTTTATCTTTCCTGGTGACCCCCAATGCCTTCCTCCAGCATGTCATTTCCCACGTGGGGGTCTTACTGTAGTGTGTTGCTGTCAGAGACCAAGTTTGGCCCATCATAATCCAATAATAAAGCTATTGGAAAGTGACAAGACCTGAATATGAAGAAACAAAGTGCCACAATTGCTTGACCTCATGTAGAGTTTTATTTTATTTGAGTATAGCAGATATCACGCTTTCCTTTCTTTTCTTTTCTTAGTGTCTTTCATCGTCTCTGTTATCTTTGAGGCCCACCTATTGCATGGCCGGCCTTTTGCTTTGTATCCATTGTATCGGAGTAACATTGCTCTTTGATGCGCACTGTCTGTTAGTAATCAGCTTATGGGACCGAACCATTTAATTTGTAGTTTCTTGATGAAGTTTAGTACTGATGTTGTACACACTTTTATCCTGTTGTCTTCATTTCTCAACCAGTCTCTTCTTGTTACACCCAGCATTCTGCGTAGACATTTCATCTCTGTTGTGACTAGTTTTCTTATATCTTTTGTTGTCAGCGTCCAGGTTTAGCGCTGATAGTATAATACCCAAAATAATGAAAATAACATTGCAGTTCACTTATTTGGTTTGCCAGTGTGATTTCATGAAAGATAACAACAGAGAAATTATGCAACAATGTATGTAAGTGACATTAACTTTTAAAATTCTAATTAAAATATGGAACTACAAGTTTCATAGTTTTAAAACTAAATTGCAAATTTGTTTTTCCCAGGCTCTCGTTCCACCAGTCTTACACCGCCCCAACAAGCGGTACTACATGCAGTAATAACAGTTGTACAAAAATCAAATTAGAGAAATGTCAGGGTTAACACTAGTGTCAACTATTATAACGAGGAGAAGATGGAGATATGTTTGGCTTACTCTGATACGAAATGATCAAAAAATAACAAAGCATGATTGACATGGTTGGAGACAGAAAGGGGGGCACTAGAGATACTCTCAAACCAACTTTCACGAAATTGGCGACAACGATTCGACTCAATACCATAGAAAAGATGGAAGGAGTATCCCAAGATAGAGCGGTATGGAGACATTACGTGTATGCTCAATCTATCGCATAAAGGTTCAAGGGGAACATAATATAATAGTAGAATTCGACATGACCAGTAGATAGTCTTGTGAAGGGAATGAGCACAGTGAATCCTACCTTGACTGCTGTATCATTGAGCAGCACTATGAGCCCTACCTTGACTGCTGTATCATTGAGCAGCACTATGAGCCCTACCTTGACTGCTGTATCATTGAGCAGCATTATGAGCCCTACCTTGACTGCTGTATCATTGAGCAGCACTATGAGCCCTACCTTGACTGCTGTATCATTGAGCAGCATTATGAGCCCTACCTTGACTGCTGTATCATTAAGCAGCACTATGAGCCCTACCTTGGCTGCTGTATCATTGAGCAGCACTATGAGCCCTACCTTGGCTGCTGTATCATTGAGCAGCACTATGAGCCCTACCATGGCTGCTGTATCATTGAGCAGCACTATGAGCCCTACCTTGGCTGCTGTATCATTGAGCAGCACTATGAGCCCTACCTTGGCTGCTGTATCATTGAGCAGCACTATGAGCCCTACCTTGACTGCTGTATTATTGAGCAGCATAGAGACTTTCTTCTTACGCTACTACTAGAGCAGCCCAATTCTGACTTCATATCGTAATGGATAAGAAATCAACATAGATCTCAGCCCTTTAACGGTATGTGCCTTAAGACCAACTAGCTCACGGGAAATTGAAAATTCCTGTTGAATGGGGGGAGGGCGGTTTTTATATATGTTTGATAGAACACTTAAGCTTGTATGCAATTTGACACAACTGTACATGTCTATGATTATTTATTGATAACGAGTGTTACTGATATTCCTTAGTATATAACCTGGATTTGGCATGTTATGTTGATTTTAAAATATATTCGTCTTTATGGAATAATACTGGAATACTAGCATTACGTGACAGTTGGTATTCTCCTAAATCCACGTTTGTTATTGAAGATGGTTTCACATGCAGGTCCCAAAGTATATTCTACGCTATCACTTGCAAGCGGTGTGCTAAAGCATATATCAGCGAAACAGGCAAAACGCTTAGTGACTGTTTCGGCTAACACTTACGCGATATATGTCAAATGCTCTGTGACCACTGCAGCCACTTATTTCAAAGGAACTGACCATTTGGGAGCTCGTGACGTCCAGGTCATAGCCATCCGATCTGATGATCGCAGTCGATTTGCTCTGGAGAATCGTTTTATTTCGTTATATGGTACCTTGTGACCTCATGGACTCAACGCTCTACATTCCAATGCTTCTTAGTACTTTCTCTTCTCATCCTCCATATTCTATATGTGTATATGTTAAATGTATATGTCATATATTTACTTGATTTTTATTGTTTCTCTTCTTTTCCCACTTCTAGTTGTTTTTGCATTTATTTCGTTATTCGTTTCTAGTCACATATTTTCATTCATCTTTTGACCGTTGTAATATCTTTGTCAAAGTCTATATGTAGTGTGATGTGAAATTCGTCACTCCTGTTGTATTGTTTGCTTGATAAAGGCCTTTTGGTCGAAACGTTGCTGTGTATTGTCATTGTTTCTGTATTTTGTAAAACTACAGTACTTTGTTCTCCTTCTTTGCGTTCGTTCTTTACGACCAATTTGAATCACTCTTTGTGATATGTTTGATCTTTGCCAAGAACGTGTATACGTTGCACATTGGTTTGGTAGGCCCCTAAACAAATAGACTTCTAAGTACTTTGTTATTACGTGTTTCGCCATTCTACAGAAGTCTCCATCTATATTGATTCTTATTTCCTAGAATTTTTACAATATATATGGAGAACTATGTGTGTGCGCGTGTGTGTGTGTGAAAGAGAGAGAGAGAGAGAGAGAAAGAGAGAGAAAGAGAGAGAGAGAAAGAGAGAGAGAAAGTCGTGGGAAGTAAATAATGACTTGCATTGCTAACTGAAGCGCTGACACATCAGGAGATCAGACTAACAGAACAACCCATGTGATTTAATCTGTCCTCAATAGTAAAGTACAACATATCGTTATGCCAGTTTGGACAGATTATATTATGCAATCAATCAGTAATTTAACAGCGCTACATAATACTGGTATGTGCGTGTTCTCATCTTGTACCAGTCATGTCCCAACAGTATCTATTCGCTAGTCGAATACCTATAATTATGTGCGTGTTCTCAATCCCATATTGTACCAATCACGTCCCAACAGTATCTATTCGCTAGTCGAATACCTATAATTATGTGCGTGTTCTCAATCCCATCTTGTACCAATCACGTCCCAACAGTATCTATTCGCTAGTCGAATACCTATAATTATGTGCGTGTTCTCAATCCCATCTTGTACCAATCACGTCCCAACAGTATCTATTCGCTAGTCGAATACCTATAATTGCCAGGATCTGAAAGTAACTAATCATTATCGTTGGCCTCTTTGTCTCAAGAGACATCGATATAAAGGGAAGACTGCAGTAAAACTATGTAGCAATGTCGATATAAAGGGAAGACTGCAGTAAAACTATGTAGCAATGTCGATATAAAGGGAAGACTGCAGTAAAACTATGTAGCAATGTCGATATAAAGGGAAGACTGCAGTAAAACTATGTAGCAATGTCGATATAAAGGAAGACTGCAGTAAAACTATAGTAATGGCGAAACACGTTTTTGTTTATACGTGTTTCGCTATCGAAAGAGAAAATAGGTTTTACGTCACGTAGTTTGAAGACTGGAGGAATGCTACAATTGTTCCCATCTGGAAGAAAAAAGGTAGCAAGAGGGACTGTACAAAGTACAGAGGCATAGCGCTAATGAGCCACACTGGGAAAATATTCTGCAAAATACTTGAGAAAAGGCTCCGCCACATCATCGAGCCACAGCTTAATGACTCCCAAATGGGATTCAGGAAGAACAAAAGCTGTACAGACGCAATATTCGCCCTCAGGCAGTTAGTAGAAAGGACTATCGAATCCGACAAACATCTACACGTTGCATTTGTAGATCAGGAAAAAGCGTTCGACCGCGTAGATAGGCACAAGTTGTGGAAAATACTAACAACCTATGGGGTTAATGACCACCTAATCAACCTTTGCAAGAGCCTTTATACTGACAGCCAATGTACGATTAGAACAAATACAGGATTATCAGAAAAGTTTCACGTAGGGTCAGGAGTAAGACAAGGTTGCGTACTATCCCCGCTGCTGTTAATCACGTATATTGACCACATCTGTAAAATAGCTAACACCAGCGAAGGAAACAACCTCGGAGAGTTCTTAAAAGTATTTCTTTTTGCAGACGATCAGGCACTCATATAAACAACAGAAGAACAGCTACAACAACACATCAACAGACTCCAGTTAGCATGTAACGAATACAACATGAGAATAAACATTGATAAAACAGAAGTAATGACATTCGCCAGAGAGGAAAGCACTACCAATATCTCCATCGACAATCGCCCACTAAATCAAGTAAAAGATTTCAGATGCCTGGGGAGCATTTTTTCAGCAAACGGAAGAATAACTAATGAAATTCAACACAGATGCAACAAAGCAAATCAAATGATAGGGCAAATGGCGCCAATTTTAAGATGCAAACACGTCACCATGAACACAAAAAGAACAATGTTCAGCACAATCTTTCTCCCAACATTATGTTACCAGTGCCAAACCTGGACGCTGACAACAAACGATAGAAGAAAACTAGTCACAACAAAGATGAAGTGTTTACGCAGAATGCTGGGTGTAACAAGAAGAGACCGGATGAGAAATGAAGACATCAGGAAAACAGTGGGTACAACATCAGTACTAGACTTCATCAAGAAACAACAAATTAAATGGTTCGGCCACGTAAGCAGATTACCATCAGACAGTGCACCTCAAAGAGCAATGCTGCTCCGATACAATGGGCACAAAACAAAAGACCGGCCACGCAAAAGATGGACCTCAGAGATAACAGAGGCTACGAAAGAGACTATTTATAAAGCGCATACTAGGGCCCGTTTTAGAAATCTCTTCCTGACCTGACGCTGTGAGGCATACAGGATTCGAGAAAGAAGAAGAAGTTTGATCTTGCTAAATCACGTCTCGTGTGGCTGTAAAGGTCTATTCTGCAGTGGTAATCCTTGCCACAGTTCCTGCATGTGAAACCGGAGAATGGAGCTGATACATAAGATAGTCTCTCTGAACTCTGCTCGTTCTCCAATGTCTCTACATGTGGTGGTGTTTTCTTTACTTTTTTAGCCACCCTCACTGTCGTTCGCCATACTTGCCTGGTTTTTTTATTCAACCGCTCAAAATTGTCTTTGTCTATGCTTCATGAAGTTAGATCACGTTTGGAGATGTCAATGAAAAATTGTCTTTGTCTATGCTGCATGAAGTTAGATCACATTTGGAGATGTCAATGAAAAATTGTCTTTGTCTATGCTGCATGAAGTTAGATCACATTTGGAGATGTCAATGAAACATTGTCTTTGTCTATGCTGCATGAAGTTAGATCACATTTGGAGATGTCAATGAAAAAGTGTCTTTGTTTATGCTGCATGAAGTTAGATCACATTTGGAGATGTCAATGAAACATTGTCTTTGTCTATGCTGCATGAAGTTAGATGACGTTTGGAGATGTCAATGAACACAGTACCAAATAGTATCTTCTTCTTCTAACGCTCCACATCGACCACTTGTTAATTACTCTGTGTGATTTGTATGTGATCTGAGCCTAAAAGCGATTGTACGTTGTGCCAGTTATGCGCCTATAAGTAGGCCAGTACATCCGATGTCTGCGATGCTTTTTATTTATTAGAGAAGCTTCCTAGGTCCTACATCAGTCAACTCTTACGACATACGTTGCTTGTAGGTGGCAGTGGTACTATTCGTTGCTTCCATTGTGGGTACCGGCACAACACTGTCGGCATAGAATATAGACAAAATTATTCGCTACGTCATCACTACTATCTCACGGGCTGGTGTCGTCCCCACGGGGATCATTGTCTTCAGTGCGACATCACTACTATCTCACGGGCTGGTGTCGTCCCCACGGGGATCATTGTCTTCAGTGCGACATCACTACTATCTCACGGGCTGGTGTCGTCCCCACGGGGGAAATCATTGTTTTCAGTGGATTTCAGAGGCAAGTTATGTTCCTTTTTCAAACATTCAAAAACAAAATTGAAGCTTTTCAAACTAGGTGTTATAAAAATAAGTTCTTAGATCATCCTGGACAGATCAGAGAAGAAACAAAGACATCCTACAGCGCCTTCATATCAAGGAGCATTGGCTCATAAATAACATCATGAATATGACATGACATATTTTGGCCACATTAAACGCCACAGTGGTCTGGAGAGAAAGATACTGGAAGGCACGGTTCGTGGAAAACGAGGCAGTGGACGACCAAGACGAAGATTGACCAAGATGACCATGACATCAAAGAAACCTTGAACACGACGCTAGAATATTTGCAAGAGAGCTTTTCAGGTGGGCTGTTATGACATGCAACGTTCCGCAATGGACATGTTACTGCTTGATGTTTCTTTCCTTGATGATACCCACTGCTTGATGTTTACTTAACAAATATATCTATGTCACTGCTTGATGTTTACTTAACAAATATATTTATGTCACTGCTTGATGTTCCTTTTCTTGATGATACCCACTGCTTGATGTTCCTTTTCTTGATGATACCCACTGCTTGATGTTCCTTTTCTTGATGATACCCACTGCCTGATGTTCCTTTTCTTGATGATACCCACTGCTTGGTGTTCCTTTTCTTGATGATACCCACTGCTTGATGTTTACTTAGCAAATATATCTATGTCACATCAGGTAGAAAGATTAATGTCGCTAATTCCAATAACACTCGTTACTCTGCGATTTCCAATAGTGTAGATGGCTCTCTGTAGTGTAGATGGCTCTCTGTAGTGTAGATGGCTCTCTGTAGTGTAGATGGCTCTATGTGGTGTAGATGGCTCTCTGTGGTGTAGATGGCTCTCTGTGCTGTAGATGGCTTTTGTGGTGTAGATGGCTCTCTGTGGTGTAGATGGCTATCTGTGGTGTAGATGGCTTCTCTGTGGTGTAGATGGCTCTCTGTGGTGTAGATGGCTTCTCTGTGGTGTAGATGGCTTCTCTGTGGTGTAGATGGCTTCTCTGTGGTGTATATGGCTTCTCTGTAGTGTAGATGGCTTCTCTGTAGTGTAGATGGCTTCTCTGTGGTGTAGATGGCTTCTCTGTGGTGTAGATGGCTCTCTGTGGTGTAGATGGCTTCTCTGTGGTGTAGATGGCTTCTCTGTGGTGTAGATGGCTTCTCTGTGGTGTAGATGGCTTCTTTTGGTAGATGGCTTCTCTGTGGTGTAGATGGCTTCTCTGTGGTGTAGATGGCTTCTTTGTGGTGTAGATGGCTTCTCTGTAGTGTAGATGGCTCTCTGTAGTGTAGATGGCTCTATGTGGTGTAGATGGCTCTCTGTGGTGTAGATGGCTCTCTGTGTTGTAGATGGCTCTCTGTGGTGTAGATGGCTCTCTGTGGTGTAGATGGCTCTCTGTGGTGTAGATGGCTCTCTGTGGTGTAGATGACTCTCTGTGGTGTAGATGGCTCTCTGTGGTGTAGATGGCTCTCTGTGGTGTAGATGGCTTCTCTGTGGTGTAGATGGCTTCTCTGTGGTGTAGATGGCTTCTCTGTGGTGTAGATGGCTTCTCTGTGGTGTAGATGGCTTCTCTGTGGTGTAGATGGCTTTCTGTGGTGTAGATGGCTTATCTGTGGTGTAGATGGCTTCTCTGTGGTGTAGATGGCTTCTCTGTGGTGTAGATGGCTTCTCTGTGGTGTAGATGGCTTCTCTGTGGTGTAGATGGCTTCTCTGTGGTGTAGATGGCTTCTCTGTGGTGTAGATGGCTTCTCTGTGGTGTAGATGGCTTCTCTGTGGTGTAGATGGCTTCTCTGTGGTGTAGATGGCTCTGTGGTGTAGATGGCTCTCTGTGGTGTAGATGGCTTCTCGGTGGTGTAGATGGCTTCTCTGTGGTGTAGATGGCTCTCTGTGGTGTAGATGGCTTCTCGGTGGTGTAGATGGCTTCTCTGTGGTGTAGATGGCTTCTTTGTGGTGTAGATGGCTTCTCTGTAGTGTAGATGGCTCTTCTGTAGTGTAATGGCTCATGTGTGTAGATGGCTCTCTGTGGTGTAGATGGCTCTCTGTGTTGTAGATGGCTCTCTGTGGTGTAGATGGCTCTCTGTGGTGTAGATGGCTCTCTGTGGTGTAGATGGCTCTCTGTGGTGTAGATGACTCTCTGTGGTGTAGATGGCTTCTCTGTGGTGTAGATGGCTCTCTGTGGTGTAGATGGCTTCTCTGTGGTGTAGATGGCTTCTCTGTGGTGTAGATGGCTTCTCTGTGGTGTAGATGGCTTCTCTGTGGTGTAGATGGCTTCTCTGTGGTGTAGATGGCTTCTCTGTGGTGTAGATGGCTTATCTGTGGTGTAGATGGCTTCTCTGTGGTGTAGATGGCTTCTCTGTGGTGTAGATGGCTTCTCTGTGGTGTAGATGGCTTCTCTGTGGTGTAGATGGCTTATCTGTGGTGTAGATGGCTTCTCTGTGGTGTAGATGGCTTCTCTGTGGTGTAGATGGCTTCTCTGTGGTGTAGATGGCTTCTCTGTGGTGTAGATGGCTTCTCTGTGGTGTAGATGGCTTCTCTGTGGTGGTAGATGGCTTCTCTGTGGTGTAGATGGCTTCTCTGTGGTGTAGAGGCTAGGTGCTCGTCTCTCGTTCCAAAGGTACTCTGATCGCTCCCTCGTTGAGCCATCTGGATATTTTTCCAGATATTCCTGATCTCAATGTAGGTGATATTTTTTTTTTTCGATCCAGAAGCACTTGAGCTGAAAGCTCTTCGGCTCGGTGTCATGGACACGGTAACCCTTCGGCTCGGTGCCACGAACACCGTAAATCTGGGGAATCTGTAGTATTTCTGCCAGTCCGCGGAGTTGAACCCGCACTTACAGAGGACTTGTCACCCGTAGTCCAACGCGCTACGAACACGTTGGGCACGCGGGCGCAGGTGAGATCAATTTCCTAGTCATATTGAAGATGGACGATAAAACTTAGGTCATGTGCCGTAGGTTAAGATAAAACTTAGGTCATGTGCCGTAGGTTAAGATAAAACTTAGGTCATGTGCCGTAGGTTAAGATAAAACTTAGGTCATGTGCCGTAGGTTAAGATAAAACTTAGGTCATGTGCCGTAGGTTAAGATAAAACTTAGGTCATGTGCCGTAGGTTAAGATAAAACTTAGGTCATGTGCCGTAGGTTAAGATAAAACTTAGGTCATGTGCCGTAGGTTAAGATAAAACTTAGGTCATGTGCTGTAGGTTAAGATAAAACTTAGGTCATGTGCCGTAGGTTAAGATAAAACTTAGGGCATGTGCCGTAGGTTTAGATAAAACTTAGGTCATGTGCCGTAGGTTAAGATAAAACTTAGGTCATGTGCCGTAGGTTAAGATAAAACTTAGGTCATGTGCCGTAGGTTAAGTACGAAAACGAAGCATTGGCAGTTTAAAATAGAAAAGATAAAACTAAGGTCATGTGCTGTAGGTTAAGATAAAACTTAGGTCATGTGCCGTAGGTTAAGTACGAAAAAGAACCATTGGCAGTTCAAAATAGAAAAGAGCAGGCTGGATAGTCACTGCCCAGGCAAACTCTTTAGAAGAAAAACAATTTTAAAATTAAAATTAACAACAAAATCTTTCACCATCTTCTAAATTATATCGAGATCCTCGTCGGTGCTACTGAGTTCAAGCACTGTCAATGATATCTTTCTGTGTAAGAAGGAGATTGTAGCACACATAGTTACTCATCGAAGTGCAATGAAGATAGTCTTATCAATCAATCTTACTAATAATAGTCATATACTTCTCATATTGCTGTACACAGTGCCGTGCCATACTATGATACAGAGAGCGGCGCATCATGCGGTACCTAAATGGGAAGCGGCATAGCGGCGAAATCAAAACACAATTCGAACCCATATTCAATAATTAAAAATCTTCACGCAACGCTTTTTCTATATTGTTCTATGTTATTCCGATATTGATGTATACGCATTTATCATATTATGTCTAGATCTGCCTATGCGCTTTCTTTCATATTGTTTGGTTTTTCCTGATATTGATGTATACGTTTTGCGCCGACTCGCCTAAGTTTGCTGACCGATATTATTTCGGTTTGTATACGCACGGCCGCTCATATTTTGAGCTGACAGCGTGAAGCTATTATTTTTGGTTTGTATACCGCACGGCCGCTCATATTTTGAGCTGACAGCGTGAAGCTATTATTTTTGGTTTGTATACCGCACGGCCGCTCATATTTTGAGCTGACAGCGTGAAGCTATTATTGTTTGTTTATATACCGCACGGCCGCTCATATTTTGAGCTGACAGCGTGAAGCTATTATTGTTTGTTTATATACCGCACGGCCGCTCATATTTTGAGCTGACAGCGTGAAGCTATTATTGTTTGTTTATATACCGCACGGCCGCTCATATTTTGAGCTGACAGCGTGAAGCTATTATTGTTTGTTTATATACCGCACGGCCGCTCATATTTTGAGCTGACAGCGTGAAGCTATTATTGTTTGTTGTATACCGCACGGCCGCTCATAATGCTGAGACGGCAATTATCACTAAAGACAATTGACGTGTCACGTGTTGATAATTCTACTTTTAGCTTACAATTATTCACAATATTTGATTTTAATGTTAGTTTTTCTCCAGAAGTGGCAATATTTTTGAATTTATACTAATTGAGTTTTCGTTTTTTTAAAAGTAGATCAGGTTAGAAAATTATTGTTTTTTCTAACAGAAATTGTAGTTACTTAGTATCGTTGAAAATGATTATGTTATGACAATCATCATCATTGGTCTCTTTGTCTCAGGAGACAATAGGTCTTGCGTCACGTAGTATGTTCTGTGCTGAATCACAACGTTTCATGTAGCTGTAATGACCTATTCTGGAGTGGCAATCCTTGCCACAGTTGCTGCAGGTAAACTGGAGACTAGAGCCGATGCATGGGATGTTCTCTCTGCTCTCTGTGCTTCTTTGCCTCCATATGTGTGTTGTTTTTCTTATTTTCTTTTTGAGCGCCCTCACTGCCGCTGGCCATGCTTGCCTGTCTTTGGCCAGCCGCTCCCAGTGTTTTTTGTCTATGCCGCATGAAGTTAGATCACGCTTGCAGGTGTCAATGAAGCGTAATAATGGGCGCCCATGCTGTCTAGCACCAGATTCGAGTTGACCATATAGAATGTTCTTTGGGATTCTATCATCGCTCATACGGCACACGTGTCCCAGCCATCTGAGACGTCGCTGACTCAGTAAAGTGTGCATGCTTGGAATGCCAGCACTGTTCAGGACTTCTATATTGAAGATGTGATCTTGCCATCGGATGTTGTATATTCGCCTAAGACAGCGCATGTGGAAGCATTTTTGTCTAGCATATGTGGTCCATGTCTCATACTTGTGTCTTGGTGTTTCTTGTGAGTGTCCTGTTTTCCCATACACGCTTTGCTAATTTAAACATAGCAGTGGAGGCCTTCCCAATGCGACCACTAATTTCATCATCAAGGGAGAGATTGCTGCTGATGACAGAGCCAAGGTATGTAAAGGTATTGACTACTTCAAGCGTATGTCTGCCAATGTTGATAGATGGGGCTCTGCTAATATCCTGGAACATTATATTTGTTTTCTTCAGGCTGATGGTCAAGCCGAATTCATTTGATGCTGCAGCAAATCTGTCCATGAGGTGTTGTAGCCTTCTTCTGTGTGTGATGTTAATGCTGCATCATCGGCAAACAGAAGTTCCCTGATGGTGACTCTTTGCTTTGAGTCGCGCCATGTTGAACAATTTTCCATCTGATCTTGTGTGGAGAAATATTCCTTCTTCGACGGATTCAAAAGCATGAGAGAGAAGTAGGAGAAAATATCCCAAAGAGTGTGGGTGCAAGTACGCACCCTGCTTGACGCCGCTGTTGATAGGAAAAGCGCTGGAGGAGGCCCCATCAAACATCACTGTACCCTTCATGTTGTTATGGAATGATGTTATGATTTTAAGCAATGTAGGAGGGCAGCCGATTTTTTCCAAAAGCCTGAAGAGGCCATCTCTACTCACTAGGTCAATTGCCTTTGTTAGATCTATGAAGGCAATGTACAGTGGCATGCGTTGTTCGCGACATTTCTCCTGCAGTTGTCTCAAGGAGAATAACATGTCAGTAGTGGATCTGTTGGATCTAAATCCACATTGTGACTCAGGGATACTTGGTTAGCTAGCTTTTGTAACCTATTTAGTACTACGCATGCGAAGACCTTCCCTACGATGCTGAGCAACGAGATACCACGGTAGTTGTTACAGTCACCACGATCACCTTTATTTTTATACAAGGTGATGATGTTTGCATCTCTCATGTCCTGAGGCACTTCTCCCTCCTGCCAGCATAGGCACAATAATTCATGCATACTGGTCAGGAGAGTTTGCTTAGCACATTTGATTACTTCAGGGGATGCTGTCCTTTCCAGTTGCTTTCCCGTTTACCAGGGTGTCAATCGCAATACTGATTACTGCCTCTGAGGGCATCTGGTCTAATGTGCTCAAGGTCGGAAGAGCTTTAATTGCATCAAACGCGATGTCAGTTACAATATTTTGGGTGGAATATAACTCTAGATAATGTTCCACCGAGCGTTCCATCTGTTTTTTGCGATCGATTAGAACTTCCCTGTTTTTGTTTTAAGAGGTGCAGTCTTTTTGATAGCTGGGCCGAAGGCCTTCCTAATGCCCTCATGAACACCCCTTATGTTTCCTGTATCAAAGGAGAGCTGGATATTTCTACATAACTCCTGCCAGTAGTCGTTTGCGCATCGCCTGGCTGTTTTTTTTGCGACACTTCTTGCAGATCTAAGAGCAAGGAGTGACTTGGCACTTGGATTGCTTTTATGGTTCAGAAGGGCAGTTCTTTTTCTGCTATGACAGGCTCCAACTCTAATATGTTTGCAGCAAACCAATCAGGATTTTGCCTATCTCGGGTGCCAAATGTGGTTTTGGCCGAATTATATATGGCATCCCGGATGTAGGACCACTTTGTTTCCACATTTCCTTTTGGTGTGCTTTGGAGAATGCTTCCTAATGTATTGCAGAACGATTGTACCATTTCTGGTTTGGTGGTATTTTCGGTGTTAATGTGTGACACCCTTTCCTCTTCGAATGGTGGAGTGTTTTTATTTTCAGCCTAACTTTGCTACATATCAGTGAATGGTCAGTGTCACAGTCAGCACGGTAGCTACGAGTGCTGAGCACACTGTTTATCGCATTTCGCCTCGTTATAACTAGATCTATTTGATGCCATCTATGTGAACGTGGGTGTTTCCAGGACACCTAGTGGCAGGGTTTGGTATTAAAGAAAGTGTTTGTGATGCAAAGGTTGTTGTAGTTGCATATCTCCAGTAGCCGTTGTACATTTTCATTAATTTTTCCAGTGCCATGTTTTCCAAGGCACGATGGCCAAGAGTTGTGATCGGTTCCAACTCTGGCATTGAAGTCCCCCATTAGGTATAGGTGTTCGTTTTGTGAAATTATACTGATTTCTGATTGTATCTCCTCATAAAATTTATCTTTTACGTCAGACTTTGAGTGTAGTGTTGGTGCGTATACACTGAAGAGATGGACCGGGCCTGTTACTGTGCGGAGTTTAATGGATAAAATACGGTCTGAGCCGTTTATTGGAGGTTCTACCATGTGGAGTAGTGTATTTTTGATGGCAAATCCTTACCCATGTAGTCTTGGTTCGTCTTGAGCTTTTCCTTGCCAGTAGAACGTGTAGTCTTGTTCTCTCAGCGATCCATTTTCAGCGAGTCGTGTCTCCTGTAGTGCTGCGATGTCCACTCCAAGTCGTTTGAGCTCATTGTTGATTACTGCAGTTTTCCGTATGTCGTGTATCTGTGTAAGATCTTCTAACAGGCCAGGACACATTGTCCTTACGTTCCAGCTTGCTAAGCGAAGGACTGGAGCCTTCTTGATTTTATTATTATTGTTTGGTGCGGTACTTACAGTCCACTTGTCAGGTAATACCTTAAGCTCCAAGCACCCATTGAAGTAGGTGAACTGTGGCGGGATAACACCTTGTTGTCCGGGGGCTGCCCGGCTTGAGGCGGGCGGTAGCTGTCCAATGAGACGCGATGATCTCTCCAACCGTCGAAGACAACCCGTGGCGTCCGATACTCTAAGCCAATTGAGCTGGACTTATAACCCGTAACTGTGGTCTTCCGTGTTGGTTTGGTCAACAAAGTCGACCACGAAGTGACCTCTCCGTGACGCATGCCTGGGCGATTTTTATGGAGTAGCTGAGTTGCCCAAGCGTCAACTACCCCTCTCGACCTCGCTGATAGAATCCAGAGGAGTGCAAGCACGACATCTGGTATCAGTTCGGTTGCAGAAGCTGCCGGTAGGACATCACTTGATGCCTGTCCGCCTTAGGGATCCGCTCCGGATTTTCTGTTTGGGTTTACTCCCATTACCTTTGCCGTTCCGGAGGCTCCCACAAGGCAGTGGGGCTATTTGCCCATATCTGGGGGTCTGGATCTTGGATATCAGGGTAAATCCACTGATATCACAAGTCTGAGGGGCCAGACCTCCACCAAGATTTTTGTCAGGGTTAACTCCCCAAGGACCAAAAAAAAAAAATCCTGACATAGGAGTCCATGCCCCTAGGCGAGCCATTGCCCGTTAGCCTTGACCTCTCGGTCAAAGTTTCCCGGTCTATACCGCTGGGAGGTGGGGTTGACGTGTGTTCTGAGGGTCATCAGCAGGCTATTAATTTCACTTTTCGCCCCTCCTAAGAGAGACTAGCCGATCCCAACCCTGCCAGTGCAGGGCTAGGCTCAAGACACACCTTGTAGACCTATGGGAATACTCAACAGTATAAGGCTAAGATAGTTGGCACGTGTAAGAAGTATAATAGTGCTCCAACAGTTCAAGGCAGACCTGCAGGTATGAAGGATATCGAAGGTCTTGATGTACTTTCATCGGTCCCAATAGATGGAAAACTAGTTGGTGAGCTTAAGATAGTATAATACGTAACAGTAAGGGCAAAATTATTGTCGTAAGAAGAAATACATGGAAAGGCAAGATAGGGGTGGAAGGCATAGCAATATGAATACTGCAACGTATAAGTTACTCACTTGCCGTAGAAGTACCATCTTAACAGAAAATGCCATAATATAGTATGGGACGGAATGTAGTATACATTCTAACATTAAGGCAAGTCTTGAATACTGTGATATACGAACATTAATACTAACCAGTAGATTGAAGGCAATAATGAGGGCATGGTTCTTAGAAGAACCAACAGATCACTCAAGATAGTGGCTAAGAGTACAATCGCAACAGAATAGCTAAAAGTTCTGCAAAGGAAGTGATAAACGAAGACTTTAATACTCAATATGTTAAGGCAATGACAGACTTCACCGCTATACAAGTATACTAGACAGTATAAGCAAAAATATTACTGAGAATAAATCACAGTTTAATTTGCTAAGTATTTTAATAAGTATTTATATATATAGGCTTTTGTCTTTACGACGGTCAAAGTATAATATAACAGATATAGTAATGATTATGTTGTTGATTTGTTTCCTAACAAAATGCTAAAATTTCGAGCTTAAAAAGCTTTCTAACAGTACTAAGCTATGGACTAGCAGATCTGAAAGTCAAACTATATCTGATTGAAGCACATTTGACCAGTGACTATCTAAAATTTTGTATGTTTCCGGTATGAATACCTAGACCGATTTGTAGATAATCTAGCGATTTTCAAAATTTCTCAAAATTGCTCGGCTATTCAAATCTCAAAACCTTTTATAGTGTATGAAATTTCCCCTTGTTTCCCAAATTTACAAAAAGCATAGATCACCAATCCCAAGAAAACGGAAACGTACAAAATCTAATGTGTGGACAATTTTATTCATCTCCCTCCAAGTCTGAGACATTAAGAAAAATCTCGAATAAATGGTTTTGAATCAGATAGTATGGCCCCTTTCGAGGTCATTGCTCATCAACAGCCTGGAAAAAGTTACGAAGAAAGATCAAATCTTCGAGAGTCTCCTATGATGCGATTGTGAATAGTTATTTCAACTGGGAACCAATTCGATCCCAAAGAAAAAAACAATGGAAACATTTGGGAGAATCGTATTCTTCCCCGGGTCGTTCGGGTCAGAACCGAACACAGATGATGAGAATCTCAGAAACTGATAGATAAAACCACACTCTGACCACTTGAATATGCGTAGAAGTGGAAATGGTAGTTCATGTTCAAAACAGTGCAGGAAATGTCAAGATCACACTCAAAAAGGCACGACTTGGCTGTTATTGTTATAATATAACTAAACTTATAAGTTAAATTACTTTGTTTTTGTATTGTTTCTGATTGTTGATTGTCTAATAATGAAATGAAAATCGTATCATATCCTTAGCCTTTACAGGACGTCGCCATCAACCACAGTAAACGAGTTATTGATTTTCTAGGCACCACTTACACGTTCAGTAGTTTGTCATTGTACTTCTGATGTCTAATAATACAATAATGAATTTAACAACCATGACCAAGCCTATTTACGGGTATAGAATGTGTTGATGCTCAAAACCATTAGGATTGATTCTAATTCCTAGTTTACCAAGCTGAAAATGGGCACCTGAGTTTGGGAATCATTTAGAATTCCTGCCTAGAAAACTATGAAATTGCTATGAACTTGAAGTAACAACTTTCAGCAAGTTGAAGGGATCTGTGTACCCGAGACGAGTGCAGAGGCCCATCAGTGATAGCCAATTTTTACAAACTTTGTAATATACAATGAATGTATTAAATGTAGCATTTGTCTATCGCTATTATAATAATTCCTTTCGCATCAGCTATATTACATAGGGCCTGCAAGTAATTTCTCCATACCGCTCTATCCTGGGCAACTCAATCTCCTCCATGGAACTGAAACCGATATTTCCTGCCTCTCTCAGCAAAGTTCGTTTCAGGTCTCCTTAGGTCAACCTTCTTTCTTGAACCCTTTGCATCCCACTTCAATGCTTTGATATTCGTTGATCATTTCTCCTCAAGGTGTGCCCAACATATCTCCATCTTCTCTTTCTTATAACAGTTGTTACTAGTGGTTGACCAGACATGTCTCTGATTTCATCACTTCTCCTGAATTCATTCCAAACGAATAAGCCATCAGTGATAGTCAATTTTTACAAACTTTGTCAGTAATATACAATGTAGCATTTGTCTATCGCTATAGATTATATAAATTAAATCTTGATAAGATCTTTATCAGACACAAACATAACAAAATGTAAAAATCATATAATATTGTTGTGGATGTTGCGGTTTTATATATAAATGAATAAATTTTCCCATCCGATATCAGTGATGAAGAGCAATTATGTAATTGAGAATTTATTCTTAGAAGTAAGTTTAATCAATAATACTGACTGCAAATGATATTAGTTTAGTAAAATGACTGCATTCATACTTTTATGATATAACAACTTTACACACTGCAATCATGTACACATTAAAAGTGATTGGGAAAAATTGTTCTATACATCAACATTGCATATTGGCACAACCTCAAACCTAAAATGCCAAAACCATTCCCAACTAAGCATAAACGCTGTGGGCTTACCCTTTAGCAGATGGAAATATGCAAGAGATTTGGAAACTGAAAGTATTTAATGACAAATTACATTTTTAAGGTTTATTTTCAAATGGCTGGCTTATCTGTTTCAAGGTTTGTCATGACATCCACAAGTTTAATATGCACACTTCATTCATATATATATATATATATATATATATATATATATATATATATATATATACACTATTTCTATAACATTTCAAGCCCGTATTGGGCTCATAGTCATCTACGCACACACAGACAAACATAGCGCAACTACATTGCCTTGGATTGAAATTTGTATGGTCATCATCACCCATAATGGACGAGCATCATATACTATTTCTATAATACTATAAAACTGTAACTTGAAGTGAATTTGTCTTAATTTGCTTGTAGTTACTGTATTCTAAATTTAATACAGAGTTTATTGTATAGTATGGGTGTATTAGTAGTTCGACTTCTTTTTTATAATAGCCGTCCATCGCCAGAGATGACAACAGTCTCAGATGTGTATTGCTGCACCTCTGGTGTGTGTGGAGGGGACTGTAAGTCCAACCTTGAACACAATTCTGTACCACAGGTGTCGCATACATGATTGAGGTTAGACATGTGGGTGTTGTATGTTTTGTCTTTTAGCTCAGCTCGCTTTCCTGCGCCTCAAAGTATGACGATTCTCAGCTACGCAAGCTCCTTTTGTGTTGTTACAGCGCCACATTTGGTGATCTTGCATAGGGATTCTAAGCATGTGGTGTCTACATCAAAGCATTGTAGAGACACTTTAAGAGTGTCTTTAAAGCGTTTTTTCGGTCCACCAACTGATCGTCTGCCCTCTTCAAGCTCGCCATACATTAACTGTTTTGGAATGCATCTATCAGGCATCTGAGTAACGTGACTAGCCCATCTATCTCGGGCCTTCTGCAGCAGGGTGGTGATTCTTCTTCTGCATTTGCCCGCTATGAATTCAGGTGTAACCATGGTGCATGGTATGGCGCTTCTGATTTTTGTGTGAAAACCTGCTGACTGTTTTATTGATTTCCTCGCCATACAGACGAACCTTCTCCAACTTCTAAGGTTGTGTTGACACTTATAATTACTCTTAAGCAGCCACGAGCTACATTTATTTAGCGTCTAACAATCCTCATAGGTGCCAGTTAACTAAAAGTCTGCATATACATTGTTTCATACATGCACTTTTGGTAGACACTCAAGAGAGTCCTTTCGTCTGTGTGCAAGTGATGTACAGCTACTTGTGGAGAATTCACTGGTTGTGTTCTTAAAATTGCTTGCCTGTAGAGCTAGGCTTCTTCTTCTTCGCGTTCGTTCTTTACGACCAATTTTAATCACACTTAGTGATATGTTTGATCTTTGCCAAGAACGTGTATACGTTGCACATTGGTTTGGTAGGCCCTAAACGCATATATTTCTACACGTTTAGGACATGTGCATCCGATTTCAGCCAAACCTCCTTAGTCGCCTCTTACGACATGCGTGGCAGGTAACAGTGGTTCTATTCTTTACACCCCAAACTTTTCCCTGAAGTCCCTAATACTTGATCACTGTATATTTGTTCATCATCTTCATTACTCTGATCTATCCTGTCATCTTATTACTTTGATACTATCCCTGGGTCTCTTAAAACTTCTTATTCTCTTCTTACAGCTGCTACTTTTAGCAATTTTGATGTCACTTCTCTATTCTATTGATTGACCTATGTTTAGCAATTTTGATATCACTTCTCTATTCTATTGATTGACCTATGTTTAGCAATTTTGATATCACTTCTCTATTCTATTGACCTATGTTATGCAATTTTGATGTCACTTCTCTATTCTATTGACCTATGTTATGCAATTTTGATGTCACTTCTCTATGCTATTGACCTATGTTATGCAATTTTGATATCACTTCTCTATTCTATTGACCTATGTTATGCAATTTTGATATCACTTCTCTATTCTATTGACCTATGTTATGCAATTTTGATATCACTTCTCTATTCTATTGACCTATGTTATGCAATTTTGATGTCACTTCTCTATGCTATTGACCTATGTTATGCAATTTTGATGTCACTTCTCTATGCTATTGACCTATGTTATGCAATTTTGATGTCACTTCTCTATTCTATTGACCTATGTTATGCAATTTTGATGTCACTTCTCTATGCTATTGACCTATGTTATGCAATTTTGATATCACTTCTCTATTCTATTGACCTATGTTATGCAATTTTGATGTCACTTCTCTATTCTATTGACCTATGTTTAGCCGTTTGAAAAGGTTTACAAAAGAACAAACAAAAATATATCTATTCAGATTTGGAAAAAATGTTTTCCTTTTCATCTGTTGCATAATGTCCTTTAACTTATAACCCTCTTCCCACCTTTCCCTCCCCCAACAACAAAACAATTGGTCGCATAGCCAGACACCAGAAAATAAACTGTCTTTAAAAAAACATTTAGATCTCACAGATACACAAATCGATCCAGCAATTTAGGCAGTTTGGAGTTACCCGGTGTAGAAGTAGAACTGGATGCCTTAGGGGTAGAGTTAGGAGTGTGTTTAATCAGCGAGCCACGGGAACCATCAGTATGCATACTCTTCGATATCTGTTGAGGGAGACTGAGCACCTATGGGTCTGCTCGGAGTGCAATGATGTCAGTTTAGTAACCAATATACATGGGTGTCAAATTCTTAGCCCAAAAATCAAAATGTTATGTTATGCGATCAACGTCACGGCACATTGGGCTCACTGTACCCATAAGAAGTTGATTACTATTTCTTCTCTCTCTACCACAAAGATGACACTGTCTGGCATGTCTACACTTAATCCAAATATTGCACTGTGTCATGTAACTTCTTTTTGTCTCTAATCCTGTTTTGTCGTACAACGTCAGGATAAGAAGAGATTTCTAGAACAAGTTTTTGTATGCACTGCATAGTGTTTTTCGTCGCCTTTGTTATCTCTGAGGTCCACCTTTTGTGTTGACTGCTCTGTGGTCCACCATTTGCGTTGATTCCTTTTTGCTCTGTATCCACTGTATTGGAGAAACATTGCTCTTTGAGATGCACTGTCTCTTGGTAATCTGCTTATGTGGCCGAACCATTTAATTTTTTTTTTTTAATAAAGTTCAGTACTGATGTACCCACTTTTTTACTGATGTCTTCATTTCTAAACCGGTCTTTTCTTGATATTCCCAGCATTCTGCGTAGACACTTCATCTCTGCAGTGACTAGTTTTCTTCTATCGTTTGGTATCAGGGTCCAGGTTTGACACTGATAGCATAATGTTCTGAGAAAGATTGTGTTGAACAATTCTCTTTAAGGGGGGATTCGGGTCTTGAAAATCAAGAATCTATTTTCGTTGTTTTCATATTAATATAAAATTTGTATAAGCATTTTGAAAGAGTATGACTTAGAATAGTAGAAAAAATTAGTAAAAAAAAAAATGTCAAAGTGTTGCCATGGAAACAATACAAAATGGCCGCTAAAAACAAAATTTCAAATCCTAAGGCTCTGAATCTAATGAATGTAAATGAATTCTGTTTTCACTCTAAGTGCGCAATTGCAATATCTAAAATATTACACATGATTTTTAGGATATATTAAATATTTTTTTTTTTATAAATTTTGGGTAAAAATGTCCTTAAAATTTGGTCAAAAAAGCTGTTTTTGGAGGTGTGTTTACACAAAAATTCATAAAAATGTAATATTTAATATATCCTAAAAAGAATGTGTAATTTTGTAGATATTACAATTGCTCACCTTAGAGTGAAAACAGAATTCATTTATATTCATTAACTTCAGAGCCTTAGGGATTTGAAATTTTGTGCTTGTCGGCCATTTTGTATTGTTTCCATGGCAACGCGTTGACTTTTTAATTTTTACTAATTTTTCTACTATTCTAAGTCATAATCTTTCAAAATTGTTATACAAATTCTACATTAATACCAAAGCAACGAAAAAGTTTCAAGACCAGAGTCCCCCCTTAAGATTTCATGACAACACATGTCATGTAACTATATTGAGCTAAATAGATGAAAGTATAAATAACTTGGAAAGTCCTGTAGTGTTTTATATAAAAACCAACCTGTTGTTACTGCAAGTAGTACCACTTTTTAGGACAGTATAGGACTGGTGGGACAAGAGCCTAAGGAATTTAATGGCCACATGGCTAGTGCAGTCGCCGCGAAGCTGTTTAGGTTGGGATTTTTCATTTATGCCCACAACAGAAAAAAATCCTTGACCTTACCGTGAATTCAACAAGGATCTCCCACATGGAAGCCGCACTCTAATACATTCTCCCAGACGCTCTTCAGTGTTCTATTAAATGGCTAAAAACAATTATGACATGAAGAATATGTATATTCTTTCCAGGTGCTGCTGACATTAATTATGAATGGGAGCAGACAATCTCTGACATTACCATTACAATTCCCTTGAATGAACAGCAGGCTGCCGTCGCAAGTGCCTTACATGTCAACTTTACAAGCACAGAAGTATACATTCAGTTAACAGGTACTGTGCTCTCTGTATCGAGTAAACACATAACACAATTGCATATGTTGAAACTCATGTGTTGTTCCAGAAAACTACTCTGCACATAGAATTGATAGAAAGATTACTTGGGTCAAGACAGTCTATGACTTGTTTTTTTCATTAACCTCTTATGAATTCAGGCGTAGTCATGGCACCTCTGGTTGATTGTTGTGCAAAGGCATACTTTCCTTATCACCATTGTCCCTCCCCATTTAGGCGAGCCTTATTCTGACCAGACACAAACAGAACTGTGCTGTCCGGATTCGAACCTGTGATGTTCGGAGCGCAAGACAAATGCTTAGCTACATAGACCCCCAAGTTCGAGTCACCAAGTTGAATACAAATAAGATTCAGATCTTTATCAACAGATGTCTTTTGGCATAGTCTCAGATTGAGATGGTATGACAGAGTTACAAACACAGACCTGTGGATAAGAACAGGGCAGGAGCCCATGATGACCCAGGTCAGGAGGAGCAAATGGCAATGGGTCGGGCATGCCTTACGGAAGACACAGTCAAGTGTCAATAGACAAGCACTTGATTGAAACCTGCAAGGGAAAATGAAAAGGGGACAGCCTAAACAGACCTGGAGATGGAGTCTTCTTGAGGAACTGAAGGACACTGGACTATCCTGAGAAGCCATAAAGAAAACAGCTAGAAACCTGGAAAAGTCCAGGACAACTTTTAATTACCTATGTTCCTCGAGGAGCAGAGAGGTATAATGTCATGTAAAGTTAGTAGGACTATGTTAAATCCTGCTTATATAATAGTTCACTTGAAATATTGTCTGTATATTCAATGTTGTCTCTTGTATAAACTTTACTTGTTTTTGTATCTCACAGAGAATTATTTGCAGTTTTCTTGCAAGTATTGTTTCACATTGCCAGCAACTTGCCTCAGTATATCATTATTCATCACCAGTTTTCAGACTACTTAACCGACCATGTTTTGCCACGGCCCGCAAGGGGAGCAAAGAATAGTATCACTGTGACCTTCGAGGCATGTCGTAAGAGGCGACTGAGGTAGGGACCTAGTGAAGCTACCCTAGTAAATAAAAGCATTCCAGAAATTGGATGTGCTGGCCTACTTGTAGGCACATAACTGGCACAACATAGTATCGCTCTTAGGCTTAGATCACATACAAATTACAAAGAGTGGTTAACAAGTGATCGATATGGAGCATTCGTAGAAGAAGAATACCTAACTTCAATACCATTCTTTCTTACCTACATTTTTGACCATTTTTTTCTGTGATTTTTCATGTTTGTGTGTGTTTTCTGACAGCAGATCAGTCACATGTCATACAGTTTTACAAAGAAATTGAGAAACAGAAAAGTAAAGTACAGTTGAAGAAACAAGGGTCTGTTACCTTTCTGCTTGTTCATATTGTCAAGCAGACATTAGAAAATTGGGATCAACTAGAGGTAAGGTGGTTGTTGCTCATTTCATCTTGTGAAGGTTTTAATATGAAGAAAATAAGTCTAATTTATTTTGTTTGCAGCTCTGAAAATTAACTTTCGATTTTTGCTCGAAAATTTACGTGGATCTATTGTCCGGGTCATGCAGGTGTTCACTATAACGAGAGAACAGACATACTTGCATGAAATTGTTGGGGAGTTTAGAATGGATAAGGGGGATGTTCTTCGCTCTCTTGCCGACTTATTGTTGGATGAGGACACTAAAATTGACTTGAAATCAATCCAGCGATTTAGCGAGTTTAGAATGACATGTTACACAAGTAGTGCTGGATGCTTGAGTGGCAGAGATAGAACCAGTGAGTTTAACAAGCGAGCCACAGGAACCATCAGTATGCATATGCTTTGACATCCGCTGGGGAAGACTGAGCACCTATGGGTCTGTCTGCAGTGTTGTGACGTCAGTTCAGTAACCAATAACTTCCAATTGTGTCTATAGTACCCATTTGAGGCTGTATGACCTGAAAGTTTGTTGTCTAAAAAATGTCCACTTCAACTGTAAATTTTAAATCTGGAACCACCTGTCTAGGAAGCAATTGCGCTAACCACTCTGCTACCATGCAGGATTGCCAAATGTAAATTGGCTTTTAATGCTAGATTTTAGAAGAAAAAAATACAAGCAAATGCTAGAAATATTTTTTAATGCTAGAAAAAATGCCAAAAATTAGTTTATGTACCAATTGTGTTGTATTAATTACAGTATGATAGTATTTCATCGTCCTTTGAGAAGTCAGACTGCACATCTTCTGTAGCCTTTTGAGCAATCAGACTGCACATCTGAAGTTTTTGTAGGGTCATATGAGTCCATTGTTCCAATTTTGGCATGACATCATTAGGTAATTCAAAGTATTTGCCGTTTTTGTTATGCCTCTTTAAGCCATAGTTTACTGCAAGAATTGCTGAAAGCATGGACAGATGCATTTTGTTTTTCATTTTATTTTTCACAATATTCCTGCTGCTGAATAATCGTTCCACTTCAGCATTAGAATTTGGCAAAATTAATCAACTTAGGGCCAAAGTTGTAACTTCTTTGAAGAGGTTACCTCCTAAAGAATCTGTTATAATTGAAAACTTCAGACCAAAATCTCTCAGTAGTTGTAATATCAATCCAGTTAACCAAATGTATGTTGTTGTATTGAATCTCAATTGATGATTTCATTTCTTCATCGAAATGAAATAATTCTAGCATGGGAATAATATGTTTCTTAAAAATGTATTTTGTACTGAGAACAAGCTTATATTCTTCAAAATACTAATGTCTTCTGGAAGACGGATATGCAGCTATTTTTACAGGCTAATCAAAAAGTTGTATGCCCTTTTTCGGATGTGAGTTAATTGAGAACCTTGCGTTTTTTCGTTAATTATCAATTCTCCAAGCCTTTTCTCAAATCAAGAACCCAGCTGTGGATTTGGATTCAGAAATTCTTCAATGTTAGTGTTAGGATCAAGAGGATCAATGTTGCTTGTTGGCAGTACTAACATGTTAGCAATAGATTTAATAAGAAGAGATAGATCAGAAAGCAATTTTGTTTTACCAGTAGTATTTGATTCAAAACGTTTGTTCACTTCTTGAACATATTTTAGAATTGAATGCAAAAATGATATAAATAATTCATTCTAAAATAACTCATTACAGTGATGTCATTTGATTCATCCAGTAATAAACAGAATTTTCCTTGTCCAAGATTAGTAGTCAAATCTTCCTTGAAATAAGGAGCAATGACATTTTTTACAATATTTACACACTTTGTACGATGCATCCTAATTTTATTTCCCATTTCACTGTCCGATATGGTATTTTTGTACAAGTCTACCAAGTGATCACATGAATTGAATGATAAAGGACAGCAAATAAACATTGCTAAATTGGCCTCAAGTGTAGATGTCTTATCATCTTTCTTCATAACGAAACTTGTAAGAGAAGCACTTTGACATGAACTAGCAAGTTTTTTTTAAAATTTCACAATGATTTGCTAAAAAATCATCATCAAGGTGCGTATCCTTTATAGGACGTTGCTCTCTTTGCAGCGCAGCTCAAATTCACTCGTGTCTCTAGCCAGTTCACCCACTTCATCGATGGTCATATTAATAATTTCTTTAATATCTTGTAACTATCGTGTTCTTGGTATGCGGACATGTTGGTGTAGCTTTAGTCATTGCTGAATGAGGGATTCACTTTATGATTTTAAAACAGTACTCCGTTGGTTTGGAAATGATTATAGCGCTTAGAAACAGTCACTGATAAACTCTGAGCAAATACAGAAGCCGGTGGCAAACCAGCAAGATTGAACAAGTTATACCATTACAGCTACATCTAAGTCAAACGAGCGTGGACCTCAGAGAGAGAGAGGGAGTACAAGTACGTCCCACACTGAGAAATTCATTACCCGGATCTCGCTGTAGTAAATTGACTGTGTGTACCTCTTGTTTTTGTCGATTTTCTGATTCATGGACCAAATTAACTCTTAACTGTTCGTGGGTTTTAAGGTCTTTTGTTATTTTTGAAGGCCGGCTCTATTACTAGCAGCCATGTATACTTCATGAATTGAACATAGGCATGTTATATATGGTTAGAAAGCTAATTGAATGTACTATCAAGATATGTGATTTTAATATCAGTGTCATGTAATATGTGATATCAGTGACCTAATTTTGGTGATGCTAAAAATATATTTTAAAACAAATTTCTAATAATTATACAGTAACAAAGAAGGAAAAAAATAAGGATGAAATATATCATGAAAACTATTAATATAGTCTCTTAGTACCTTCATATTTACACAATATATCCAAACATGAAGTTGTTTGGACAATAAATAAGGCAGTAATTAGGAAATTTGTAACTTCTAAATATTTCCATATGTTGAAGACACCAATTAATAAATAATAAATAAATAAGAGAAAATGATGTAGAACTGGTCTAGTAAGCAGCCCATAAAGAGCTAACACATATAGTCTTGATTAGGACAGTAATCTGAGTCACTAGATGCCATTTTTAAGCAAATGTGTAATTTTTATAAGAGCAAGTGAAAACTCGTCTGCAGAGATTATCCAAAATGGCGGCCGTTTGGAAATGTCGGTGTAATAAAAGCATGTTCTTACCACTGAAGTCGGAGAAGGTTCGCCAGAATGGTTAGGGACACCTTACACACGGTTAGTCGGCTTTCACAAAGAAATCAGTCAGATATGCCATAAACTACGCATGAATTGATAGCGGGCGGAGGCAGAAGAAGAAGAACAAAAAGCATGCTTTATTCAACGAGATTAGACATCTTAAAGATAAAAATATATTTTTAAACAATTTATTATGATAATATCATATGTTTTACATTATGAAACATAAATTATATGCTTTTAAATGCATAAATAACACACAAACACGGCTAGTTCCGGAGTCATGTAGCCATCTCATTTATAAATGAGATTTTCTTAGTACCCGAACGTTACAGGGTTGAAAGAAATACTAAAAATGCTAACTAATTTTTTAAAATGCTAGATTTCCTGCCTCCATCCGTTTGTTGCCGGGGCATGCAAGGAAAGCAAAGAATAGTAACGCTGCGACATATAAGGCGTGTCATAAGAGCCGACTGAGGTAGGGGCCTAGGGAGGCTACCCTAGTAAATAAAAAGCGTAGCAGAAATCGGATGTGCTTGTAGGTGCATAACTGGCACAACGTACAATCGCTCTTATGCTCAGATCACATACAAATCACAAAGAGTGATCATCTGGTGGTCGATATGAAGCGTCAAGAAGAAGAAGGACATATCTCCTCCTTTGGATCTTAAGCTGGAAAAGCAGATAGGAAAATAGAAAGTATGTTTTAAGAGGATTTTAAGGTAGACTTCTTTAATTGTATACCCATTTTTTAAGGGTCATTAGAGATTTATTGTCTGTATATGTTCTGTCTGGTAAGTCTGAATTTCTTCACTTCTGTTGTATTCTTTGCTTGATAGAAATCTTTTGTGCAAAATATCATTGTATATTGTTTTTGGTACTTTGTGAATCTATATTACTTTGTTTTTACATGTTTCGATTTTGATACTTAGTTTTACTGCAGTCTTTCCTTCTATTGAGTGCCCAGAAAGATTGGTTATTTTTTAATGAACTGCCGTCATTTCACTCCGTGTAGACACACAGGTGCTCATTCTCCCCCAACAGATATCAAGGATTATGCATACTGATTGTTCCTTTGGCTCACTGATTAAATACATTCCTCACTCTGCCCCTCAGACATCCAGTTCTACTTGTACAGCGGGTAACACCAAACTGCTTAAATCGCTGGATCAATTCAACATCTATAATAGTGTCCTCATCCAACAGGCAGTTGCGATAAGACTGAAGAACATCCCACGTATCCATCTTAACTCCCCATCAACCGATGCTGTTGATGCAAACTGTCCGCTCTCTCATTGCTGCAAACACCTGCGTTCCCATGACATTAGATCCACGTAAACCTCTGGAGGCTAGAAACTTCTATAGACGATATCCACTTATACCAAAACCTGTCCTTTTGGATCTTGTTAAGCATACCCAGTAAAATATGATTAGCTATACCAGACTATAAGCACAAACTGGTCTAAGATATAACTAAAGAGATACAAAAGAGATCATGGCGATAGATTGGATGTATTCTCAGGATGAGAAAAGGAAGACAGACATTGCATTGGACACCACAGGAACAGCTGATAAAAGGGAAACTTAGACGCACATGGTGGCAAACTTTAGACAAATATTTCAGAATCATATATAAGACTAGGTTTGAGGTAGAGAGACAGACATTACATTGGACACCACAGGGACAGCTGATAAAAGGGAAACTTAGATGCTTATGGTGGCAATCTTTAGAAAAATATTTCAGAATCATATATAAGACTAGGTTTGAGGTAGGGAGAAAGGAATAAGATGAAATTGAGTGGAAATTTGTTGTCTCTTTTTCTGTCCAGCATCCGATCGTCTGTGATTGATGCAGTAAGAACTGATGGTATTGCACTCATGACCTTCTTCTTTGAACACTATATATCGACCACTGTTAGCCACTGTGTGATTTTTATGTGATCTGAGCCTGAGCGATTGTACATTGTGCCAGTTATGCCCTTACAAGTAGGCCAGCACATCTGATTTCTATAATGCTTTGCTTTTACTTACTAGGGGAGCTTCTCTAGGTCCTACATCAGTTGCCTTGTAGGTCGCAGTGGTACTATTCTTTGCTTCCTTGTGGGCCCTGGCGGCACACCGCGGCACTCATGCCCAATTAATATAACATTTGTGTTCATTACATAAGAAATTCTTGTGTTTGTTAATTGTACAGGTATCCTGCGACGAAAGAGAAGGTACACCTGATAATCCTTCAACATCCTTAAACTGCCAGGATTTTATAGTGCTAAATAATCGTGACTGTGTTACCAGTGTAGAGAATAAAAAGAGATTAGTGAATGATATACAGGACATGGGAGATACATATGAGACTACTGCTGTCTGTAAGCAGCAAAATGGGGATTCTGATCTGGAGACTATGGAGAATGAAGAAGGTATGTGTAACTACTTTGTTAGTGTTACAGTTTGGTTCAAGATATGTTTCTTGCTTGTGTACACATATATGGTTGTGTACACTTGTTGTATGGATGTGTACACATGTTGTATGGCTGCACACACGTCTCCTGGTTGTGTACACGTGTTGTATGGTTGTGTATGCATGTTGTATATTTTGTCTTATCCATATGTTCCAGGAAGCGTCATAGGAAGTTTCAGTTTTCTACCATGTGCCAGGTGTGTTGCATCTGTAGTTGTTAGTCTTTGATCTTTCTTTGCGTTCGTTCTTTATGAACAATTTTAATCACTCTTTGTGATGTTTGATCTTTGCCAAGAATGTGTATACGTTGCACATTAGTCTTTGATATCGCAGAATACCTGTGATATTATCTATCCTTCTGGTTCTTGGTCTTCCTCTAGCTCTGCGTCTGGGTTGCCGGTTGTTATAGGCACAAGATGATAGTAGATCTGGTTTCATTCTCATTAGATGACCAAACCATTTTATTTGTTGTTTTCTAATATGTTAGATACATGGTGGGATTCCAACAACATTTCTGTTCTCATTTCTTACTCTACGCCATCTTGTAACATTGACAGCTTTTCTTAAATAGTTCATTTCACATGTTGTGATCTTTTTTTTTCTGGGATTTAGTTAGGGACCATGCTTGACATTGTGTACATATGTTGTATAACTTAGTAACTATTTTATTAAATTAATTGCAAGAAAAATCTTTGATTCAAAGGACCCAGAAATTTTGAGTATAACAGACCAGACAAATAATTAAATCATTGTGGCTGAAAATTTTGAATGCACCTGTCCTATACTTGTTAGCGGTGCAACGTCTAGTCATTCTTAGCAAAGATCAAACATATCACATAGAGTGATTAAACTTTGTCGAGAAGAACAAACGAAAGAAACAAACAAAAATATCAAATCATAGGATTTGATAACACCAATTTTGAAATGTAAACAGGTCACCATAAACACCAACATGAACATTGTTCCACACAATATTTCTCCCAACATTATGCCATCAGTGCCAAGTCTGGATGTTGACATCAAACGATAGAAGAAAATTAGTCACGACAGAGAGGGTGTGTCTACGTAGAATCCTGGGGGTATCAAGAAGAGACCGATTAGAAATGAAGAAACACGAATTAAGTGGGTACATCGGTACTGAATTTCATCAAGAAGCAACAAGTTAAATGGTTCGACCACAGAAGCAGATTACTAACAGACAGTACACCTCAAAGAGCAATGCTACTCTTATACACTGGTTTCAAAGCAAAAGGCTGTCCATGCAAAAGGTGGACCTCAGTGATAACAGTCGACAAAAAAACACTATTTATGAAGCGCACACAAAAGCCACTTCTAGAAATCTGATCATATCCTAACACTGTGAAGTAAAACAGGGATTAGAGACAAGAAAGAAAGAATAAGAACCTTGTGTCCTCTGTCGATATTTGTCTTACACACGATGATCTCAGAATAAACTTAATAGTACAGACATGGTTCCCCAATCTTATTTGAGGATCATGAAAATTTGTAGGAATTTTGTTTGAATGATTGATTTTTGCCTACTCTTATTGATTTTGCACTACTAAACACTGTTTGACGTTCTTAACATGAACATGACACCTACAATTAATCATCTCCAATAATGCCAGAAATGCTATCTCACCTATATTGTGGTCTGATACCAGTGTTCAAATAATCCAATGGTTTCATGTGGAGAGAGAACCGAGTGATGGTGTAGAGAGGAAGGGAGGGAGTGAAGCAAAGTCATATATGATGTACATTATATGTGGACTAACTTTGAACCATATTTCTTCTCAATAGAGCCTGTCTATAACCTGGACCACCTAAAAAATGACTTCTTTGAAAGGGTAAGTTTTTCAGGCATTTAAAAAAAAATATTGTGTGTAGTAAATTATCTTTTAATTTTCAAATTTTGACATTTCTTAGTGTGTTTGTCTATAATAATAGACAAACACACTAAGAAATATACTATATGAGATGAAACTAAAACCCAATAGAAATCTGTTTAAAATATATATATATATTGATGGGTTGATAGGACCATCAGCATTGCACTTTGGGGAGTTACCATATGTGCTTCGATCTCTTTCTTACACAGGAAGATCTCAGCGCGGGACACAAACTCTGTAGCACCAATGAAGGTTCTGATGTCATTTAGAAGATGGTGAAGATATTTTTGTAGGTAATTTATTTTAAACTTTTATAAGAATTTTGCCAGTGCAGCAACTTTCCAGCCTGCTCTTCTCGATTTTGAACTGTCAATGGTTCTTTTGCTTGCTCAAATTGAACACGGACCTACATTTTATTGTCCGTCTCCGATAGGATTAAGAACTTGATCTCACCTACACTGAGATCAAGGATCTCTGGAAAAATATCTTGATGGCTCCACGAGGGATTGAACCGAGTCACTTTGGAACGAGAGGCGAGCATCTAACCTCTACTCCACAGAGACACCACAGGTCATGGCGAACATATAATAAATGATTTTTGTTATCAGATTCACTATGCAAGATCAATTTAATGACTAACTTTGCACAAGTCATGGCGAACATATAATAAATGATTTTTGTTATCAGATTCACTATGCAAGATCAATTTAATGACTAACTTTGCACAAGTCATGGCGAACATATAATAAATGATTTTTGTTATCAGATTCACTATGCAAGATCAATTTAATGACTAACTTTGCACAAGTCATGGCGAACAAATAATAAATGATTTTTGTTATCAGATTCACTATGCAAGATCAATTTAATGACTAACTTTGCACAAGTCATGGCGAACATATAATAAATGATTTTTGTTATCAGATTCACTATGCAAGATCAATTTAATGACTAACTTTGCACAAGTCATGGCGAACATATAATAAATGATTTTTGTTATCAGATTCACTATGCAAGATCAATTTAATGACTAACTTTGCACAAGTCATGGCGAACATATAATAAATGATTTTTGTTATCAGATTCACTATGCAAGATCAATTTAATGACTAACTTTGCACAAGTCATGGCGAACATATAATAAATGATTTTTGTTATCAGATTCACTATGCAAGATCAATTTAATGACTAACTTTGCACAAGTCATGGCGAACATATAATAAATGATTTTTGTTATCAGATTCACTATGCAAGATCAATTTAATGACTAACTTTGCACAAGTCATGGCGAACATATAATAAATGATTTTTGTTATCAGATTCACTATGCAAGATCAATTTAATGACTAACTTTGCACAAGTCATGGCGAACATATAATAAATGATTTTTGTTATCAGATTCACTATGCAAGATCAATTTAATGACTAACTTTGCACAAGTCATGGCGAACATATAATAAATGATTTTTGTTATCAGATTCACTATGCAAGATCAATTTAATGACTAACTTTGCACAAGTCATGGCGAACATATAATAAATGATTTTTGTTATCAGATTCACTATGCAAGATCAATTTAATGACTAACTTTGCACAAGTCATCTCGAACATATAATAAATGATTTTTGTTATCAGATTCACTATGCAAGATCAATTTAATGACTAACTTTGCACAAGTCATGCAACATATAATAAATGATTTTTGTTATCAGATTCACTATGCAAGATCAATTTAATGACTAACTTTGCACAAGTCATGGCGAACATATAATAAATGATTTTTGTTATCAGATTCACTATGCAAGATCAATTTAATGACTAACTTTGCACAAGTCATGGCGAACATATAATAAATGATTTTTGTTATCAGATTCACTATGCAAGATCAATTTAATGACTAACTTTGCACAAGTCATGGCGAACATATAATAAATGATTTTTGTTATCAGATTCACTATGCAAGATCAATTTAATGACTAACTTTGCACACGTCATGGCGAACATATAATAAATGATTTTTGTTATCAGATTCACTATGCAAGATCAATTTAATGACTAACTTTGCACAAGTCATGGCAATAAGATTCCCTATATTGCTTTTCTAATGGGTTATAAGCTTTTTTATTATTATTTATCATGTATATCTCACAGTGATCGCCTGTAGCTCAAGCGGTAGTCAGCTCGATCACAAACCCAAGCGCACATGGTTCAAACCCCACGGTGGGTAGGTTTGGAAACAAATTCGTTTCCGTGGGTATTTTTCAAAAGGTAAAAATAGACCTCACTGTTCAGAAAGCAATGACAAACTACTGAACCGATAAGTGGTGCCTAGAAAATCAACGACCCATTTACTGTGGTTGATGGCTATGTCCTGTAAAGGATATGCAGATTGTCATTTTCATATTTCACAATATATTTTGTATGATTGCCAGGGGCTAGTGTTGACATTACAAGTGTACATTAAACAAGTGAAGAAGGACAGTGTGGACATACACTTCAACAAGCTGGGCTTTGAGGTCAAGTTCTGTACAGAGTAAGACTTGAATTGGGACATTTATTATAGCTGTTTGTGACATATTTTCTCTATATATAGATATATGCTAAACACAACACATTTATTCTTGTTAGACTTTTGTCTTCAACTCTTGTTTTCTTGTCAAAGTTGTCCTAAAAGATTGCCATATAATAGTTTAGTTTAGTCATCAGATCATATTATTACTGCACATTAAATCAATTAGTTCAGAAGTACTCCAATCTCCTCCTCAGTATGTCTCTCAGCGAGTGGCAACTGACAACTTCAGTTCTATGTTGGTTTACTATTCTTCTTCAACTTTTACTATTGTGCTCATGTCTAGCTGCACCACATTTGCCTTGCTATTGTTGCAGTCTTTTGAAGGTTGTAGATATACCACTGAAGATTTCCACGAAGAAGATAAAGGGTATTCTCTATCTTGGTTGCGCAAGTTGTGCATACCGATAGGTGCGGCAAGACAGGTGAACCACAAGAGAAAGCCCAGTAGATACATCAATCAACACAGAACGGGAGTTGTTGGTCTAAACACATTGAAATACATGCTTGGTAGGAGATTGGAGCAATTATGGACATGTCCGATGAAGATGATCCTCAATTGAACAATGAAGAATTACCACTATTACTTGAATCATTTACGCATCCTATCTTCCTTCAGCAAGGTGCGTGTCTTTTGCAGGATGTTGCTGTCTTTGCAGTGCATCTGAAATTATCTCTGTCTCTAGCCAGTTCGCCCTCTTCGCTGTGGTCATATTCATGGTTTCGTTGATATCATGTAGCCATCTTCTTGGTCTACCTCTGCATCCTGGGACACTGCCCTCCAAAATTGTTCTCTCCAGGCCATCGTGACGCTTGATGTGGCCAAAGTATCTAATTTGTCTGTATAATATCCTATCTCCCTTAGCAATTTCATAATCTGTGTAAAGCTCATGAGCTTTCACTGCCAGTTAGAGGAGATATTGTGCAGGAAGACTACAAGCAGTCTCACTATGGAAATCATGACAGTAACTAAAGTGATGGTCAGGATGGAGTTTTATCCATGCATGTTTTCTCAGTGACTCAATGGGTATGCTCAGGAAGATTGACACAGTTGGACAAATATTCCACACCTACTGTATAATTAAACCCAGACCACTAGCCTAAGATGCAAGTTCACTAACAACTACGCTACTACAGCTCTCTTGAACTCTCCATGAAGAGACAAAAACTAGTATTGACAGTTCTAGCATAGTCTGCATACTTCTATATGACAGTTCTAGCATAGTCTGTATACTTCTATATGACAGTTCTAGCATAGTCTGCATACTTCTATATGACAGTTCTAGCATAGTCAGTATACTTCTATATGACAGTTCTAGCATAGTCTGCATACTTCTATATGACAGTTCTAGCATAGTCAGTATACTTCTATATGACAGTTCTAGCATAGTCTGCATACTTCTATATGACAGTTCTAGCATAGTCTGCATACTTCTATATGACAGTTCTAGCATAGTCTGCATACTTCTATATGACAGTTCTAGCATAGTCTGTATACTTCTATATGACAGTTCTAGCATAGTCTGTATACTTCTATATGACAGTTCTAGCATAGTCTGCATACTTCTATATGACAGTTGGGCATAGTCTGCATACTTCTATATGACAGTTCTAGCATAGTCTGCATACTTCTATATGACAGTTCTAGCATAGTCAATCCTATGCTAAACAGAAAGAAAAGTTTCAATACATTTCAATTATTACTCCCAAATCCCATCTTTTTGTTTTAGGAAAAGATAAAGTATCAAATGCTGTGGTGTTTTCACTAGATATTCTTTTCTGCATGTTCACCATGTTCTGCAAAGACTTGACCGTGTTCAGCATGTTCACCATGTTCTGAACAGACTTGACCGTGTTCAGCATGTTCACCATGTTCTGAACAGACTTGACCGTGTCCACCATGTTCTGCACAGACTTGACCATGTTCACCATGTTCTGCACAGACTTGACCGTGTTCAGCATGTTCACATGTTCTGCACAGACTTGACCATGTTCAGCATGTTCACCATGTTCTGCACAGACTTGACCATGTTCACCATGTTCTGCACAGACTTGACCATGTTCAGCATGTCCACCATGTTCTGCACAGACTTGACCATGTTCACCATGTTCTGCACAGACTTGACCGTGTTCAGCATGTTCACCATGTTCTGCACCGACTTGACCATGTTCACCATGTTCTGCACAGACTTGACCGTGTTCAGCATGTTCACCATGTTCTGCACAGACTTGACCATGTTCAGCATGTCCACCATGTGGACGATGGTCACATCCATAAGAATATCCTTCACAAACAGTGTTGCTGTATGACCTCAAGTTAAGTTCAGGGATATGTTTCATTGTGATATGAGGACACTGGTCATATTTCAAGGTCATATTTCAAGAGTCTTGAGAGTGTGATACCTAGATCATACCAAAGTGAGATGCACCCTGAAGCAATACTTCTGTGCCAAGAAGAATAGAAAATGTTGCAAGGAACACCTGGATAGACAAAGCTGAGTATTAAACACTTGTCCTAGCTTCAGAAATGGGAGGAAGGGGGATTATGTAGTTAGTCATGGCTGTTACTACCATTCTGCAGATGTGACTTCTTTTTTCACAAACCCTCAGCTCCTGAGGAAAAACAGCACATATCAGTGATATTAAAAACACAGTATTTTAGCACAAATAAGTGTTCTATAATTTGTTATTGATTTACTTCATCATCTCTTTAGTTTCTGCTTATTTTAAATTTACTTGATATATTACGTGGTTCACACCCCAATACTCCAGGAAATGTAGTTTGTTCTCTATATTGAACACATATGGCTTGAATATCAATCAATTCAAACAATTCTTCATAGTCCAAATAATCGCCTGACTCACTTTCATATTGAACACATATGGCTTGAATATCAATCAATTCAAACAATTCTTCATAGTCCAAATAATCGCCTGACTCACTTTCATATTGAACACATATGGCTTGAATATCAATCAATTCAAACAATTCTTCATAGTCCAAATGATCGCCTGACTCACTTTCATATTGAACACATATGGCTTGAATATCAATCAATTCAAACAATTCTTCATAGTCCAAATAATCGCCTGACTCACTTTCATATTGAACACATATGGCTTGAATATCAATCAATTCAAACAATTCTTCATAGTCCAAATAATCGCCTGACTCACTTTCATATTGAACACATATGGCTTGAATATCAATCAATTCAAACAATTCTTCATAGTCCAAATGATCGCCTGACTCACTTTCATATTGAACACATATGGCTTGAATATCAATCAATTCAAACAATTCTTCATAGTCCAAATAATCGCCTGACTCACTTTCATATTGAACACATATGGCTTGAATATCAATCAATTCAAACAATTCTTCATAGTCCAAATAATCGCCTGACTCACTTTTGATATCCTTATCAAAATAATCACAATCTAAATCTAATTCATTTTCAGATTCATTGAAAACAAGTTCAACAGCTTGTTCTGTTGTTATATTTTTAGAGTGACTATTACTGACATTTTCATCAAGTCTTTTCATCATGAAAATACTGAACTAATTACCTTATCAGTAGTGCAATAAAATATCACACAACATTGTCTGTTATCTTGCTAAACCATGTAGAACACATTGCTTGTGTTTGATGTCACATTTCTACACAATTTATCTTCAATCGCTGACAAATAACAATGGAGTCTTCTTAGTCCAATATTTCAGGCCGTCAGGACATAAATATTTACATTTAATACTGAAACAATGGATTCTTAGGGTTAAACTTGTGGATAACTTGTTAGATGGTATCACACAAGAAAATAACACAAACTTTTTTACTTTGCTCTGCCTGTTGTTATCCGTAATAAGGTGCCCCAGCACTTTTTAAAAAAATTTGGCATCACAGTCCTCCACCAAGTAGTCTGTTTCTGTTTTGTCTTATCCACTGTCTCTGTGACATGACAGTTCTAATGTCATTCTTGTCTGTAATCTTGTTTTGCCTTATCCACTGTCTCTGTGACATGACAGTTCTAATGTCATTCTTGTCTGTAATCTTGTTTTGACTTATCCACTGTCTCTGTGACATGACAGTTCTAATGTCATTCTTGTCTGTAATCTTGTTTTGACTTATCCACTGTCTCTGTGACATGACAGTTCTAATGTCATTCTTGTCTGTAATATTGTTTTGCCTTATCCACTGTCTCTGTGACATGACAGTTCTAATGTCATTCTTGTCTGTATTCTTGTTTTACCTTATCTACTGTCTCTGTGACATGACAGTTCTAATGTCATTCTTGTCTGTAATCTTGTTTTGCCTTATCCACTGTCTCTGTGACATGACAGTTCTAATGTCATTCTTGTCTGTAATCTTGTTTTGCCTTATCCACTGTCTCTGTGACATGACAGTTCTAATGTCATTCTTGTCTGTAATCTTGTTTTGCCTTATCCACTGTCTCTGTGCAGTTCTAATGTCATTCTTGTCTGTAATCTTGTTTTACCTTATCCACTGTCTCTGTGACATGACAGTTCTAATGTTATTCTTGTCTGTAATCTTGTTTTGCCTTATCCACTGTCTCTGTGACATGACAGTTCTAATGTCATTCTTTTGTTTCTCCTGTATCTTCTTGTATTTTCGACTTTTATCCACTGTCTCTGTGACATGACAGTTCTAATGTCATTCTTGTCTGTAATCTTGTTTTGCCTTATCCACTGTCTCTGTGACATGACAGTTCTAATGTCATTCTTGTCTGTAATCTTGTTTTGCCTTATCCACTGTCTCTGTGACATGACAGTTCTAATGTCATTCTTGTCTGTAATCTTGTTTTGCCTTATCCACTGTCTCTGTGACATGACAGTTCTAATGTCATTCTTGTCTGTAATCTTGTTTTGCCTTATCCACTGTCTCTGTGACATGACAGTTCTAATGTCATTCTTGTCTGTAATCTTGTTTTACCTTATCCACTGTCTCTGTGACATGACAGTTCTAATGTCATTCTTGTCTGTAACATGACAGTTCTAATGTCATTCTTGTCTGTGACATGACAGTTCTAATGTCATTCTTGTCTGTAATCTTGTTTTACCTTATCCACTGTCTCTGTGACATAACATTTCTAATGTCATTCTTGTCTGTAACATGACAGTTCTGTCATTCTTGTCTGTGACATGACAGTTCTAATGTCATTCTTGTCTGTAATCTTGTTTTACCTTATCCACTGCCTCTGTGACATGACAGTTCTAATGTCATTCTTGTCTGTGACATGACAGTTCTAATGTCATTCTTGTCTGTGACATGACAGTTCTAATGTCATTCTTGTCTGTAATCTTGTTTTACCTTACAGTGTTAAAATAAGTTGAGATTTCTAGAACAGATATTTGTGTGTGTGTTTCATTAGTGTCTTTAACCAGCAAGCCACACAAACCAACAGTATTCATACCATTCAACATCTCTTGGAGGAGACTGAGCAACTGTGAATCTACCCAAAGTGCTGTAATGTCAGTTCAGTAACCAATAACCAATCATAAATAGTCTCCTTCACTACTTCTGTTATTCCTAGATCTTCAAAATGAAAGAAAACTGGCTGATACTACCAATAAAAATGAGAAAATTGAAGTATTTTGGACATATAAAGAGACACAAAGGGTTAGAGAAGACCATCATGGAAGTAGCTATCCTGGCAAAGAGGAGAAGAGGAAGACCATCATGGAAGTAGCTATCCTGGCAAAGAGGAGAAGAGGAAGACCACGAAGAAGATGGATTTAGGATTTAGCAGATGGTTTGAGCATGATGACGGCAAAGGCAGGACATCTGGTCCTATGAGGGAGAGAAATTCCCAAGTACTGTTAGGGTGACAAAGTTCTGCTCAGGACAAGCTATTTGATGATAATCCAGTTGTAGTGTTAGTGTTGCAATCTGTTCTAGTACTCCAGAATCAGTTTATTCAGTCATTGTCATAATAAGATAAATGTGCATAAGTTACATAAGTACCAAATTAATCTGGGTCTCTGTAAATTTTCAATGAATTTTGTTTGTTTGTGTTTTTCTTAGAGATAGCAAATTTTTACAACTTCATGAGGGCACTACAAAGGAGACTACATTTACATGGCCGGTGACAACAAGGTTTGATTTGTGTTATCTTTTTTCAGTCAAGATATTAAATATCTTTACCATCTTCAAAATTACATCGGAGACCCTCATCGGTGCTAAGGAGTTTGTGCACTGCAGTTGAGATCTTCCTGTGTAAGAAAGAGATCGAAGCACACATGGCTACTCACTGAAGTGCAGTGATGATGGTCCTATCAATCTTGTTTCAAACCAAATAGTTTTCTTTACAGTTCTTGATTTTCAGGTTTTTATTTTAAAAAGCTGTTATTAGAGCCAGACATGGACAATAACAAAGCACAGACGTAAAAATAACTACATCCTGAAATCGATGTCTACTAGAAAGTTAATAACAACAACCAGAAAAGACAGTCACCAACATCAGCTTAAGGAAGAAAGTTGGGACAGAACCTTACTTGAGAAACGAAGAATGAAGGGGTTCAGCCACTTAATAAGAATGTATCCAAACTCCGGGGGGTCTGGGAAGTCAGGGATTGGTAGTACTTCTGGTAAGGATGGCTGTCATGCCCTTTTCAGGGCCCATCCCCTTGGTCCAAACCTGACTTCCAGCTCACACCTGTGGCTCCTAGTAGTTGTCAGCATGCGACAGCGACCGCCCCCCGGGCAACGGCTGTGACAGGCCGGCTAAACCAGGCGCGGGTAACCGATTCGTTACTAAACCAATCGGTGAATCAGGTATGAACCTGCATACGAAGACTGGACTTGGCAGATTGTGTGGAAGAAACCATACTCTGGTTCAACGGGCAAGAGCGCGTCTGCCAGTAATGCGTTGCGGCGTAGTGAGCATGGCCAGGCACGTAAACGCCCTGGTCATCCGCTGCACCGGATCCTTCTCCAGCCGTCTTGACTTTGTCCTGATACTCACAAAATAGATGAGACTGCAGTAAAACTATTTGATTGGCAAAACACGTAATCACAAATAACTGTAGTTTTACAAATTATAAAACAATGACAAATACAGCACGTTTGACCAACAAGGCCTTTATCAAGCAACGAACAACAGGAGTGACAAATGTTAAAAACAAATGGCGACCAAAAACACGTTTCTAATCAAAATTTAATCATTAGAAACGTTTGTTTTGGTCATCCATTGTTTTTAAAAATTTGTCACTCCTGTGTTCGTTGCTTGATAAAGCTTGTTGGTCAAACGTGCTTATTTTGTCATTGTTTTATAATTTGTAAAACTACAGTACTTTGTGATTACGTGTTTTGACTTTGTCCTGCCACTGGACATAGAAGGAATTAGGTGAGAGAGTGAGATCGACGAACTGCGCAACTCTTTCTCACTTTAAACCAAATCATCGCACAAGTCACCATTTCATCCATCAAACACACATCACACACCAAGTCCTGTTGCGATGGACGAGCGGCGAAGCGGCATGCGTGGGTACGCTGGCAGCCATAGTCGCAGACCTGCACACAGGCGGCTCAGGCCATATGGTCGTCTTCTACTGATAGGAGCAGCAGTGTGATTCGGCAGCTCCCTGAGCGCTGCTCACCTCCATGGCACGAGGAAGGGGCTAGAAAAGGTGCCCTAAACATTGCCTGCTCCAACACTACCTAGCCAGCTTACGCGCTGGTGGGTACCCTACTTCTGGCGGTCGAAACAAAGAAAAACAAAAGAAAGGCAAGATCCTTTCCACTTATTTTGGGTGCATGGAACGTGCACACTCTGCTGGACAGAGACAATACAGATAGACCAGAAAGGCGTACCACCCTGATTGGGAGAGAATTGACCAAATATAACATTGATATAGTTGCACTGAGCGAGACTCTCGACTCACTGGCGAGGGCCAATTGTGTGAGGTTGGGGTGGTAGACGGCATGAAGAGAGACGGGAAGCAGGGGTAGGATTCGCTATAAAGACAGAACTTGTTGGAAAGCTGGCCGAGTCTCCCAAGGGTCTAAATGACCGCCTAATGACAGTAAAGATTCCATTGCAGTATGCCAAAAGGTATGCTACGATCATTAGTGCATATGCACCTACTATGACCAACCCAGAAGATGTCAAAGATAAGTTCTACGAAGAACTGTATGCAGTCATTGCAACAGTCCCAAAAGCAGATAAGCTTATTATTCTTGGTGAATCTAACGCAAGGGTAGGTTCAGACAACATCTCCTGAAATGGTACTATTGGAAAGTATGATATGGGTCGCAGCAACAGTAATGGGCTTCTTCTGCTTCAAAACTGCACAGAGCACAAGCTACTTGTCACAAATACCATTTTTGATTACCTAGCTGCAATCGAATATCTTAGATGCACCCCCGCTGTAGGCACTGGCACCTTATTGACTATGTAATTGTTAGAAAAAGAGATGGGCAAGATATGCGTGTCACAAAGTCCATGTATAGTGCCGAATGCTGGACCGACCATCGTCTTATTGTGTCTAAGCTAAATATGTATATCAAACCGCAGGCGTCCCCAGGGAAGACAACTCACAAAAGGTTAGACGTCATCAAACTCAAGAATGTTAACATCAGGCAAAAGCTGGTGGACAAACTAGAAGACTGTCTCCAGTCAATTCTGCTTGACAATCAAAATGTTGATACAAACTGGACAACCCTAAGAGAATCTATGTCTGACACTGCTACAGAGATCCTGGGCACCGAAACCAAGAAACATAACGATTGGTTCGAATAGAACTCTGTGAAAATAAAACAAATGTTGACTGAGAAATCCAACCTTTATAATGTTCTTCAAAATGATCCTAAATCATCATCAAAGAAAACTGCATTCAACAATCTCGAGATCCATCCAATGTAAACTATGCCAGATGCGTGACTCATGGCTGAGTAGAAAGGCAGAAGAGATTCAGAACTTTGCAGATAGACACAACTTAAAGAACTTTTATCATGCACTTAAAGTTGTCTACAGCCCAACATCACCTTCATCGTTCCATCTCCTTAGCTCAGATGGAACCACACTGCTGACAGATACGGAAACAATTCTCTTACGCTGGAGTGAGCATTTCAGCAGCATCTTAAATCAGCCGTTATCTATAAACAACATAGACATAAACCGCTATTTCTCAGATCTCTAGCGGCAAGGCTCCCGGTGCTGATTCAATTCCTGCAAAGATCTACAAAGAGGGCGGTACAATTCTCATTGAGAAGTTCCATATTATCTTCCAACAAATATGGCAGAGTGAAATCATCCCACAAGAAATGAAAGATGCATCCATTTCCACCTATATAAACGAAAAGGAAACATACATGAATGTAACAATCATCGAGGCATCTCCCTACTATCTATTGCAGGAAAGATATTTGCCAGAATCCTTTTGAACCGCCTCACGGCTCATCTTGACCAAGGACTCTTGACTGAAAGCCAGTGTGGATTCCGTAAAGATCGCGGGACCACAGACATGGTATTTACAGCAAGGCAACTGCAAGAAAATGCCAAGAACAACATCGTGACCTATACACAGCGTTCATCGACTTAACCAAGGCGTTTGATATGGTCAGTAGAGAAGGTCTATGGAAGATCATGGCTAAATATGGCTGTACTGAAAAATTCATCAAGATCATGCAACACCTGCATAAGGAGTGCAGGACCAAGGCAAGCTTTCAGAGCCTTTTCCCCTCCTGAACGGAGTCAAACAAGGCTGTGTGATTGCACCAACTCTGTTTCGCATTATGTTTTCTGCCATGCTGACAGATGCATTCAGAGATGGAGACATAGGTGTAGACATTAAGTATCGTACAGATGGAAAACTTTTCAGCCCAAGGAGACTTCAAGCAAAAACAAAAGTAAAGTCTGATACCATCAGAGATCTCTTATTTGCTGATGACTGCGCCCTCACTGCCAACACTGAGGCAGATCTCCAGACTAGCATGGACAGATTCTCACAAGCCTGCTCCAACTTTGGTCTTACCATCCATACCAAGAAATCTGAAGTCATGTACCAGCCAGCTACTGGAAAAGTATATGCTGAACCAAATATTACAACAAACGGCAGGAAACTGAAAGTAGTGGACACTTATCTTGGAAGCACAGTCCCAAAATGTCACCATAGATGATGAAATAAATACCAGAATCTCTAAAGCTACCAGCACCTTTGGTAGACTACATAGAAACGTCTGGCACAGATGTGGTATTGGCCAAGCCACAAAACTGAAGGTATTTCAAGCTGTCGCGCTCCAAGTACTTCTTCATCTGCAAAACTTGGACAGCATATCAACGACACATAAGGAAGCTAAACCACTTTCACACAGTCTGCCTCAGAAAAATAATGGACATCAAATTGCAGGATATGATCCCAGACACAAAGGTCCTAAAAAGAGCTGATCTTCCTAGCATCTATACAATCTTGATACAGCCCAGGCACGATGGGCAGGACATGGGGCTCGAATGGCAGATTGCAGAATACCCAAATGACTCTTTTATAGTAAGCTGCATAGCAGTAAACGCTCACATGGTGGTCAGAAAAAGCGATTCAAAGACACACTCAAGAACTTGATTAAATCCTTTGGCATAAATGTCGACAACTGGGAGAATGTTGCTCAGGATAGATCAACCTGGCGCACACTTCTTCGACACGGTTCTTCGGCCTGCGAGGCAGGTAGAACAGCACGGATGGAACAATGTCAAAATAGAAAGGCAGTAAAACTCCCACAAGTGCAAGTATACCTTGCCCACACTGTACAAGAACATTTCAAGCCCGCATCAGGCTCACTAGTCATCTACGCACACACAGACAAACATAACGCAACTACATTCCCTTGGATGAAAATTGTGTGGTCATCATCACCCGTGATTGACCAGCATCATCATCCAAACTCCAGAGTGTACTGTGTCTTCTACAACAGAACATCAGGAAAGAAGGCAAGAGGAAGACCACGGAAAAGATGGAAAAATTGCAAAGCAGAATCCTGTCATAAAGCAAAAATAACTATCAGCCATGCCAGTAGCGCAGCGCAAGATAAAAACAGAAACCATAACCCTGGGCAATAACCCGGTAGTGGTGTGAAGACAAAAGAAGGTTTTAGAAAGAATATATAAATAGGCAGATGAGCAAGGAGAAGATACATAGATAGAGTTGGAAAAGAACATCGAGGAGGGCAGGCAATAGTCTGGCAGAGTATATTGTCACGGCAAGAAATAGATCTTTACAGCGAACCCTTAATGTAGAGACAGCACTTGATTGATTGATTGATTGATTGATTGATTGATTGATTGATTGATTGATTGATCCTGTGCAAACACTGCACATATGAACTCAGCAATGTGGAGCACAGCAAAAGCCATGTTTATACAAACCATTTGTTTCTAGAATAAAAAACATCCTGAAGTGTGTGGCTCCTGTTATAAAGGCATGCAACCCAACGCCACGTAGTGTGATGTTTGCTCCACAAGTAGTTAATCTCATGAGAATGAAAAGAAGTTTGTGGTGGATGGTGCAAGGGGTACAGATCAATGGAATTTGTTACTACAATTGTATCTAGGCAAGAATTGGTCATGACAAATGAACATAAAACCTGACAATCATTATTAGCCTTGGATGTATATGTGTAAAGAGTTGTACAATGGTAGATTCTACAGTCAAGAGATATACAAATTATAGCCGGGCAGACTGCAACATCAAGGTAAGAGTCAGAAGATGTTGGGAGTCCATTACAGCCAAACCTTTGATAAGGAAATGGCACCTGATAATGATGATTATATAACTAGGGACATGCACAAAGCAAATTCTCGGTATCGCTGAGTGGTTACCGGGGCCCAAATTAGGGTGTAAAGAATAGAACCACTATTACCTGCAACGCATGTTCTAAGAGGTGACTGAGGAGATTGAGCATGGGGCTAGCTACCCCACCCCGTAAAAAAAACACTAGATAGCTACAGAAACCACACCAAGGAAATTCATAGGTTGACACCTGATGAAGAAGGACCCCGAAGGAGGACTCATGAAGTGACCTGATGAAATCCGAAAGGAAATTGGGTGAAGAAGCAGAAATTCTTGGAATCAGTTTTGTATAACAAAAATTAACAAACAGTGACTGTTATCTTGAAAGAAACCATCAAATAGATATGCTCACGCAAATAAAAATGAAGATTTTGAAAACATTTCGATTTTATTACCAGAAGAAACATTGTGCCTGAAGAGTGCAAGTTTAAGGTCAAAGCCACTGTTATTGAAATATTACTGCAAAGACATGAAAGATGGATCTCTTTGAAGCACCATCTAGAAAAGGTAACAGTTGAGACTGTATTCTGTGTATAAATCCCAGTTTTACAGACCTTCTCTGCAATTTCTTGACCTCCAACTCTTCTTGTCATTTTCTTGTGTGTTTTGTCATGAATATTGAGTTATATTGTTCCATCATTTCATGTGAATATTGAGTTATATTGTTCCATCATTTCATGTGTTTATTGAGTCATATTGTTCCATCATTTCTTGTGTTTATTGAGTTATATTGTTCCATCATTTCTTGTGTTTATTGAGTTATATTGTTCCATCATTTCTTGTGTTTATTGAGTTATATTGTTCCATCATTTCTTGTGTTTATTGAGTTATATTGTTCCATCATTTCATGTGTTTATTGAGTTATATTGTTCCATCATTCTTGTTTTATTGAGTTATATTGTTCCATCATTTCATGTGTTTATTGAGTTATATTGTTCCATCATTTGTGTTTATTAGTTATATTGTTCCATCATTTCATGTGTTTATTGAGTTATATTGTTCCATCATTTCATGTGTTTATTGAGTTATATTGTTCCATCATTTCATGTGTTTATTGAGTTATATTGTTCCATCATTTCATGTGTTTATTGAGTTATATTGTTCCATCATTTCATGTGTTTATTGAGTTATATTGTTCCATCATTTCATGTGTTTATTGAGTTATATTGTTCCATCATTTCATGTGTTTATTGAGTTATATTGTTCCATCATTTCATGTGTTTATTGAGTTATATTGTTCCATCATTTCATGTGTTTATTGAGTTATATTGTTCCATCATTTCATGTGTTTATTGAGTTATATTGTTCCATCATTTCATGTGTTTATTGAGTTATATTGTTCCATCATTTCATGTGTTTATTGAGTTATATTGTTCCATCATTTCATGTGTTTATTGAGTTATATTGTTCCATCATTTCATGTGTTTATTGAGTTATATTGTTCCATCATTTCATGTGTTTATTGAGTTATATTGTTCCATCATTTCATGTGTTTATCTCGCCCATGTGTTGCCAGGGCTCACAGGGGAAGCACAAAATGGTAACACTGCGACCTACAAAGCATACATATAAGTTAGGCGACAGAGGTAGGAGCCTAGGGAAGCTACCCTAGTAAATAAAAATCATAGCAGAAATTGGATGTGTTGGCCTATTTGTGGGCACATAACTGGCACAATTGTACAATCGCTCTTAGCTCAGATCACATAGAAATCACAAAGAGTGGTTAACAAGTGGTCGATATGGAGCGTTGGAAGAAGAAGAGAGGGGGATATGATAAGAAAAAAGTGTAGGAAAATACTGCTCTAATATCTGTTTGATCTAACTGATATATAAATATATATATATGTTGTTATTTGGTCAGAAATAATCCTATATATCTTATGTAATATTATTTGCACAGAGATGATGGACAACTCAAAGTCTGATACATGGATGCCCATTAGCAAAGCAGACTTGTCATCGGCAGCAGCAACAGTTACCTCATCAACACCTTTAGCGAATACACCCGCTGCAGAACAAACCAGTTCCAGGGCAGCTTCAAATATAATGTTTGATGATTTGTCAGATGTGGAAATCAGTGATCAAAGTTGCAGCTCAAAAGTCCTGTCTGCAGCCAGCTACTCTCATCAGTCAGATGAAGCTGAAGGGGCATCTGGTTCTCTCTTTGGAGACAGTTTGAAAGTTCGACCAAGCGCTTCACAGGACTGGAATGTAAGTCTTCTTTTTTAAATAAATGTATCATTTTTCACACTCTTCTTCTTCTTTAGTGATCTCTGATCATGCGCTTAATTTATTGTGGACCACAAATTGGCAGTCAGCTTCAGGTCTATCAGGTTTCCCCAGAGCTTAGTTTTCAGGTCGACTTGGTGTGGCCACATGTTGCTTTCAGCTCACCCAGAAGAGGAAGATGTTTCAAAACAATAAGTTGTACTTGAGGATCAAGTCAGTTTAACCCTTTAGCTGCTACGGACGTATATATACGTTTTTCCCATTCACTTAAAAAGACGCATTAACACGTCTGCTATTATCTCTCCTCTGTGGGCTAAAGACACGTTAACACGTTATACATTGCTACTGTCACTGCTATATGCGTACATTCACGTTTGTGACCTAGAAACAAGGAGTAGCTATTTTTACCTCAGCCTTCGGAAAGTATGTAGCAGCGAATGGGTTAAGTTCTGCACCGTCATCATCTTATTTTCCCCAGAATTATGAGTTTTCACTTTTAGATGCTTCTCTGGTGGGTGTCTGTGGCTTAGTGGTAGTGAACTCGATCACCACCCAAGTGTACCTGGTTCAAACTCTGCAGCAGGCAGTTTGGAAGCAAATTTGTTCCCATGGATTTTTTCGAACGCTAAAAATAGACCTGACATTCAGAAAGCAATGGCAAACTACTGAACTTATAAGTGGTGCCTAGAAAATCAACGACTTGTTTACTGTGGTTGATGGTGACGTCCTGTAACGGATATGCCACAATTTTAATTCATTCATCTTTTTCTGTGTTTGTGTGGGTCTCATTGGCAAAGTGGTTAAGATGTTTGCTTGTCACTTTTTCTGTGTTTGTGTGGGTCTCATTGGCAAAGTGGTTAAGATGTTTGCTTGTCACTTTTTCTGTGTTTGTGTGAGCTTCATTGGCAAAGTGGTTAAGATGTTTGCTTGTCACTTTTTCTGTGTTTGTGTGGGTCTCATTGGCAAAGTGGTTAAGATGTTTTCTTGTCACTTTTTCTGTGTTTGTGTGGGTCTCATTGGCAAAGTGGTTAAGATGTTTACTTGTCACTTTTTCTGTGTTTGTGTGGGTCTCATTGGCAAAGTGGTTAAGATGTTTACTTGTCACTTTTCTGTGTTGTGTGGGTCCATTGGCAATGGTTAAGATGTTTTCTTGTCACTTTTTCTGTGTTTGTGTGGGTCTCATTGGCAAAGTGGTTAAGATGTTTCTTGTCACTTTTCTGTGTTTGTGTGGGTCTCATTGGCAAAGTGGTTAAGATGTTTACTTGTCACTTTTTCTGTGTTTGTGTGGGTCTCATTGGCAAAGTGGTTAAGATGTTTACTTGTCACTTTTTCTGTGTTTGTGTGGGTCTCATTGGCAAAGTGGTTAAGATGTTTGCTTGTCACTTTTTCTGTGTTTGTGTGGGTCTCATTGGCAAAGTGGTTAAGATGTTTGCTTGTCACTCTGAAGGTTGTGAGTTTGAATACGGACTGAGTCACATGTGCACATTTTCATTAGATCCATGGGATTGTTGCTGGAGCTATGGAGTTTGTGTAACACTCTCTGCTGGAGCTATGGAGTTTGTGTAACATTCTGCAGGTGATGGAGTTTGTGCAACACTCTGCAGGTGATGGAGTTTGTGCAACACTCTGCAGGTGATGGAGTTTGTGTAACACTCTCTGCTGGAACTATGGAGTTGTGCAACACTTGCAGGTGATGGAGTTTGTGCAACACTCTGCAGGTGATGGAGTTTGTGCAACACTCTGCAGGTGATGGAGTTTGTGCAACACTCTGCAGGTGATGGAGTTTGTGTAACACTCTCTGCTGAAGCTATGGAGTTTGTGTAACACTCTCTGCTGGAGCTATGGAGTTTGTGCAACACTCTGCAGGTGATGGAGTTTGTGTAACACTCTGCAGGTGATGAGTTGTGCACCTCTGCAGGTGATGGAGCTTGTGAACTTCTGCTGAAGCTATGAGTTGTGTACACTCTCTGCTGGAGCTATGGAGTTTGTGTAACACTCTCTGCTGGAGCTATGGAGTTTGTGTAACACTCTGCAGGTGATGGAGTTTGTGCAACACTCTGCAGGTGATGGAGTTTGTGTAACACTCTCTGCTGGAGCTATGGAGTTGTGAACACTCTGCAGGTGATGGAGTTTGTGCAACACTCTGCAGGTGATGGAGTTTGTGTAACACTCTGCAGGTGATGGAGTTTGTGCAACACTCTCTACAGGTGATGGAGCTATGGAGTTTGTGCAACACTCTCTGCAGGTGATGGAGTTTGTGTAACACTCTCTGCTGGAGCTATGGAGTTTGTGTAACACTATCTGCAGGTGATGGAGTTTGTGTAACACTCTCTGCTGGTGATGGAGCTATGGAGTTTGTGTAACACTCTCTGCAGGTGATGGAGCTATGGAGTTTGTGTAACACTCTCTGCAGGTGATGGAGCTATGAAGTTTGTGCAACACTATCTGCATGTGATGGAGCTATGGAGTTTGTGCAACACTCTGCAGGTGATGGAGTTTGTGTAACACTCTGCAGGTGATGGAGTTTGTGCAACACTCTGCAGGTGATGGAGTTTGTGCAACACGCTGCAGGTGATGGAGCTATGGAGGTTTGTGCAACACTCTGCAGGGGATGGAGTTTGTGAAACACTCTGCAGGTGATGGAGTTTGTGTAACACTATCTGCAGGTGATGGAGCTATGGAGTTTGTGTAACACTCTCTGCAGGTGATGGAGTTTGTGTAACACTCTCTGCATGTGATGGAGCTATAGAGTTTGTGCAACACTCTCTGCAGGTGATGGAGTTTGTGTAACACTCTCTGCAGGTGATGGAGCTATGGAGTTGTGTAACACTCTGCAGGTATAAAGCTATGGAGTTTGTGTAACACTCTCTGCTGGTGATGGAGCTATGGAGTTTGTGTAACACTCTCTGCAGGTAACGGAGTTTGTGTAACACTCTCTGCAGGTGATGGAGCTATGGAGTTTGTGTAACACTCTCTGCAGGTATAAAGCTATGGAGTTTGTGTAACACTCTCTGCAGGTGATGGAGCTATGAGTTTGTGTAACACCTCTGCAGGTAACGAGTTTGTGTAACACTCTGCAGGTGATGGGTTGTGCAACACTCTCTGCAGGTGATGGAGTTTGTGCACACTCTCTGCAGTGATGGAGGTTGTGCAACACTCTCTGCAGGTGATATGCCATTTCTGCCCAGGACCCAGCCATATGGGAAAAACCAGTACAATGAGTCAATCTTTCACCTTTAGACCCTTAGATCTGTGTTTGTACAAGAATATTCTAGAGCTCTTGTTTCTCTCTTTAGATCTATGTTTGTACAAGAATATTCTAGAGCTCTTGTTTCTCTCTTTAGATCTATGTTTGTACAAGAGTATTCTAGAGCTCTTGTTTCTCTCTTTAGATCTATGTTTGTACAAGAGTATTCTAGAGCTCTTGTTTCTCTCTTTAGATCTATGTTTGTACAAGAGTATTCTAGAGCTCTTGTT